>CAIGQZ010033112.1:2762118-2779712 GCA_903798205.1 Danio tinwini
GGATACGCTCATTTGTGAATGAGAGAATTGGGAAGAGATAAAAAAAAAAAAAAAAAACCTGACCTTTTTGTTGAGCTCAAAGTGCCGTTTTAACAGCCCGCACTGATGGCACGGTTTCCTCAGATAACCATTCACTTTCATACTGTCTGCTTGGACACATTCCCAGGGATGGCACATCAAAGCACAGTCTGATTTTGTGATAGCCCACCATCCTATCCCACACACACACGCACGCAATCACACACACACACACACACACACACGTTTTTGTGTTTTCCTATAGATATAGTAATTATCTATATTGTACAGCAGTGTTCTGTCCTCTTACCTCAATCATGTCAATTACTAGAGAGATGTGCAGACTTTTTGATCAAATTAGTGAATTTAAGCAGAAGGATTATGAAAGTATAAGACTTTAAAGCTTTAAAACTTAACACTAAATGTCCTAACTTTAAATAAAGGAGTGTTCCAGAGTGTATTTTTAAGGCTTGGTTGTGTTTACAAGATGCAAAGCAATGTGTGCTCATCGCTCAAAACATATTTTTTTGCTCGTTCAAACTACTTATTTAAAATGAGCTGAAACAACACAATTTTTCCTTGTGTCAAGATTTCATTGGGACAACTTCATTTTTTTATGTTAAATCTACATAAATTTGTTAAAAGTGTTAAGTTAATCAATTTGTGTTAAGACAGCATGAATAAATTGTGTGAACCCTGCATTTTTACAGTGATGGTTCATTTGTAGAAAATCACGTAATTGTTTTCATATATCTTACTTTGATTATATACAGCTACTTAGCTAACATGAAAATGACTGTCATATTTCCATAGTTCCCCTTCGGAAGGGAAACTTCAATGCTATGTGGAAACTTCCACTATGGGGGATTTCGTTCAGAAAGCCAATCATCTGAAAGAGTATGTAAACGGGCCAATGAAATGCCAATGAGTTGGCAGCTTCAGCTTGCGCACCTGATGCTCGTTGCAATTAATCTTGCTATGAGCAGAGCTAGCAAGCCAAAGCATCCTTTTCGCTTCAGACGACTTCACAGCCTTCTGAAAGAATCGATGAGGGTTTCTCCAGCCGATTTCCTGAAATCCGCAAGAGAGAGACCGAACGAGAGCAGTCTCCCAGTCCAGAGAGTGGTATACGCGGCGGCAGACGGTCGAGCTGGGTTTCTCCCTTTCCTGGCGTCCTTTGGGTCCGGTCCTCCCCGAGCGGTTTGTATTGCACTTTCACCTAAAAGAGCAACACGGTCACACAGCGCGTCTTTTTCAAGATGTCGCTCCGACCGTGCGTTTCTGGATGCGGTGGTTTCCTGTCCCCGGATGATGGGCACGAGCACTGCGTGGCATGTCTGGGGGTCCAGCATGTTAATGCGGTGCTCGCGGGCAGCTCATGCCGTCACTGCGATGGCATGTCTGTTGCGCAGTTAAGATCGCGGTTGGCTCTTGCAAAAGAGTTAACCACCCCAGCTGTCCCCTGCACTGCAGTGGGCACTCGGGCAGGTCTCCGGCGAAACGGCAGCGTCGAGCACCTCGTAAGCCAGCCGCCCCCCCTGCCCAGGCCGCCGCTAAGTCCGGTAAACGGACCGCGAAGCGTCCCTGAGACAGGCCATCCGGAGAAGAGGGAATTTGCTTTTTCCCCGGTGGAGGGCCGGGCTTCAATACCAACGGTACTTTTCAGTGCCACCAAAATATCAATGAAAGAGCACTTTTCCAATTCTCCGGATGTGACAGCCCGAACTCTGCCAGTCCGGGACGCTATGCCTTCTGGCTCGCAGAGTCGGTGCATTTCGCCAATGGCTCACAGGATCTGGGAGGACGGGCTCCTTTCTCCCACTCCTCAAGCCCTCTCTCCGGAGCTCGGGAGCGAGGTGAGTGTAACTCTCTTATCTCCAGCTCTTCCGCGGGACCCCAGCGCTTCCCGGATCAGCTCTCCCACTCCGCGCTGCCCCACTGCAGGTACGTCATCGATTGTAGTGATGAGTCCATTAGCGAGGGCTCTCCCTACCTGGTTAGCGCGGGCCAGTCCCTCGCGGTGGCTCATACGCACAATCAGACTCGGCTATACAATTCAGTTTGCGAAACGGCCCCCGAAGTTCACGGGCGTGTACTTTACCAGGGTCAGCCCCAGGTTCGCCCCTGTCTTGCGAGAGGAGATTGCTGTCCTCCTGGCGAAGGATGCAATCGAGCCGGTCCCTCCAGCTGAGATGGAGAGCGGGTTTTACAGCCCGTACTTCATCGTACCCAAAAAGTGCGGTGGGTTACGCCGATCCTAGATCTGCGCGTTTTGAACCGCTGTCTACACAGGCTCCCGTTCAGAATGCTCACGCAGAAGTGCATCCTCCGGTGCGTTCGTCCTCAGGATTGGTTTGCGTCCTCCCCTTCGGGCTCTCTCTGTCTCCGCGGGTCTTCACCAAGCTCGCGGAGGGCGCCCTAGCGCCCCTTCGGCTCGCGGGCGTCGGCATACTCAACTATCTCGACGACTGGCTGATTTTAGCTCACTCTCGGGAACAGTTGACTGTGCACAAGGTGCTCCAGCACCTCCATCTGTTGGGGTTTCAGGTCAACCGAGAAAAGAGCAAACTCGCCCCAGCGCAGAGGATCTCTTTTCTCGGGTTGGAGCTGGACTCGGTCACCATGACAGCGCGCCTCTCCGGAGAGCGCGCTTAGCTAATGCTGAACTGTCTGAGAGAGTTCGACAGGAAAAAAGTGGTCCCACTGAAATCCTTTCAGAGGCTCCTGGGGCATATGGCATCCGCAGCCGCAGTCACACCGCTTGGGTTACTCCATATGAGACCACTTCAGCACTGGCTTCACGATCGAGTCCCCAGACGCGCATGGCACGCGGGCACACACCGGGTCTCTGTTACTGCGCTGTGTCACCGCGCCCTCACCCCCTGGAACGACCCCTCGTTCCTACAGGCCGGAGTGCCTCTAGGACAGGCGTCCAGTCATGTTGTTGTCTCAACAGATGCTTCCAGCACGGGCTGGGGGGCTGTGTGTTGCGGGCATGCAGCCGCGGGCCTGTGGAGGGCCAACCAGCTGCATTGGCATATCAATCGCCTAGAGCTGCTGGCAGTGTTCCTCGCTCTCCGCCATTTTTTACCGGTGCTGGAGCGACAACACGTGCTGGTCAGGACGGACAGCACGGCGGCGGTGGCATATATCAACCGTATGGGGGGTATCCGCTCTCGCCGCATGTCTCAGCTCGCTCGCTGTCTGCTCCTCTGGAGTCATACGCGGCTGAAATCGCTGCGTGCCATTCATATTCCAGGCAAGCTCAACCGTGCAGCCGACGTGCTCTCACGCCAACCCTTACGTCCAGGAGAATGGAGACTCCACCCCGAGTCGATTCAGCTGATATGGGCGCGATTCGGGGAAGCCCAGGTCGATCTGTTTGCTTCCCCCAAGAACGCTCATTGCCAGTGTTTTTTTTCCCTGACTGAGGGCTCTCTCGGCACGGATGCAATGGCCCACAGCTGGCCTCGGGGCATGCGCAAATATGCGTTCCCCCCAGTGAGCCTGCTCGCGCAGCTCTTGTGCAAGTTCAGGGTGGACGAGGAACAGGTCTTGCTAGTTGCGCCTCTCTGGCCCAACCGGACTTGGATGTCAGAACTCTCACTCCTCGCGACGGCCCCCCCTGGCAGATCCCTTTGAGAGAGGACCTAATCTCTCAGGGACAGGGCACCATCTGGCACCCTCGCCCGGATCTGTGGAACCTCCACGTGTGGTCCTTAGACGCGAGGAAGACTTAGGTAACTTACCCATGGCGGTGGTTAATACCATCACTCAGGCGAGAGCCCCCTCAACGAGGCGCGCCTACGCCCTGAAGTGGAGTCTATTCACTGAATGGTGCGTCTCTCGCAGAGAAGACCCCCGAACTTGCCAGATCAGCGTTGTGCTTTCTTTTCTCCAAGAGAAGCTGGAGAGCAGGCTGTCGCCCTCCACACTCAAGGTTTACGTGGCTGCCATCTCCGCTCATCATCACGCGGTTGCTGGCAGCACCGTGGGAAGGCATAACCTCATCATCCGGTTCCTCAGAGGCGCTAGGCGAATTAATCCGCCCCGCCCCCCTCTCATGCCCTCTTGGGATCTCGCCCTCGTTCTCACGAGCTTGCGCACAGATCCATTTAAGCCACTCGAATCAGTATCTTTAAGATTTCTGTCCCTGAAGACAGCTCTGCTGGTCACGTTGGCTTCCATCAAGAGGATGGGGGACCTGGAGGCATTTTCGGTCAGTGACTCGTGCCTGGAATTCGGGCCGGCTTACTCTCACGTTGTCCTGAGACCCCGGCCTGGATATGTGCCTAAGGTTCCTACCACACCATTTAAAGACCAGGTAGTGAGCCTGCAAGCGCTGCCCCCGGAGGAGGCAGACCCAGCCCTTTCATTACTTTGTCCAGTTCGCGCTTTGCGAATCTATCTGGACCGCACTCAGAGCGTCAGATCCTCTGAGCAGCTCTTCGTCTGTTACGGTGGTCGGCAGAAGGGAAGTGCCGTATCCAAACAAAGGTTGGCCCACTGGATAGTGGATGCCATCTCCCTCGCTTACCAAAGCCAGGGCGAGCCGTGTCCCCCAGGGGTTCGAGCACACTCCACTCGGAGCATAGCATCCTCTTGGGCGCGTGCACGCGGCGCCTCTCTAACAGACATCTGCAGAGCTGCGGGCTGGGCGACACCTAACACATTTGCAAGATTTTACAATCTGCGAGTGGAGCCGGTTTCCTCAAGGGTATTAGGTAACCCTTGGTGATTGAGGAAACAACTCGGTGAAGGTGTTCAAATACGCTTGCTGCGCCATTCTCCCTAACACGGAGATACGTGCGCTTATTCACTCTGTCAGTAAAGTTCCCCGCTGGCGAACCCTGCAGAGATTCCTCCGCTGCACCCAGCATCTGGCTCAACTGAGGAGTCAGATGCTGGCCCACTATGTTGTAGGTCTGCCCGCTGGTCAGCCCGCATTCTGGGTATAGGTGCCTGCTATGTGCGATCCCCACCAGGCGATCCCATACGCTTATACTGCCACGGTGCAGTTCCCCCCTCACAGGTGGACCCGTGTCTTCCCTAACCGCTAACCATCCTATTTCATATGCTTACTCCCCCTTCATAGGGTTAGTTCATATGCTATTTGCCCCAGTCTCCCCACTTGGGTAGCAGGTGGCCTCCGCAGCGTCCTCCCTATCGGGACTGTACGCTTCCCAACGTACTGTCGTATTAAATTCCTAGATATTCTAGACGCACTTGCGGCTCCCAAAAAATATATCTAAATCTGTAAATCTTCTGTTGAAGTGGGATAAGTAAGGGCCAGGGAACACGTTGGAAGGCCACGCCTCTGGTGATGATGGTGCACTCACGCTCTCTTTGCCTGGCAAACCTCTCATCGGGGGCAAAGGTAAGGTTCAATCATTATGGCGTTTTCCATACATTTCCCCATAGTGGAAGTTTCCACATAGCATTGAAGTTCCCCTTCCGAAGGGGAACGCTCTGGTTACTAGAGTAACCCTCGTTCCCAGAGGGGGGGAACGGAAATGCTATGTCCCTTCGCCATAATGATTGCCCCTTGGCTGTTGAGATGAAGTCGCTTCAGCTACAAAAGGATGCTTTGGCTTGCTAGCTCTGCTCTCTTATAGCAAGATTAATTGCAATGAGCATCAGGTGCGCAAGCTGAAGCTGCCAACTCATTGGCATTTCATTGGCCCGTTTACATACTCTTTCAGATGATTGGCTTTCTGAACGAAATCCCCCATAGTGGAAGTTTCCACATAGCATTTCCGTTCCCCCCCTCGGGGAACGAGGGTTACTCTAGTAACCAGAGCGTTCCTCCGAAAGGCCCACCCTCAAGAGGCTCTGATTGGTCAGCTAACATAATGTGCTGTGATTCGCGAATTGGCTCCACGTCACCACAGGCACACACTTTTGCGCTGTGTAAACACTGTCAGAGTAGCTGTTAGTCATAACAGTTTGTGCCTGAATCAGACAGAAAATGGCACAGAGGACACAGCTGAACCTTAAGTCTGCTCTCTAAAATAACATCTGACAAGTGACTTTCACAAATATTCGGAATAAGCATGTGTAAGCAATATAAAACGTTCACATACAGTATCATGCGATTATTTGAGATGTAACGCAAGGAAAGAGGCTTGTGGGTGTTAACAGCGATTTTACGAATAAATATGAATTTGTAGCCAAATTGTTAGTGGTGCCAAACAGCATTTCCAGTTGTTTACATCCTTGCTACAATATACCATAACGCTAGAAACTGTGCATGTAATAGATCAATTTTAACAAATAAAAATACTTACAGGTTGTGGCTTACTTACAGGTTACAGCTTTAGCCGAATTTATCACTTGAACTGGGAAAGATTCTAGAAGCTGTCCTTTGTCAGATGCTAGAGCTATATATTTATTATAATTCTCTGGAGCATAATTCAAAGTAAGCAATTCTCTTTTTGTCGTGTCCTTTGGAAGCCCAAATACAGAAACAGAACAAGCTCTGTGGAAATAGCAGCGTTTGGACTGCATTTTAGCTTTCTCTGCTATAACATTACAACGCCTCTGGCCACACACCTTTACTGCATGGAGTGTATGCACGTAACCTGAAGTGCTTCTGATCTCACTAGCCCGGATGTATTTTTTTGTAGTCCCCAAACTTTGGTTGCAGGCTTTGCTAAGCTAACTCTGTAAAAGCAATCTCCCTTTGCATTGAGCGTATTTCTTTCAGAGATGTTGTTCATGTTCACACAGCTACATTACATATCAACTAAAGTTTAAACTAGGATATCATAGTGGACCACCCCTTTAAAGATAAACAGTGCAAATCAAATTACATTGTAAAAATGTTTGCTGCCTAATTTCTTTGGTTCAGCCAAAGGAACTTTTATAGTCATCTTAACTGTCAATCAGTCCAACTGAATATAAATATTATGTTAAACATTGTAAAACTAACAAATTTGAGTTGAAACCTCATTAGCTCATTACTATTAGTTCAAGTAACATAAAAACATTTGTTTTCATAAACTTTTGTCATATTTTTACAGCGTGAAACTTTTTTTAGGTAAACAAAGCAGGTCTCACATACAACACATCCACTAACAGGCTTAGAAAATATAACTGTACAAACTGCATTGTACATAAAACATCTAAAAATTTGCTTATTATTCAATAATATTTATAAATGTAATATACAATATTTTTTAAATATATATTTACACACATTTGCATAAGTAAATAAATAGATTAATTGACAGGCAAAAAAAAATGTGGAAATCTGTAGCGTTTTTCTACAGATTTCTCTGGGCCTGCCCTAAACCCAATCCTCAAAAAGGAAACATTCTGCAGTTTTACATTTTCAAAATACTTCTTTCACTTTGATTTATGATTTACATATAAAAATGTGCCCACAATATCAAGAAAATTATGTATATTGCTATACAGGTATGCCATTTGGTCCCCATAGTGTGACATATACCAAAAAAAAATCACACAGCCACACACACACACATGCAGACACTATTCTTTCTGGATATGCCTTGTGCCAGTGATAACCCTCTCGTGACACTTCCCATCATTGAGTTCTTGTTTTGAAATATTATCTTATTGTTATTCGGCGCTAATGAGATCTTTAGCAGAGAATCAATTTAGAGCTCAGTCATAATCAAAGCGTGCACTCAGTCTTAACACAACTGAACAGAATCAGAGCTCCACCACCCACTTTGGGTCAGTTTGCCAAATCCTGCCCACTCTGAGGGTCATCTGAAGAGGAAAACGGGGGTCTGTGTGAGCCATACCAATTTTAAACCTTTGTCAATTGGCAGGCGCACAGAGGTGTCCTAAATTAAAGACTCCAAACAACAGATGCAAGACCACGTAGCACAAAAGCTGCCATCCTACTGAGAGACCCCGAGTTAAACGCTTCACTCTCGAGACTATTTAAGCCTTCAAGCAGCCTAAGCTGTTTTTACACCCACTAAACATCAATGTTCACGGCCAAACAAAGCGAAATCTTTGTGTTGAGTGGAGTAAAAAGAGCGAATGGAGACACAACTCCCGCAGAGCCAAACATGAGCTCAGAAATGTAAAGGAACACTCCACTTTTTTAAATAGGCTCATTTTACAAGTCCTCTAGAGTCAAACAGTGGAGTTTTATTATTTTTGAATCCATTCTCCATATCTAGCGTGGCACTTTTAGTTTAGTTTAACATAGATCATTAAATCAAATTAGGCCATTAACATCTCGGTCCAAAAATGTTAAAAAAAGTTTGATAATTTTCCTATTTAAAGCTTCTGTCGTTACATCATGTACATCAACGGAAAATGAGAAGTTGCTATTTTCGAGACTGATGTGGCTATGTTGCTATATAACTATAACTGATTTGGTAATGTGGCTATATATTTACACTCATTCTAGCGTAATAATCAAGCAACGTTGCTGCCTTTTGGATTATTTCAGACAATTACTAAGATTTATAACCCTATAGAGCTGATCTATAGTACACACTGAAGTGTATTTCTAAATGAAGACAATGCTAACACTTTTTTTTATACAACACAGGCTCATTGAAAATTAATTTATTTATTTTCCTTCGGCTTAGTGTCTATTTCAGAGCTCGCCATAGCGAAATGAACCACTAACTTCAGCGGATGCCCTTCCAGCCGTAATCCAGTATTAGGAAACACCCATACACACTCATTCACACACACTCTCATACACAATTTAGCTCACCCAATTCACTTACAGCACATGTCATTGGACTGTGGGGGAACACCCAGAGGAAACACACACGAACACTAGGAGAACATGCAAACTCCACACAGAAATGGCAACTGGCCCAGCCGGGACTCGAACCAGTGATCTTCTTGCTAAGCCACCGTGCCACCCATCATCGGAAATATTCATCCGTTCATTCATTTTCTTTTCGACTTAGTCTCTTTATTAATCTGGGGTCGCCACAGCGGAATGAACCGCCAACTTATCCAGCACGATTTTACACAGCGGATGCCCTTCCAGCCGCAACCCATCTCTGGAAAGCATCCACACATACTCATTCACACTCATACACTATGGACAATTTAGCCTACCCAATTCACCTGTACTGCATGTCTTTGTACTGTGGGGGAAACCGGAGCACCCGGAGGAAACCCACGCAAACGCAGGGAGAACATGCAAACTCCACACAGAAACGCCAACTGACCAAGCTGAGGCTCGATCCAGCGACCTTCTTGCTGTGAGGCGACAGCACTACCTACTGTGCCACTGCGTCGCCAATCGGAAATATGTACCGCAAAAATCTACTTTAACTCATGTTTGACTGCAGTTAGCTAAAATGAACACTACAGGGCAGTACTTTTGTTCCTTTTCACACTAATGATATATGACTGATGAATAAAGGATTATGGTAATGATACATATGATTTATAATCGAATAAGTTTGCCTCACCTGTCTACCTCCATACGGACAACTTTTCTGGCATGGTCAGTTTACTCAGTACTTCACTTTTTATGGAGTGCTCTGGTTTGAGTCTGAAGCATGGTTCCAAAAAAAGAGGAAAAAGCAATGTCGAATCAAGCTAAAACGGTCACAGTTCATTTTTCTCTTACGTTTTCTTTTGAAAACACTATTTGTTGGGTTTAGGAAAGTGTTTAGGTCACTGATTTGCTGACAAGCCCTGCATTCTCATGGGTGTGTACAAGAAGCACACATATCTGAAATATATAACAAAAGTATAAACGATTTTCGTATTTGTAAAAATATATATAGTGCACTCTAGTGAATTTGTCAACTGAAACATGCAAGAAAATGTAACCAGAGGAAAGAATTTTACATTTTGCGCAAATCTAGGCATGTATTTACAAATGAGCCTGAGTTTTTTCAACGCTGTAAAGCTGCTTAATTTAAAGCAACCTCTTGTATATTGTGCTATAAAATTTAAAGTTATGTGACTTGACCTGAGTTAGGTGACATCGGTATTATGTGATGCTTTCTTAACAGCTGTTTTCTCACCACTGCATGTTGATTTTGTTATTAAGGAATATGTGCATATTTACACTGTATATTATACTCCAGACACGAATCATTATGTGGCTTCAATGTGTTTGCTCTAACAGTAACTGCTGCTCAAGCACTTCTAACTTCTTTTTAACCTAAAATGAAAAACGGGAAGACCTCACTGTCAGTATAGCTGTCATGTGTGTTAGTTATCATCAATAATGTGAACAGGTCTTTCTCTTTGTATTCAACCACCAGTGTTTTGAGTGGTACCTTGTAACACTTTGATTTGGTCCAGAAACTACAGTAAAACTGACTGGTGTGTGCACATAATGCACTTGGAATTATAGAAAATTGCTGTGATATTGGACAGAGGTCTGGCTCTGAGAGAGCCCAGCAGAAACTTTCAGACAGGGACATCATCTTTGACTTTGACTTCCTGAACATGCTCATTTTGTCAAGTATGCCAGGGAGATAAAACATGGCAACGGTGGGACCTACAGAGTGATGATCCCTGCAACTAAAGCCAGTTTGAGTTCTTATACTTCACTGACAGTCACAGTGCAGAAGCTGAAATATCTTGACAAGAGGGCAGCTCCCAGTAGAAAAACCGCAATAATAATTCTCAGAAGATTGTATGATGACATTCATATAGCTTATAAAGCTATAAAGCGAAACACAAAAGTGACAGAAAGTGAAACACAAAATTAAGACCCACAGGAGAAAGCAAAACCCATAGGAAGGAGAAATCTCTTTAATTGTGCAATTGTCTCTGAAATGAACGAACAAGGTTTTTCATGTATTGCATCGAGTTTTCACCTGAGACAAAGAGACTTGCATGTATTAACAATGGTTCCCAAGATACCAAAGTTTGGCATGGAAAATCTGAATTTTTACAAACTTAACATTTCTCAACAAGTTCTCACAAGACAAGGGAGAGACTGCTCTGAGCTAGCAATTTTGGTAACACTTTAGTTTAGGTCATAATTCATGCTAACTACTAGCTTATCACCTGCCTATTATTCAGATATTAACTGTTCATTAGTAGTTATAAATAGGGATGTCCAGACCCAATCACATGATTGGAAATTGGGCCCGGTTTCAGACTCGGTTATGTCAATATTTTTTCTTCTGGAGAAAGTCTTATTTGTTTTATTTTGGCTAGAATAAAAGTAGTTTTAATTTTTTTTAAATCCATTTTAAGGTCAAAATTATAAGCCCCTTTAAGCAAACTTTTTTTCGATATACAATAACTTGCCTAATTACCCTAACCTGCCTAGTGAACCTAATTAACCTAGTTAAGCCTTTAAACTTTCACTTTAAGCTGTATAGAAGTGTCTTGAAAAATATATAGAAAAATATAATTTACTGTCATAATGGCAAAGATAAAATAAATCAGTTATTAGAGATGAGTTATTAAAACTATTATGTTTAGAAATGTGTTGACAAAATTTTCTCTCTGTTAAACTGAAATTGAGGGAAAACACACACAAACACACAAACACACACACACACACACACAAACACACACACACACACACACACACACACACACACACACACACACACAGATATATATTTTCATTATTTTAAAACACATCAATAGTTATGTGGTGGCACAGAGTTAGACCTCTTTCTTGACTTCACACAGAAACAGCAGCGTAACCTCACTTTCTTGCAGAGATGCTATGGGTTAAATGCTGGAACACGGAAGCAGCTTGAAGCGCAAAGCGCGAGTATGTCTGCAGTCTGGAGGTATTATGAATTTGATGACGACAACATTGCCACAGCAAAATGTGAGATATGTAAACTTGGGATTGCCTGCTGGATATTTTAAGTTGAGGTGTTTCTTGTTTTAATATTAGATTTTATTTTAGATATTTACTATTTAACTATTTAAGTTCAAAAGTGAAGAATTATGTTTTCTATTACTTGATTGTTCAGGGTACCTCACAGAAGTGCTTTGTTTGTTAACAGAGTTGTTGATTGATAAAATAAGGTAAATAAAATAAAAAAAGGAACATCCTGGATCTGTTTCTTCACTCTTCTTTCTTTTTTTGTTGTATTACAGAGGTATGAAAATGGGTTTCTGTATCGGTAGATACTCAAAATTAAATGACTCGGACTCGAGGGCAAAATAACCTGATCGGGTCATCCTAGTTATAAAGTATGATCTTATTCTGCATCCGTAATCCTAAACCTAAACCCAACTTCCACCTTACTAACTATTAATCAACAGCTAATTATTAGTTTATTAAGATTGTACTGCTAGTTAACGATTTGTTAATCCTTTAAATTGTGACCCAAACTAAAGTGTTACCACAGTTTTATATATTTCACCAACAGCGGTCCATACTGTAGCAGTTCAACCAAGTTTTACAATTTCATTTGGATGTTTTTATACATTCTTTCATACAAAACCCTCTTGAGAATACAAATCCGTCAAAATAGCTTTTATGAAAAATGTTTTTAATAATCAAGCCCATGAAAAAATACATACATACAGTTGAAGTCAGAATTATTTGAATTATTTGATTTGTTTTCTTTTTTTTCTTTCTTTTTTTTCTTTTCCAAATTATGCTTAACAGAGTAAGGACATTTTCACAGTATGTCTGATTAAAAAAATCTGGAGAAAGTCTTATTTGTTTTTTTTTTGGCTAGAATAAAAGCAGTTAATTTTTTTAAAAACAATTTTAAAATCAAAATTATTAGCCTCTTTAAGCTATATATTTTTCGACTGTCTACAGAACAAACCATCTTTATACAATGACTTGACTTACCTAGTTAAGCCTTTAAATGTCACTTTAAGCTGTATAGAAGTGTCTTGAAAAATACCTAGTCAAATAAAATGTACTGTCATCATGGCAAAGATAAAAAAACAGTTATTAGAAATGAGTTATTAAAACTATTATGCTTAGAAATGTGTTTGAAATTTGAATGTGACATCTTCTCTCCGTTTAACAGAAACTGGGGAAAAAATAAACAGGGGGGCGAACAATTCAGGCGAGCTAATAATTCTGACTTCAACCGTATGTCAATATATTTTGCCAAAATCACTTTACATTGTTTTTGCTAATTTCACAGCAGTTTAAAAGTGAAATGTTTTCCGAAACATGCCTTGTTTTTTTTTTCATTATTAGAAAAAAATATGACTGTGGCAATGTTTTATTATATTTGTTCATGCATATAGGTTTTTTAAAAGTCAACATGCTGCTGGTGATTTTAATGCTTTGCAATGAAATCTAATGCTTTAACCCATTAAAAAACAAACACAAATTAACCACTACACTAAAAGTGTTTTAAAGGTAAAAAACATAGTGTTGTGTAAGGAAACAAATAAAAGTTCTTAATTATGAATATTATTCTCCATAATCACATTATGAATAAAACTGAATCAAAGTGTTTGGTGTTTTTTGCCTCTATAGTGTTAATTTCAGCAGAAAACAGCAACAAAGTTTATGAACGAATACTAAATTAATAAATAATCACATTTTTCTGGTAGATTATCTTATGACAACAGATTGTCTTATTGTATGATATAATAATCCAATGTATTTCTCTAAAGAAGTACTTTGATGACAACACCTTTGATGACAACATTGAGAAAACGCATTGCCTTGATGCAGCTCAAACAGCAGAACAAGACACCTGTAATGCCAAAGCTGTGGGTTAAATTCCCAGGGAGAGCAAGAGCATAAAGCAAGTCACTTTGGATGAAAGCATCTGCCAAATGAGAAAATGTAAACCTTTCGCTTTACCTGCTGAGATCTCATTGCCCTCTTCCACAGCTCCAGGTTCTTTCAGTCTTTGTGGTTGAGTGATTTCTCCATCACTGCTCTGGTCTTCTGCTCAAGACACATGAAGAATTAAAATGGTCCAAAAATATTGCGACATATAATATGTATAACATTATATATATTTTAAGTATCAGTATATTCTGAATATGGCCACACTTGGTTTTCATTGGTTAATGTTTCCTAACGTATTTACTAACATAACTAATAATGGCCGATACTTGTACAGCATCTATTAATCAAGGTTTCACATTTAATAATGCATCATTTAAATGTCAATTATTGCTTGTTGACATTAATGCACTGTGCGTTAAACTAACAATAAACAACTTTATAAACCATTAACTAACATTAACAAAGATTAGCAAATACACTTTAAAAAATAACTCAATATGTCTGTTACCACTACATAGTTTAATATGTAGTGGTAATATGATTACAAGTTTTAAGTTGTCAGAATAATTTTATTAAGTTTTCACAACAGGAAACATTGATAATTACATCAAATAAACTATTTGGCTAATTTAAAGGTAAATATGTCTGTCAACTAGTTTGAATTTTTTTTTTACTTGTAGCAACCCAAAAAAATTGGGTTGATAACTAAATTATTCCACACAAACAGAGTTCTGGATTTCAAAGCTCCTCCCCCATTGAACAAGCAAGAAGCAAGTCTGCACAAGTTTTAGGCTGTTTGGCACAAAGGACATTTTAGGATAAGATATCTGAGTTTTATTTAATTTCCAAATAAATTTTCTCCATTCCACTAGAGTGTTAATTACTCGTGGTAAATTGACATTAGCAGTGTTTTAAAAATGTTTTTTTCTTGGTTTACAAGAATACACAAGAATTTGAGCAGGACCTTAAAAGGCAAGTGATCACAATTGCCATCATTAGTAATCAATCTACTTTGGAATTGAACCACAAGATGGAAATCTTCATGGTTGAGGATTAAGGTCAAGAGGAAAAGGTCATTTTGTTAGATGTTGTCGTTAAATACTTAAATACATTGATGCAAACTGTTGCTTAAATTTTTTTTGTTTTGTCTAAACAATATTTTTTAGAGTGTACTGTAATGAATGTATTATCCATTGTGTGTCCATCTTAGAAAATATCTTAACAATATAAAGCCTATACAATTTTTACACATTAAGTTAAAATGCAAATCTTATGCTGTTATTTTCAAGCCACCAGTTTCTTTCAATGTTTTCTTAAAACACAGAGGAGTCTATGATCAAACACATTATTTTCACTTGCAAACTGTTTCTGTGGGATTGCTTCAAAGAAACAAGGTATTTCGTACCAGTATATTTTCCCTGAAGTGCTCGGCTCTGCAGGTTTCCGCTCACTGCTATAACCTTGACTGAATACTCCTTCCTGGGATTAAAATCCTTTATTATTGCTTTATTCTCTCCCTTTGCAATTTGCAGCTCACTTGTTTCCCCACCTGTTATCAGACACAAATCAGAAAAATCAGAGAGAGAACGGTTAGGGCATACCTGCATCTGTTCAGAAAACCATCAAGAAAAGCCTGTTGTTTACATGCGAAGTCATACGGAAATAATGTTCCTAATGATAATACTAATAATAGTATATATTACACAGTTTGGCATAGCTTTTGATGAATTAATTCCAATTCCAAAAAGGGGCGCTACAGTGGCTCAGAGGTTAGCACTGTCGCCTCATAGCAAGAAGGTCGTTGGTTCAAGACCCGGCTGGGTCAGTTGGCGTTTCTGTGTGGAGTTTGCATGTTCTCCCCATGTTCACCTCCGGGTGCTCCGGTCTCCCCCACAGTCCAAAGACATGCGCTATAGGTGAATTGAATAAGCTAATAATAGATTGAATAATCTATCCATCTATCTATCTATCTACATGTCTGTCTGTCTGAGTGTGCATTTTTAATTATACATTGAAAGCGATTTACAGTTTTTCACCGTCGCTTTGGTACGTTTCTCAGGTCAGAATTGAAATTTGCAAAACAGTACTGCAAGTGCATTTCTCAAACAACACGTACAAATAGCAAAACACCATGGATTACCAAAAGCCAGTCTCTTGCTCAAAATCCTTAGTTCTTCTCTCAAATTTCTGTGTCAATGAATGTGTCAGTGCCATCAGAATTAAAAGACTTTGTGTCATTGTGTACGGATAAGACAAATTCAAATTCATGTTGTCAATATAACAGTGTACTCTGGAGGGATGTTCTGATTTATTTTTTTATTTTTTTGCTGTTTGTACTGTAATTTGTTGACAGATCATGTCATTGTGATGCAAAAAGAAAAAGACAGCACTGCACAAAGAAAAACAAAACAAAAGTAGAAATGTGAACATAGGACATTCTGCTTTGAGATGCAATTTTCCTTAAAAAAAAGTCCAGAATCAACCAGGAGAAATGTACCAATTGTAGACAGATTTAGAACAATAAGTCAAATGGAAATGTATAGAACAATGTGTTATGACAAAATATTATGACATGTTCAGCCATTCTGCATGTAAAGACTTATGCCATGAACAAACGATTAAATATTGTGGGGGGTGAGACTATTCAACAGAGACCAAAATAATACATTTTGATCAACAGGACAAAAGCAATTGATTAAGCAAGAAACATCAGAGAAGTGCACATAACCATTTGCATGGATGTACAAAAAATTGCAACTTTTTCAAAGGAATGAGAAACTGCTTTTCTGATGTGCACAAGTGACACAATGATGTGAAGATTGAACAGGCAGTTTTGAGAATTTCAATTCTGATCTGAGAAATGGACCAAAGCGACTGAGAAAAACTGTAATTTATTTTTGATTTCAAGTGGCACTCACAGTCCTACATAGGTTATTAGACAGAATATAACCACATGTATATGTATAAATGAACAAATTTAAAAAGTGTATTCATATGAAAATGATCTATTTATTCAGTTACAGAGCAAAAAAAATGTTTTTCTTACTTAAAGTTTTTGTCTTGTTTCTAGTCCAAATATCTAAAAATTCTAAAATCGAGAAGCATTCTCTAGATAAGCAAAAACAATGTCTTGTTTTTAGAAATGTTATATTTCCTTTTCTGAAAACTAGATTTCTGAAAACAAGACATGATTTTTTAGCTTTTCTAGAAAACGATTTTAGAATTTTTAGATATTTAGACTAGAAACAAGACAAAAACTCAAGGTAAGAAAAGTATTTTATGTAGTGTGTACATTGCTAATTAATTCACTTCATCCATGTGTCTGTCACCAGTCTGATTATTCAAGCAAGATTCATTTTTAGGCTGTACTTTTGTCACTCACAGCATATGGTCTCAATATTTACTTAGTGAAAGTTTGAATGTGGTTGACAATCCGGCCCCTTACTCTTTGAATGAAGTGAGTATAAGAAGCTTGTTCATAATACCAGAAAATACTAACACAGACTTAAAAGTGTGCCCCATGATCTGTCGACCAAACATCTAAAACAACAGACTGATCCAAATTCTCAAATGCAAAAGCAAACACATAATGTCCAAAATAGCCTAATAAACAATCTGTCCAAAACAGCTCTTGTCTGCTTATTCACAGATCAAGCCAGAGGAGGAATAGTACTGGCCGGGCAAGTTGTGATGCCAAGTTATCACCCAAATACAATCTGTGGGTGGAAGCTTTATGGCCAGTGCACAGCAAACAACTTCATGAAGTTTGTTTGCAGTATTGACAGTGACAAATGGTCCGTTCTAAAAGGGTCCTGGCAGCAAACTCATCTTTCTTGCTTCATGACATCTCTGCCTGGTGACAAAGTATGGGATTATGACTTTAAAAGAACTGTTTGCTTTGGATATATATATATAT
>CAIGQZ010033112.1:2789712-2800226 GCA_903798205.1 Danio tinwini
TATATATATATATATATAATAACAAAAACACAATAAAATTATTTTAAATACAATGAGAACACATATAACAATAAACATAATAAAATAAACTGTTTATATTCAATATCTTTCTTACCTGGTTCTGTATTATATATAAATCTGTAGCCATTATATTCTCCTTTTGGTTCCTTCCATGAGACAAGAAGCTTTCCTGCACTCACAACTTTAAATCGAAGTCTTCTTGGAGCTGGAACTGCAAAAAAAAGACTGGAATTATACATTGAAAATAAAAGCCTAAATAATAAATAATATAAAACTCCAAGGAAAGGTTTATTTTAAGTCACATTCGCATCCTTTTTACATTAGCAATATCCATTATGTCCATGTCTTTATATATATATATATAATCCAAATAAATCTAGAAACAGAAATGTGTTTTATTAAAAAAAAAGTTGGTAATTGAGAAGAGAATGTGACTTTTAAAAGGTCAGAAGAATAGTTGTCCACTATTTTCTAAAGCATCCTAAATACCAGTGAGGCTCAAAAGAAGGAAAAGCCTTAAAACAGTCCAACAAAGCACATTACTGGAATTTATGAGTGTCTTTGGCCATAAACAACTGATTAGAGGTCACATTTTAAACTCGTCTGACCCATGATCATTTGTTCGCCCTATGTGAGAAATCACCACACCCAGACACCACACACGTAAAGCATTCAAACATTGATTAATCAATGTTTCTCTGTTCTTATATAGTTTACATGCCCAGAAGAAAGAAGTGCCACATGAAAAAATATGAAGAAAATATGTTGGCACAAGGAGAAAAGAAATGTATAAACCCAGAGGTACATACTATTGGAAACATGGCATTTAAGAAACAGATATAAGATGTGAAACTGGCCTACTGTTGCCGCACCAACCTGAGAAACTGAACACTCCTGGGTTTTCTGCTGCGTGAACATCTCCTTTTTCACCGACATTCAAAATACACAGTCCAGTGTGTGTCTTTTGAGAAACTATTAATAATTTTCATCCATCAACATGGCATTGAGTTTTATAGAGCTACCGTAACAATTAAATCAATATTTTGAACATACTTAATTTCATCATATTGATGGATTGAATGAATTGTGCTGCTGTTTTAGGGATTGAAATGGAATTAAAACTATTATTAAACAAACAGCTTAACCAAAAATTAAAACCTTCTCCGAACACACTCAAGTGGTTTAAAAGTTTTATGAACTTCTTTCTTCTGGTGAACACAAAACAGTATATTCTGAATAAGCTTGGGAAAAAACAGCCATTGAAATTCATAGGAAAAAATAATACTATGGAAGACAATTGCTGTTTTTGTCCAGCATTCCGCAGCATATCTTCCTTTGTGTTTTATTGAGAGAAAAAAACAGGTTTTGAACAAGTGGACTGTCATTTTTTGAGTGAACTATCCCTTTTATGAATATACAGTGGAGGGAGTAAGTATTGAACATGTGACCATTTTTTTTAGAAAACATACTTCTAAAGGTGCTGTTGACTTGAAATGTTTACCAGATGTTGATAACAACCAAAGAAATGTATATATGCAAAGAAAACAATATTAATTAGTTTACAAATTAAGTCATGTGTAATAAAACGAAATGACACAGGAATAAAAGTATTGAACACATGAAGAAAGGGAGGTGTAGAAAGGCAGTGAAACCCCAGACAGCAGCTGAAATCTCTCAGTAGTTCTTCAGCAACCCTCTGCCCTTCTTGATTGTAAATTAATATTAGCTGCTTCCGTTGAACATCTACAGGAGCAGGACGATGAAGATGAAACCAGAGTGGACATTTCAGCACGACAATGAGCCAAAACACAGCCAAGGAAACTTTCAAATGCTTTCAGAGAAAGAAAATCAAGCTGTGGAATAGCCCAACCAATCACCTGACTTGAATCCACTATGCAATACAAATTAAAGATCAGATTTGATAGACAAGACTTTTTTTGGTTTTGTTTTATTTTTATGTTTGTATTGTTTGCATTTTTACCAAAGTCTGGATCAATTCCATGTCAACAGGTCTTTTAGAAATATTATTCCCAGGAAAAAAAAAACATGATATATACAATACTTATTTCCCCCACTGTATGAATATGTAAATTAAAGTCATAAAAAAGTATTAATATTATTAGTTTTATCTAGCCTTTTTTTTATTTACTCAAAGATGCAAGTCCATATGCCAACATGGCGCATGTATGTGTGTATGTTTCTTTATTAAGGTCAGGGGACACCAAACTGTACTGTCACGATCACCAGCAATGCTCTCTCCATAGATCGCTGGTAAACTTGCACAAACACATAGAACTACAAATCTGCTGAGAAATGGACTACAAGACCCAGTCAGGCCACACATGCACTCACCTGCTCCAACTCTCCACTGATTAAACTGGCACAGCTGAAGCTGCTTAGATACTGATTACATGGACTATAAAGTCAGCACACAAACACACAACAGTTGCTGAGTCATGTTATCTGTTTACAGCCTGTAACATTTCTAAGCGTATCTTTTGTCTAGGTTTACCGTGTGTTTACCCTCGCCTTGTTATCCGGTTTATCCCTGCCTGCTGCCAGCCTTTTGATTATCTGCCTGTTATATTGACTATGACTCTGGATTGCCCTCACACATCTGCTTGCTCCTGTCTTGATCATTGTTTGCCTGACCATCCCTATATTAAACCTGCATGTGGATCTGCACCTTTGTTGTCAATGTCACTTCCTTGGTTACATGTACTCTATTCTTAAAAATTTAAAGTAAAAAGTCTTAGTCATTGATGCGGGTGGGGTGAAATGAATACCAATATAGATCCATCTAGAGAATTTAAACAGCATCAAACAACCCTCCTGTTGGAATAAATATATCAGGGAAAAGCATGTTGTTGTGCCAACTCAGTACTGCATGTCATGACAGAGATGAAAAAAATTATACAATTTGGAAAGTAAATCCAACAATGCTGCTCACAATGAGAGTCTAATATATTTATTGGCATGAAAAAAACAGATTTCTGGAAGGAATATCATGACAGTTTCGCAGAATATTCCTTGGAAATGTGTCTTAGCACAACCAGGAATCTTTGCGACTCCTGGCGTTTGCTGATTAATGGTTTTGTGCCAAACAGACTCCAGCAGAGATTGAGGGGGAGGAACAGAACAACGTCCTCTGTGGTTTAAGGGTGACAAGCGCTGACTTGTGACTTGAAACGAGGGAAATACGAGCAGGAGGCCCTGTTTCTGTCTGTATGTTTGAAAACCAGCACCCGCAAATCCACAGGCCCTTTGATGTGGTTATCTTTCATCCTTTTGGAGGCACACACTCACGCACTTCTTACTCCAAAATCCACTGCGTCCTTTTATCATCACGCTTCCAATTACTCACCTGTCAGAGAGCTCCACACTTCTTGTTTTCAACATTTATTTTCTACAAACTCAAAAAAGACTGTTGAAGAAATTAAAACATTAACGCCTGCTTGACGATGCAGTCTGACACATTTAATACTTCACAATAGTTCAAAAATGTACATTAATTAGCAGGTTCACTATTCACACTATTCATAAGTTTCGCGATTCACATTTTTTTCAGTTTATTTACTGTTATGAATTGCATTATGGGACCTTAATCTCTGCTCTGTTGACTTTCAATTTTGACAATTCAACTGTGTCATTTATCAAAGTTACTTTTATTGACATTTTAGTAGTTTGAAACAATATTTTGTTTAAAGGGCACATAGGTTACCACTTTTTCCAGATTTAATATAAGTCTTTTGTGTCTCCAAAATGTGTCTGTAAAGTTTCATCTCAAAACACCCATCAGATTTTTTATTATACCTGTCATAAGTTTCTTTTTTGTAGCATTTAGCAGAAGCTAGCTGTTTTTGTGTACTGCGCCTTTAAGGCTAGTCCTTCACGGCCACCGTTTCCTCGTGCGTGGCAGCGGCTTCCTCGGCTGCGTCAGACAACAGACAAACACAAAGGAATAAGATCTCACGTAACGTTTGTGAGGAAAAACAACAGTAAGAACTTTACCAATAAGTATTTGATGCATGTTGTGGAGTTGCAGGATGAGTCACACACAATGTCGTTAAAAAGTTCACGCACACACACAAATACACACACACACACACACACACACACACACACACACATCGCTGACAGGCACACACAGACAGCGCGAGTTTAGCTTTGCACTGTTTTTGCATGCAAATGGGACAGGATACAGGTTAATCTCCACTGCTATATGGATATCTGTTATGTTAATGTACAAAATAAACCTGATTTAACGTCCACAAACAGGATTGAAGCGTCTTTTATGATTGTTCTGACACGTGGCTGTGTTGATGAAGTAAATCTGAAGTAAATGGCTGTAATTCATTACACACATGCACTGTTTTAAAACATTTTAAACTTGTAAAACTCACTCTTGATCACATTTGATGATGATTGATGATCCTAGCAAACTGAGCAGACTTTTATTTACGGTTGCTTAGTGTGCGCACGTCCTGGTCCTGTGTCTGGTTGATATGATTACACACATTACTACGGAGACATGTTAATACGCAGCTGTCAATCAATTCGGTGGGCGGTGGGACCGCACTCCTACGTCAAGTTGCGGTCGATCTCAAAACCGCTCCAATTGGTCCACCGTTTTTATGTTGTTAAATTGAAAAAAAAATGACTGAGTGTGTTTATATCACCCCAATATGACGGTCTATACACCATACATACACATATATCTGTCCAAACAGCTTGAAAAGGAGATTTTTCACCATAGGTGCCCTTTAAGAAATATAGAGAATTAAGTCCTTAAAATAACATGAAAGTACTGGCAGTGTATTATCAGGTTTTTGTACTGTAATTTACAACACAAAGACAACATACATTCACCAGCCACTTTATTAGGTGCATCTATTAGGTTAACTGCTCGTTAACGCAAATTTCTAATCAGCCAATCTAGCCTGATCTCAAGAGGAAACGTAAGTATTTTACGTTTTGTCAGTTTAGTGGCTAATTTGTACAAATTCATACGAGTTGAGTCGATTGTACGATTTTAAAAAGAAGGTGTGGCACCCAACCCCGCCCCTAAATCCAATCATCATTGGGTGATGAGCAAATACTAAATGGTACGAATTAGATCTTACGAATGCATACGAATTAGCCACTAAATCAAAAAGTTATGAATTGCCGTGAGATTGTGTTGGCCAATCACATGGCAGCAACAATGCAATTAGGCACGTAGACAGGGTCAAGACAATCTGCTGCAGTTCAAACCGAACATCAGAATGTTGAAGAAAGGTGGTTTGAGTGACTTTGAACATGGCATGGTTGTTGGTGCCAGACGGGTTGGTCTGAGTATTTCAGAAACTGCTGATCTACTGGGATTTTCATGCACAGCAATCTATAGGGTTTACAGAAAGTGGTCCGAAAAAGAGAAAATATCCAGTGAGCGGCAGTTTTGTGGGCCCAAATGCCTTGTCGATGCCAGAGGTCAGAGAAGAATGGTTCAAACTGATAGAAAGGCAATAGCAACACAAATAACCACTCGTTATAACCGAGGTATGCAGAAGAGCATCTCTGAACACGCAACACATCCAACCTTGAGGCGGATGGGCTACAGCAGCAGAAGACCACACTGGGTGCCACTCCTGTCAGCTAAGAACAGGAAACTGAAGCTACAATTTGCACAGGCCCGCCACAATTAGACAATTGAAGATTGGACAAATGTTGCCTGGTCTAATGAAACTCAAATTCTGCTGTGACATTCGGATGGTAGGGTCAGAATTTGGCGTCAACAACAGGATCCATCCTGCGTTGCATCAATGGTTCAGGCTGGTGGTGGTGGTGGTGTAATGGTTTGGTTTTTTTTTTCTTGGCACACTTTGGGCCCATTAGTACCAATTAAGTATCGTGTCAACTGTACAGCCTACCTGAGTATTGTTGCTGACCATGTCCATCCCTTTAAGACCACAGTATACCCATCTTTTGAAGGCTACTTTAGGTACTTATTTTGAAGGTACTTATTTCCAGTACCTTGTTGAATCTATGCCACAAAGGATTAAGGCAGTTCTGAAGGCAAAAGCAGGTCCAACCTTGTACTAGTAAGTTCTACAAAAATAAAGTGGCCGGTGAGTGTATACACTATGAAAAAGTAAATAAAAGTCAAATTTCCAGACATTTAAACATAATTTTTTTTTAGAGGAAAGACCAAGAACCCATAATGTAATTCAAAAGCATAAAAAAAGAATCACAAGATACGGAATACTGTAAATGTAAAGATGTGAGCAACGCAAAACATCCTTGGTTACAATTTCTTGAGAGAGACTTGGTTACAATTCCCAAGTCTTGATGTGTAAAAATACATTAACCAGGCAATTTGCATAATTAAAGGTTTTGTAATGAGATGTACAGCCCATGTACATGCAAACAACAATTACTTTAAAGCTGCGGATGTGTTTTATTGTGTGTGTTTGACTGCATGAGAGTTTTGACAGGATTGCAGACAGCCCATTTTAGGTTGACCTTCAAGTCTTTTGTTTCATTTTTCCACAACTTCATCATGCAGACAATAAAGACCGTTCCAAAACACACTTATAATGTCTCATCACATTGATCTAAAATGCTTTGTATCCCTGTCTGCTTCTACCCATTCATTCTCAGCAGGGCATTGTCTACATTTGCAAGCATTTTCGCTCCAACGCTTCAAGTATCCACAAACATGATGGAATGTTTTCTGTACATCTGTGTCATTTTATAGGAATATGGCACCTTTGAAAAAACTTAATGATGCTCATTACAAGCATTTGTGGCATAGTGTTGATTAGCAGCTTTCTGTGGCAACATTTCTGCACATTTTGTGCTATTTAAAAGGTATTTACGCAACACTTAACTAAAAACTGAAGTTTTTTAAACAACAGCAGCAATTTGGGGGTTAAAAAAACAAAGTTTTGAACACAGCTTTTAAAGTACAAGTTGCTGAAAACACACATTATTATCACCTCTGAGTAAACTAAAGGAAAATGTAATGTTTGTGAAAGCAGTGACATCATGCGCATCCATATTACAATTTCCTTGAACATCAAAACAATAATGGCAGACTATAGGACTGTATGTGCACAGAGTGTTAGAATGCATCATCGCCATCTACTAGCCTGGCATGCATAATACAGCATTAAGTAAAAAAATCATTATCATGATAACAGTATATGCGTCTTCTAATTTTTCAATTTATTGTGACATAAACAAGAAAGGAAAAGCTTTTTTTTTTGCTATTTTAATAGCTGAAAAACTATGGCAAAGATTTGGGTTTATGTTAGAATCAGGATTGGTTAGAACCAGAACATCGTGCTTTATTTATTTGTATTTATTTTACCTTTAAACCAAGCTTGCAATTTCAGAGATATTTAAAAGATTAAGGATTGTAGGACTAGTGGTTAAACTAGGTATTGCAGTCCAAATTCAAAATATTGGATAGGTTTTTTTTTTTTTTTTTTACCTGGTCTCTCCTTCTCATGATCTGTGTTCACACCAGACACAGAATGCGTGGATAAAAATCGTGCTATTCGTGCGTCAAAATCCGCTTCAATCACGCGTCAAATCTGCTTCATTAACGCATCAAATTCACTTCAGAACAGACGCAGATTCACGTCATGGGCAGAGCTTCTGTCTACCTGGTCACTGTAGCTTCGTTGCTAAATGGCTAACATGGATTTTATTGAGAAAATAATTGTGTTTATGTGCTTTATGAAGGCTGAAAAACAGCGTTGATTCGTTTGGAGCAGTGTCTGAGTCCAATAGATTCTTTCAGAGGTGCACCCAGCTCTGTGAGCTCATAAACTCCTCTAAAAACCTAACATGGATGATGGAAGCATTCAGCGGTGCTTCTGACTGAACCAAGCCCAGTTTGATAAACTGTTGTCGGTGTAGGCAGGAGCATTGTCCCCCGGGACACCAACAACAGGCGCTACATCATAATCATGCCCCCACAAGAGCAAGCTCCTGATTGGTTAACGCGGCGCGAATGTCCGCAGAAGTTCAGTTTTTTTATCTCGAGCAATTTGCACGTTAAGCGTGCGAAATGTGCAAAACGTTCAATTTGCGCCGTGCCATTCACACAATTTGCGTCATTCGTGCGTATCGTGCCACAGGATGTCTATTCGCGCGTTTGCATTGACTTAACATGTAAATCACTTACGCTTGACGCTTCTTCCGTGTCTGGTGTGAACAATGCATCAGACTTTACACACATGTGGGTTGCCAGATTGACAACACCAACAGGAATGAGCATGCCAGAAAATTGTGCCTTACCATGTGCTGATCAGCTAATGTTTATGTTTGTAATATTTGTTATGTTTGCAAATTAAAAACCGTGTCATGTGGATTTAATTTTAGAGTTTGCTACGGTCCTTAATAGGTCACATTTTTACCTGCACTCACATACATTGGGCAATCTTTCAAGACTAAAATTAAATACGCCATTTTCCACCAAAGTAACCTGTGGCGCCTAAGCATAATTGGGTAAACTCGCAGTGAACATTTTCAAAGGAGAATAACTGACTTTAGCATTGTTTTTTAGATAAACATACATGTTAACTTAGCATGTTTCCTAAATAACTATATTACGGTATGTTTATACTTTAGAAGGGTCTAAAACTTACATACAGCACATTTGAATCCTTTCTAGCTAGCACACTTTAACAAGTCCTGAAACGTAGACAGAAAGTAGGTTGACTTTGTGGTTCTTCTAATGGATTCAACCACGTCCATTTACACAACAAAAAAGCTATTTGATCAAATGGGGTGCCTAAATATAATTGGGTAAACTCGCAGTTGGTGGGGTATTGTGACCAAAACAAAGACAGATATTCACACACAGAACATTTTCGAAGGAGAATAACTGACTTTAGCAACATTTTTCAGAAAAAACATTCATGTTAACTTAGCATGTTTCTTAAATAATTACAAACATATGTTTTTATGCTTTAGAAGGGTCCAAAACTTACATACAGCACACTTTTACAAGAAGTCCTGTAATGTAGGGAGAAAGTAGGTTGATTTGTGGTTCTTCAAATGGATTTTACCACATGTCTGTTTACACTACAAAAGCATTGATCAAATTTGATTTCAACTACCTCTGAGAATGAGCCCAAAACATTTCAGATTTTGTTTACACCTGTATTTGGTGTCATCCACTTTTAAGGGGGTTAATCAAAAATACATTTTTAATATTAGGTGTAAACAGGGTCCTAAATAAATTCTCTCAGTTATCAACAAGTGCTTTCAATTCACCTTGTATTAAACCCAGAATCTTCCTTTTTCAGATGCATGCACCACTGAGTTCAAATCACATCAGCAGCTTTCATTGATATGATAAAAAGAACCTATCCAGGCAGCAAAAACCGAAAGATTATACCTGCCCATCATACAAGTGCTGGTCTGGAAAGAAGAGTGAAGGCTAAAGACACCAGACTTTAGCTTCCTGAACAGAACCTCCCACTCCAGATGATGATCCAGCTCCACCTTTCACTCCAGGGCCCACAAGGAATGTGAAACTCCTTCCAAGCAGAGCAGGCAATTAAGCCTTTAAGCTGCCTTGAGGGATATTATCATTGTGGTCCCCTGTGATGTTAAACTAAATGCTTTTCCACATCTCTATCCCATCTAAAAGCCTCAAAACTCACTTTACCTTCTTATTAGGAGGCATTACAGAAGATGTGAAGGTAGGGTGAACCCCCCATAAGGCTTTGAGTTGTGCAGCACAGCATTTTCAGCCCCTTGACCCACAAGTGGCATATTGAGAAAATGTCACACTTTTTAATTAGAGTGATGGTTTTTATTAGTTAAATTAAAAAAGGTGCATGCACCTTTTGCCTTTTGAAGAAAGCCATTATTTATTATTTTTGTCATTTACACTTGTATGTGACCCTTGAACACAAAACCCCTCATAAATCTCTTTTTTATTTTTGCTCAAGATTTATAGGATAGTACAATATTTGGCTGAGATACAACTATTTGAACGACTGGAATCTGAGGGTTCAGAAAATTTAAATAGTGAGAAAATCACCTTTAAAGATGTCAAATTTAACCTCTTAGCAATGCATATTATTAATAAAAAAAATAAGCATTAATATATTTAAAGTAGAAAATGCACAAAATATAATTCTGAAATATGATTTTTGCAAAAAATTGTAATATTTTCCATTAAAGGAAAACCAATGATTTTGACCCATACAAGGTATTTTGGGCTGATGCCAAAAATTAGACTCAAGCAATATAAGATGCAATATAAGTTTGCGTGGTCCACGGCCAAATACTCATAAAGTGCTTGATCAAAAGCAATCCACCTCACACAGATACAACAGGCTTTTTATTTTTAAATCTTATCAATAGCTAAACAGAATAGAGTTCCAGATTATTATACAAGGATAATATTATATATAATGTTATATATATAATGTTAATAATAATTATTCTGTTTAGCTATTGATAAGATTTAAAAATAAAAAGCCTGTTGT
>CAIGQZ010033112.1:2820226-2842709 GCA_903798205.1 Danio tinwini
TAATAGACATTCATTGCATTTGCAATAATGTTCATTACAATAAAAAGAAGACACTGGGGCTAGGTCTGGTGTAATTTAACAAGTGCAGTATTACAGCTTCTGCTCAAAGGTTGTCTTTAAATAGCACAATGATTTTGCCGCAGAAACAGACTGAGCACATACAGTGCACTCAGTCTGCAAACATGACCTTATGTAATGAGTATTCAGAAGTGACGCTGAGGGAGTAGTGTTTTTTTAACAGTTGCATAACCGTAAGCTTCATTATAGTATAAATTAGGGTCACAGCAGCTGAATGCAAAACAGATATTATTCCATCTGTCACTACTCTAAATTAGACATACTCTACAGACACGTAAAATTCTAAAGGCCTATTTACTACAAGGAGACAATCAGATACTGAGAAAAATAATCCTGAATTGAATGAACAATAATGATACAGTAACAATACAGAACAACATTCATTCATTCATTTTCAGCTTAGTTTCTTTATTACTCAGGGGTCGCCACAGTGGAATGAACCACCAACTTATCCAGCATATGTTTTTACACAGCGGATGCCCTTCCAGCTGCAACTCATCACTGAGAAACATACATACACATTCATTCACATCCACACACATACACTACGAACAATTTTAGCTAATCCATTTCACCTAAAGCACATGTCTTTGGACTGTGGGGAAAACCGGAGCACCCAGAAGAACACCCATGCGAACATGGGGAGAACATGCAAACTCCACACAGAAATGCTAACTGACCCAGCCGAGGCTCGAACCAGCAACCTTCTTGCTGTGAGGCGATCAAGCTACCCACTGCGCCACCACCACACCCAGAACAACATTATCATTGGAATTACTTTCAGAAAATTTTTTACAGCTAATGAAGGCTAAAACCATTGATAGCCATCATGCTTTAAAGTGGTTGACATTGTATGATATCGTGAGTTTGTGTGGATGTGTTTATAATTATTGTTCTTTGTGTGGGTGAGGATTTAGCCTGGATCTGAGTGAGTGAGTGAATGAATGAATGAATGAATGAATGAATGAATGAATGAATGAATGAATGAATGAATGAATGAATGAATGAATGAGACCAACAGACTCAATTTTGAGTTGAATTGAGAACTAAGGTCAAAGCTAAATGATTGTGGGTGGGTTGGTGTTTATAATCTCTGTCATTTATCTACCTGTATCTCGTAGATCCTAATCTAACATCAACAACATTTTATGGTAAAGCAATTTTTTATGGCAAATCTTGACCCTTAGCACTATTTCTTAACAAACACTTTCCCTCTAAAGGTACAGTCATATTACTGAAATTTCAGTCAGTTCAGTGTTTACAAAATCTTTGAGAGGAAATCTCCAACCGTTTTTGAGATTTCTGAACAAATTACCAAGTTTTGACACCAAAAAAATGTTCAGACAATCTTAAATGTACACAATATAAGAGCTGCATTGGGTGCTATTAGTTACAAAGTAACTAGTTACTGTAATTAAATTACTTGTTCACTGATAAATGAAAGTAAGGGATTACCTTTTATTATTAGGTAATTTTATTACAGTTAATGTACTTGCCGTAAATACTGTACATAAATTCAACCTCTCTGTATAAATTAATTCAGTGAAGCAGAGTAACTGTACTTTTTATTATACAAATAAATGTATTAAAGAAAGAACGTTACATTTATCAAGATGACTGAACATACATAAACATTTGAGTAAGAAATGTATGATAATATATGGTAATTACGAAATATGGTGTCATTACCTTGAAACAGTTTGTGTTTTGATTTATATGATGTTTAACTTTTCTTTAGTATTGCATTTTAAAAGTATAAAAGGACCTATTTGACTCAAATTTTGAAAGAAATAATTTGTTTACTGTTTTGAGATTTATATAAGAATCAGAAAGAGCTTTATTGCATTATTATATTACAAAATAGAAGTAGTGAATGCAAATCAAGAAGTGTATGTACAGCTATATTATTATATACAACATTATATGTGCAACTGTTATGTTCAAATTGGCATGTAAAAAATGTTGTTAAATAAACAAGTGTATATGTGTATAAAAAGTAGTCTATATGTTTCTTTTACAATTACTATCATAAGGTGTTCATGAGATGGATTGCCTGAGGGAAGAAACTGTTTCTGTGTCAGGCTCTTCTGGTGCACAGTGCTCTGTAGACATGTTATATGTTTTATATAGTGTTTTATGTGGTCAAGTAAGTGAATTACGTATTGAGTAATTAAGTTCCTTTTTAGAAAAAGTCATTTGAAAAGTAATTTAAAAACAATGTTAAGGATGTAATTAGTAATTAATCACTTTTTTTAAGTAACTTACACAACACTGTATAGGAGTTATGTTGGATGTTGAGCATAATACTATCAATTAAATTATTATGGCTTCAAATACATCAGAATGTGGTCATGATATTTTCCCACTTTAAAAAAAATGTCCTAATGCATGATGAGTGTTGTACTGTACCTTCATTCCCGCTGCTGCCGCTGGTCCACCGGGGTCCACGGCCTGAATGTGACAGGGTTTACTTCCCCTCACCACAAAGCCCCAGCCCACTGCATCTCCCACAATCTGTAAACACATACATCCAAGCACAATTACTTAGTGAAATGCTCTTAAATTACTTTTATCATTTCAATTGGGTCCATATTCCCACCATATGAATTCTTGTTTCTTATTTATTATGAATATTTAATGTAATGAATGTCCATACAAACATGTCTGAATCAAACTGAATTTACAAAAGGGATTTTAAGTGATGTTTATTTATAAACAAATTTCGAGAGGATCACGTGCTTATGATTGTTCTCAGCTGTTCCAGCATCAGCTCACGACTAATTATCCAATCAGTTGATTCCGAACTCACTATAAATAACCAGAGCTTCTTATCTCAATACCTTTGTCTTGAAGAACCACCCCCACTCAACCCTACTTTCCCTCCTTTTCAAACGGGCGACACGGTGGTCAGTGACTAGCACTGTTGCCTCACAGCAAGAATGTCTCTGGTTTAATCCCCTTCTAAACCAGGCAGCATCTCTGTGCAGAGTTTTGCTTGTTCTTCCCGTGCTCGCGTGGGTTTCCCCCGTGTTCTCCAGTTTCCTCCCACAGTCCAAATAACAAGCACCTTAAGCAATTGATCACAAATTGTATACCATAGCCAAGGTCTAAGCGAGTACACCTCTTTTCAACCATCCATATACGACACTTAGCTATAAATAAGCAAGGGGGAGTAATCGAGATCTACCTGAGTTTCTCGCCCTGCAATGGGAGGGAGCCCAGGGCTCGAGGATCTCATAAGCTCAGGGCTCTCTCCTGGGACAGCATGCCAAACAAGCTTTATTTTCAATCATCAGCTAAGTGTGAACTCTTGAAATGCATAAAAATCTAATTAAATGCAATTAGAATATATAAAGTTTCAAATAATTTCTAGGAAAATAAATTTATAATATAGAAGAATCGTTAAAAAACTCATTATTAAGCTTAACTTAAGAGTTTTTAATGGCTACACTGTGATCTTTAAACGTTCAAGACACCCTGGGGTACATTTTTTGAGATTTTAACAGATTTGTGTGTGTTGAGCATCATTTAAGACAACGTTAGCCCCTGTCAGATTTAATTGTAGGAAAATTTGGATAATTTGGAGCTATTGACAGCTAATTTCATCTTTCGGGTTAAAAATCATTTTTGGGGAGGGATCAAAATCGATCATGTAGCACAAATCTGCTTGTGGAGTAATGATGATGTGTCGGTTTTTCATTACTTTTTCATAGCTGAATTTTCATATCCTAGGAGAAGACCCTGCTTCTTAATTATTTATGACTGCACATGCTTTCTGAGGACAGACTAATATGGAGAGACCACAAACCTGCCAAGCTGTGAGATGACACACGCATGACACACAGTATTTAGCCGTTCATGAAGGCTTGCATGTGTTTGTTTCCATGATCCACATAGTTTTGTTGCATAACTTTCCCCACAATGCTGTCCGGGCTACCGATACAGCCAAACGGTTTGTGTGCAAGCATTTTTGTCTGAAGAGCTGTACAAGAATTGAAGAATTGCCTTTTGAGTTTGTTACCATTCAGACACATTGGCGATATCCGTGCGTATTCGCACATGTTTAAAATCCTCCAGATTACCGACAGGGCTAATGGTTGGAATAGATAGGAAAAGAGGCTGCACTGCTATACACTTTGTCTGCATTCAGACCCAGGATTGAGGAGGAGAGAAGTCCTTCTCATTTATAGCGTTTATATAAGCATAATTATCTTTATAATGATATAACAAATTGTTATATATTACATGAAACTACGAACAGCCTATCATATATGAAACAGCATTAAATTACTAACTGTTTATTTCTTTGCATTTTAACTTAAACATAAATAAACTATAAAATCATGCGTCTCACATTTTGTATCAGATTTTTTTTTTCTCTTGAGCTGGTGAGCCAACTGCCCTTCTTTTTTCCCTGTTCTGCCAGCCACGCCCACTCATCCCTCTGTTCGCAATGATCTACACCCATCTCGGAGCATTTTTTTATTTTTATTCTGAGGTAGACTTGAATTGAAAGAGGGGGGTTTCATGACCCTTTAAATTAAGTGTTTTTACATCTTCTGAAAGTTTCTACTAAAATTAGCATTTTTCCTCCTGTTTATCTTTAGTTATTTAACTTTAAAGGCCATGAAATTATTCAAGTATATGCCATAGAAATGAAATTAATCAACCTACACTGATTACCAAGCCTTTAATTACTGGGCCTGAGAAAAAAAATGCTCATTTTAGAAATGAAATTCAGATGGCACTTAGAACTTTTTGCATCTGAACTGTTTCTTGTTCTAAATTTCTTGTTCTAAACATGCCTATATAGATTTTTTTGGGCATATATATTAATTTTCATCAATTCAGTTCAGGTTGCCAGTATCGCAGTGATGGTACAATTGGTACAATGGAACAATTTAGGCACAGTCACATTCATCACAATTTTTGGGGTATGACTTAAATATTTGATTAATATATAAACAACACAAACAAGTAATACAAAAGTATAACTTAGTGGATACAATTAATTCTTGTTTAATTCTTATCTAAATAACATACATGAAAGACAAGTATCAGAGTTCACGCAATCCCGATTTGCTTCTGGCTTTTCCTGTTGATCCATCTGAGAAACAGATGCATCTGAGGAACAACTTCCTGTCGCTATTTTTATTTCTGAACTTTTTCCTGCCTGTAAATTGATTCTCAGAACCAAACATAGTAAATTATGCAATTAGAGCTTGGAGTCTGTGCACATTTGGCAGCAGTGTGAGTGAATGACTTACTGTGAATGTCTTCTTTATGTAAGGTCCACCAGGAGTCTGAAGTTCCTCTGGACTCACTTGTCTCTTCAGCACTGGAACAAAAACACACAGTGTTCATGAACTCGAGGTCAGTTTTCATGATAGTATAACATCATGCGACTTTTTAGCACATGGTACAAAAGAATCAGCTGCGTCCATTCACTGAAACAACACTGAGTCAGATTTACTATTTACTCCACACATTATGCAATACATAATATCCCTCATTTAAAAAGATGTCAAGCTGTAATGAGCACTGCAGGTTTGGGTTTAATGAATTGAGGTTGTGACGTCACTGTGATGGACATAATCAGCACAGAAGAGGTTCTAATCATTCTGAACTCTTCAATACTAATGTAATAAGTGAGCCCCAAACCAATTAGTCACAATCTAGAATCCAACTGCAGTTATTGATTATTGACTAGCTCCTGATTCAGTGTTGAAGGACTCAAGACTCATAGTTTAATGGTCTTGGTCTTGTCATGGACTGAGTATTGACTATATATATATGCTGAGTATTATACTATATATATTTGCAATGGTCCACTCAAGTTTCATTTAAAATAGTTCATGCTAATATTTCTTTAAGTTGATGATTGGTTGACAAGTCCAATGATGATTTGGTGAACGCATATTGATTTTCTCCCACTCTTTTTTAACGTTCTATTTTATGCTATATCCACCTGCCTGCCATTGGCCTGAAGTGATTCTGTATATAAATAATGCAATGGACATAGATATTACTGTTAAGACTGCTTATACTCATAGCAGCAAAGAAAGAGCAGGATGCTTTTGTAGTGGAATTAAAAATGTAAAAGAGAACTTAACACTGATAGGCAGGACCTCCTAAGCCACAGCAGTACAGTAATTCTCCTCAGGCAAAGTAGAGACCAAGGGAAAAAAAAATAAATAAATAATAATAATAATATATCGTTGGGCCTATGACAGCTGAAGCTAGTTCATCTCTGCTGCTTTTAAATATAAACCTATATGCAGAAACAGCACCTTGTCAGTACTCCCATAACCACACAATTCTATTAATTCATGGACTATCTAGGCACAAGGTGTTAATGTGACAGCAGCTACTGTATTTATGATATACTAACCAAACAGCTGTCATGCTGGTAGACAAGGAAGACAGAGATGGTTCTCTTTTCTCAAGGTTTATTCAAGGATTCACATACACTGTATGAGAAGCAGATGTTATGTGCCGGTGATCATGCTCACAGCACGGCTGGAATGGAGCTGATGTTAGAGCTTGCCAGTGCTGTTCGCTGTATACACAGCTGGGAATCACAGTCACACAGTTCAGGGGAAAATGGAAGATCATATGAGGGACACCACACAAGTCTTTGCCTTGTAAACACGGTGAGAGTTAAGCATGGGTTAACATCCAAATCCTCCATTGGTGGTAATAGGCATAAAGTGCATGAGGGTGAATACACATCCTCAGGTAAAGTCAGATAGTAAAGACACTTCCCCTTATCAGTGCGATGGGTACAAAGACTTAGAAGGAACATCCATGGAAGCAGAGAAGACGCAGGAGCTTGGTTGAAGACAACCACACAACTTCAATACCAGCCAACGAGTGAACGGAGGAGGTGAGTTTATATAGTGCCCAGGCTGATGATGAACAGGTGCGGATGGTTAGTACTTAGGGGAAGGTTCACGTGATTGGATAGGACTGCTATGAGGTGGTGAGACAGGATTGGGTGAGCAGGAACGAGCCGAGGATGTGACAACAGCACACAAACTTAAGCCACGGTCACACTGGGCTTTTCTCCCACAGACTTCCATTCATACGCACACGAATGTGTCAGACTGAAAACCCAGGGTCATGGATTTATAACCCAGCCTAATGTTACCTAAACGATGTGAACAATCGCTACACTGATCTGGGCCACACACCTTCCATCCACAAATGGCCCGAATGTAGTTTGCCATAATGCGTGCAGTGCTATCATTGCCATGCATGGCCCACATTCGGCTGACATTATGCATGCCAGTGCCAGCAACACGCTAGCAGTGCCATAACGAGGCCACATTTGGGCCTCATTATTTGTAAGTCCGTTTGCTATGTGGGTTATAGCTAAGAATCTGTACCAATAATAAACCTGTTTTGGCCCACACTTAAAAATCCAACTTACAAATAGTTAACTCAGTTTAAAATTGTAAGTTAGGTGAACTTATTTTTGAGCTCAGAGTTGAATTTACTCATAAAAATGATTCAGCTGCATGTTTGGTACTGTTTGTTCAATGAAAGTAAAATATTTAGTTCAGAAGACTTTACATTTTTATTTCTCCATATCTTCAAAAAATAAAGAGTTGAGTTAACTTAAAATTTTTAAGGCAACCGACTGCAAATAAATTTTGAGTTTATTAAGCTTCAGTGTTTAAAGTTGTGCCAAATTATTCCATAAAGTATACTTCACTGTAAAAATTGTCCGTGATTTTAACAGTAAAAGTCTGTATAATCTACAGTGAAAACCTGTTAAATGAATAACAGCTCATTTCTGTACAAAATATGAGAATAGCTGTAACAGATCTAATCTTTGTTTTCAAGAAACTAATCAGTGTCTGAAATCTCACCACACACCCTCATTCACTAGACCCTAAATTTGTCAATTAGTTTAGTCCACTAGACAGAGTGAACGACCACAAATGAGTGAATTCAGACACTGATGGACACCTGCTGTTAACAAGCCCAATCACTGAAGGAAAGAACTATAAAACTATAAAGACGCCCAAACCAACTGAATTAAAACAGAAGATTAAACAACTCCATTAAATAACAGCATTAGCAGCTTCACTGATTACAGTTTGACTTCAATTCTCTCATGTCTGCAAGGATATTTGATAATTAACAGGTTTATATTTTTTTTGAAAATATTTCATTTGACCTCACCATCATGGAGATCAGAGACTGCTTTAGTTGTGCTCTTAAACCTTTACTCTTCTATTATATAGATTCTCTGGCTGTTATAACTGTGTTCCTAAAACAGTTAAAGCAAGAAAAGCAATGAGAAACTGTGTACTTGAACGTTACAGATGTAATGTTTAGTATTTAATAAGTTAAGCCATATAAATAGTTTTATTTGATAATGTTTGAGATATGTTACAGTTCTCCATGAAGGTTCAAAAAACAATTGAGGAATTAATAAGAAATTAAAATTTAATTAGTTTCATGCACAAAACCCTGAGATCTTCAGCTGCACATTATGACACACAGACATCAAGAATCAGGATATGAACCTCAACCATGGTTGCTAAAAAAAAAAAAGCTGCTTCATTCAATCATGCTGCAATGCATGCTGGGTGCCAGCATAGTACAAAAATCCCAGCATGCATTGCATCATGAATATATTATGCAGCCTAAAGTTCTTACAATCTCTTTCTTTTCCTTTGTTTTTATCTTGTTCTTCGGGTGTAATATTTCAGTAGATTGTTTTTATTGTTCTGGGTTGATTTTTATTTTTTATTTGTCACCATTATTGAGATTCAAAGACTAATTGTTGATGTCTCTGTGTTTTTAAGTTCTGCCATAGATCAAACATTCTCATAGTGAATGGTGCATTTAGACCTGTCAAACAGTCATTGGCTGCTGTAAGTCAAGTGGTTGCATTTATGTATTTACATACATTGTAATTATTTATCTCTTATAACTAACAAGATATTCAATGAGTGCACAAGCAGATGAGAGTGCTTTTGTTATCAAAGTTAACCTTACCAGACTTACTGTTGTTTTTTTTATCTTTTACATGCTTTACAAATAGGGAGATTAACACAACTAATTATAGCAGCCAAAATAAAAGGTAGTGTCAGAACAATTAGTTGAAGAGCCCAACTAAAGCAGACTCTGTCCTCCATCATGGTGACTTCAAATGAACAACATAAATTTCATTATGAGTTTTTGTTCATGTGACAGAAATAAAGCCAAAGGTTGGTAATAAGTGAAGCTCCTGATGTTTGTGGAGTTGTTTAATGATCTCTGCTGAGATCTTGAGAAATTACATTTTATTGTGTAATTAGTTTTATTTTTATTAATTATTATTTGATTTAGAGTTTTATTCTCAGTTAATTTCATCTTTGTGTTTTATTTTCTTCAGTGATTCTGCTTGTTAACAGTTGTTCATCAATAATTCTCAATCCTCCTTTAATTAGACACTTAATTATCTCATTAACTTCATCACTGTCTGAGTGTTCAACCCACTGTAGTGAGGACACTAGTGAAGATTTTGCTCTGGGATTTAAGGGGTTAAATGTGTTCGATGAAAAATACAAACTGTAATATATTTTTAACGGAAATATTCTGTAAACTGAATTTACGACTGTATAATGTTAAAAACAGTGTGCAAGTCCAAGATGAACTAAGAGTATATCATGCTGCCTCTTCTTTTGTTTAAAGGTAACTGTGTAAATCAAATCACTTTTATTGTCACATCATCAGCAGCACGTGTGCTATGATGAGTGAAAAGCTTAGGTGCTGGCTCCAGACAGTGGAAAATACAGATAGTGCAAATACAACAACAGTGCAAAAAAACAGACAGTGCAAATACAACAACAGTGCAAAAAAACAGACAGTGCAAATACAACGACAGTGCAAAATACAGACAGTGCAAAATACAGACAGTGCAAATACAATGACAGTGCAAAATACAGACAGTGCAAAATACAACAACATACTCACAAAAAAACAAGACAGTGTAAATTTTGTTGACAGTGATGCGTACAATGCGACAGTGATGCATTAGTTACTAATGCAGTGAAAATCTGTTTGCTAATGATAAGCACACATGAACACATTAGTGCATTGAATGATGTTTTTGTGAACTAAATATTGTATTAGTTCATGAAATATGGTTATTTTCTGTCAATTTTAACAGTGCTATAAACTTCGATATTTTTTACGGAAAAATTCTGGCAACTGCCTGTATTTTTCCGTAAATTTAACAGATTTGTTTTAACAGTGTTGACTTAAACCAGCCTTTTCGGTCAACTTAAAAAAAATAATTTGGCACAACTTCGACCACTGAAGTTTAATAAACTCAAAATTTCTTTGCAGCTGGTTGCTTTAAAATTTTAAGTTAACTCAACTTTTCATTTTTTACAGTGTAGCAGATGCATCAGGCCTCTCTCACATTCCCTCTCACTCAGTTCATTTTTTGGTCATATATTTTGGGAGGCGAACTCAGAAATCTCAGGATTGGATGAGCAAACAGACCAATCAGAGGCAAGCCACAGCATTGCCAAACCCAAAGCGTGTTTGTCTCAGGTGTTTTATATCAAAACACACACAATAAAACAAACAAGTCAGGAAAAAGCAGCCTACTTCCCTCACAAAATCCAAACTGCACAACAGGTTCTAATGTTAAAAGCTCTGTTGACAGACAAAAAATAAAAAAATCTGGTTTTTACAGTGGGCCTCGCCATGCTGTGGTGAAGAGAAGGCTGAGTCATGTGGTAGGTGTGGAAGTTTTCATGCTTCAGGCTTGCACTAGATCACCACAGAGGCTGATGTTCTCATTTGGTGGTGGAGGAGGAGGATGAGGAGTGTGTATAAAATGTTCTTCTGTCTCTCTGCCTGCTGGCTGTGCTCCTTGCCTTTCCTGAAGGGGACTAAGTGTTCTTGTCAGACAGTCTCGTCTCTCACACACTACACATGTGCTGCTACTGTTCCGAATTCTTAGCCTGAGTGTTTCATGGGTCAGAGTTTGCTAATCCACACAAAGACACTGAGAAGGGAGATCGAGCTGAATAGAATAGATGACTATATACAGACGTGCATAACTTTAAATTTCCTCTGAAGTCTTTTAAAGTCATATGATAAACACGGAAGAAATGTGTTTTGTGTATAATTTTTAATAAAAGGAATATTGTCATGTACGACAGACTATTAAATGTATAGGTTCAAAAAGAGTGTTTTCGCAGCGATGTCACAGAATAACTATTTTTGTTCCCCAAAGATCCTTTCAGTGAAAAGTACTTAAAAGAGCCATTTTTATTAGAGTGAAGAGTGTTTTATCCATTCTGTCTTGTCAAATCTGACCGATTTACAACTTAAAACACTCATAAATATTGTTTTACATCTGATTGCCTAAATGCCTTATGATATCCTTCACACTATGCACTTGAACATATACAAGTGATGATCACCTCTTTCACTGAATTTTGAGTGTTTTAATCAACCTTGTTACACCTGTGGTATTCCCGGTCATAAGTGACCGCCATAGGAAACGAATAGGTATCCAGACTATTTATCCATCAGACAGAAAACATACCAACCACTCAGTAGACAGAAAAGGATACTGTTTTGTTTGTGCTTTACTTCTTGATAAATCATTCAGATGGATTACATCTTCAATTTTATGGTCAGACCCTGAGATAATTATTTTTCTGAGCTGTCTTTTGGTAATGAAACAAAGTATTTTGATTTCTGTCATCTATTATTCATTTTGTAAACATTTTCAGTATCTGCATCTTCAGCTTATTTGTATTTTCACTGCAGTTATTTCATTTCTAATTCTATACATTAAAGTTAAACACTACTTTGAGACATTGATCACAGCTAAATCATGTTAATTAAAAATTTGGTGTGAAAAATGTTTTTTGGTCCCACTTTATATTAAGTGTCGCTTATACCTGTGAACTTACATGGTAACCAGATGTGTAAATAGTATGTAACTACAGTGTATGTACACACTGGTACATAGTATTTACTTGTGTAATACTGGTGTAACTAGACACATGTAACAACACACTGAATAGTATGTGCAAATTCAAATGTGTAACAGGACATTGGTAACAACACTAAAAAAAGTACACATCTGTAACAAGAATTACATAGATGCATTGTGTAACAACAATATGTACTTGCGTGTGTTTTCCCACCTCCACACCTGTTTGCATAACATGTACTTCTGAACACTGTATTAGAATAAGAATGGCAGGACTATCACTGCATTAGAAGGTTTCACCTTGTGATACCAGTGTAATTACAGGGTAAATCCTCAGGAACTGTCTACTCAATATAAAGTGTAAAATGGTCACTAATTACTGTGTAATAAATAAAACCTAAGCCTTTGTGCAACTGTTTAAAATCAGCAAACTTCTGCCAAGAAAGTATGTGTATACAAAAATATACAAATGCCTTATGTTTTATATGTTGTTTTAAGGTAAATTGTAGAATCACATCAGTAATTCACATTAAAGGGTAAGTTTACCAAAGATTGTGTTATTAATGTCCTGTTACACATTTGAACTTGCACATACTATTTAATGTGTTGTTACAGGTGTGTAGTTACACCAGTATTACACAAGTAAATACTATATACCAGGGATGTGAACACAAGAGGAGGGTTAAACAGTTTCCACTATAAAGAAGCTTTTGTGAACTGGAAAAGGTTCTGTAGATGTAAAAGTTTCTTCATGGAACCAACGTTGCCAATAAAAAAAAATATTTAAATATATTGAAATAAATATGATTTAATATGGTAAATTGTTATCTTATACTTACATAGTGGGTATGTGGTATAGGTATGTGCAAAATGTATCCAGAAACGTTTACATATGCTCATTTATAACTAAAGGAAATGCTCCTAGAATGAAAAGTTCAGTTTTGACCATATTTGGAACAGTTGTGAATATTAACAAAGTCCCTTTAAGGCAAGTCATTTCACTCGGCGGCCATCTTTGAAAAGCCTCTTGGGCAGTATGCTCAGGCATTCTGTTTGAATGGGGAAACATCAAATTCTCCAAAATTGCTTGCCAAGCTTACGATTGAATTTCATATTAGGAATCATCAATAAAATTAAACAACAACTGTCTATTTAGTTTTATTTCTAAATGTTGAATGACACAAAATCTGCAGAAACTCACGTTTGGTCTAAGCCCTTCCCCCGGAGTATCATCAGTCTATAGCGATCGATGATTGGCTCCTGTACTAGAAGGCGGGCGTTATTTGCCATATAGCGATCGATGATTGGCTCCTGAACTAGTAGGTGGGGCTTTATTCACCATATTGACAGTAACCCTTTTCCCCGATCAAAAAGATAGTTAGATAGTGACATGTCTTGTGTATTCTATAGTCTTTGATGTTAATGAGCTCTGCTATGCAGCTTGTGTCAGTGACTGATCCTCTCACACACACACACACACACAATCACAGCATGATTTACCCTGAAATACACACATGCAAAATAAGCATACTTCTGTTGTCTAAATATTTGAATGGATGGAGTAGAATTCTTGTTAAAGGGTCAGGAAACCTTGGACAAAATGTTCCAAGATTTTGGACATCAATAAAGACAACATTAGAATAAATGTTTACATGAGTAAATAGGCTCGCAAAATCACTCTGGACGCCTCGCACCCAGCACACTACCTGTTCGAACTGTTACTGTCTGGTTGGCGCTACAGAGCACCAAGCACAAAAACAGCCAGACACAGGAAAAGTTTCTTTCCTCAAGCCTTCTACCTCATGAACAGTTAAATATTCTCCTACTGTGCAATAAACGCACAATACTTTCTCATACGCACTTGTACACAGCACCTTATAACATCATACAATGCAATACTTTCTCCATTCGCATTGGTACACAGCACCTTATAACCTGAATATTCACAACATATCTGTACATACAACTCAACATCCAGATCTTTTTGACTAACTGCATTTAATGTTTGGTGTTTACCGCCTTTTTATTTTCTCATATTTCATTTTGTGTTGCCACTTGTCACTTTATGTACACTGGAAGCTTCTGTTGCCAAAACAAATTCCTTGTGTGTGTGAAGCACACTTGGCAATAAAACTGATTCTCATTAGCATCTGTTAGCTTTAATTGTATTTAATAGCTGGTTAATTTTGAGCTTTTCTCCCCTATGTTTATCTTATGGATTTACATTTATATGGGGTGGCGTCACTTTTGGTGACGTTGCACACGACTGTGAGTTCAAAGATGATATGTCGATTTCTAATTATTATTCAGGAGACAGAGTTTTTTATCCTATGAGAAGACACTGCTTCTGAATTATTCAGTCAAGCTGTGAGACCATGCAGTAGCTAGGTCTTCATGATTTTACAACAGCACTCACGCAGACACTGGAGCATTTAAAAGCCATGTCTATATCAGCTGATCATTAGTGGACTGACATGGCTTTTTAAATGCTCCAGTGCCTGAGGACTTTTATGTTCCTTTAAAGAAGCTATGTGCGTGTCTATTTTTTATTTTAATAAGTCAGTATGGGCCACTGATGAGACAATGACATATCGGCCAGTTGTCCGCTCTCCTGCTCTGCCACGTCATGCCCACTCCCCTACTTTTTTGCTTAAAGCTTTAGCTGGATACACAATTGTATATAGAAATATAGGCTACATTATAATTCTACATAACAAATATGAATCTGATAGAGATATATTTAGAGTTTTATTTTGTGGTTTTAATATATATGAAAACACAGGCAGGAAGTAATATCAGCCTCTGCCTAAACAGATGCATTTTTGAAGTTTATTGGCATCCTTTCACTACAGACAAATCACAGTAAGAGTGATATAACATGAACATAAACATGCATTAAACAGAAATATTCAGCAACCTGTATGTGTTTGTTGCATTATTGCATACGCTGTAAATATCACAATACACACATTAAATGAACAAACATTTAAACGGAATAAATTCCTCTTTGGGGAGCGCTGAATAAATTCAGAACCCGTCTGTCTCAAATTGTGTGTTCTCTCGATGACCTGTGATGAGATGAGATGCATGTGAATCATCAAAGTTGGTGTTTGGTTTCTGCTTTTCGCGGGTATTTTCTACATAGGATTTATATGAGAATGAGGAAACGGTGTTTGAGGTTCACAGTATGTTATTTCCATGTACTGAACTCTAATTATTCAGCTACGCCTATCCAACTTTTCATTTTATGGCACCTTTAAGAGTGTGGCTCTTATGCATTCTTAAGAAAAACCCTCACAATCTGATAGCTGGTAAAAATATAGATTTTTGGCTATATAGGTCAAGAATTCATGAGATTTAGAGGTGTAATGATATTCAAACCAAATCCAAAAAAAAACAAAAAAACAACCACAATACTTTGAAAGTACAGCAAGGAACCAAACCTAACTGAGCCGTACATTGCTTTCACATTGTCAATGGTCTCAAACTCAATTCTTGGAGGGCCGCAGCTCTGCACAGTTGAGCTTCAACCACCTCCAACTCACACACGCTTAATAGTCTCTTGTAGTCTTGAATACCTTGATTAGTTGGATCAGCTGTGTTTGATTATGGTTGGAGCAAAACTGTGCAGAGCTGTGGCCCTCCAGGAGTCAAGTTTGAGACCTATGATATTGTGAACCAAAACGTATGTGTGTTATATTGTTAGATCCTTAAAAAGAAGAATTAGCCACCAATTCATTGAAATGTATAATAGTAACCAAATGAACTCCTATTTTAAAGTACGGTACAGTCTAACACAGGGTTGGGCAAGCTTGAGCCTGGAGGGCCGGTGTCCTTAGTTTTGCTCCAACCCTAATCAAACACACCTGCCTGTATCTTTCTAGTGATCTTGAAGACACTGATTAGTGTGTTCAGGTGTGTTTGATCAGTGTTGGAGCAAAACTTTGCAGGGACACCTGCCTTTGAGGATAAAGTTTGCCCATCCCTGGTCTAATAGCACAATAGGAACTACGAGTGACATACTGTAAGTATAGATTGATTAGGCAAATGCAGGCCATAAAAACACCAGTACTGTATCCTAAAGTATTACAAAATATAAACATAAAGAAAATAATGTTATGTTGTGGAATTTCTGTTACCTTTGATTACAGCATAGTTTTTTTCTTAGCCTCAACAATTTATTGTGCAACACTCCGTTTAGCTTTACAATCACATAACTTATATGTCAAAATTCTCTGTTAAAAAATATTCACTAAGACAAAACCCAAAAACACTGATTTAATTTTGCATTCCAAAGACAGATAATTCAAAATATGAAAATCATAGATTGCAAGTGTTTGTTTCTGCATTATAAGTTGTCCTATGTAGCATAAAAAAAATACAAAATGACAAAATAATGTGAACAAGATATTACTGTATATCATTGTATGCACCTTTTTAATTGGCTTTAATTAATTCCCTGTTAGGGAAAATTTGTAAACACTGAAAAGGATGAAACATTCCAGTGATGACCTCTGTTCATTCATTCATTTTCTTTTCTGCTTAGTCCCTTTATTAATCTGGGGTCGCCACAGCGGAATGAACCGCCAACTTATCCTGCATATGTTTTACACAGCGGATGCCCTTCCAGCCGCAATCCATCACTGGGAAAATGCCCTCTGTTTATGCACACTATTAAATACATTGTATTGAACTGTGCACATAAACGTTTGCATCAAAACTGAAGTATATGAGCTTTCATTTTGTCTTCAACAAAATATATTTTGTGTAAACTATAGGGATGTAACAATTCACCGTGAGTCGGTTGAATATTGATTCAAATATTTCTCACAGCTGAACATGTGAAACCTATGACAGTGATCACCTCAGGTAAATCTTGTGTGTTGTACTCAGTGCTAAATGCTAACAATGTGAGTTTGAATAGATTCTAAACCTTACCGTTTCATGAGTGAGTGCATATTCTGTGCTTCTGAATGGCTGTAGTTACATTTCTGCCGTGTTTCGTCTGGTGCAAACAGGCAAATTGCCCATCACTGCATATTTTGTCACAAAGTGTGTTGTTAGGACAGGCGGTTACAATGTAACCTGCTCACCTAATGTTTACATTCGTAATATATAATTTGCTAATTAATAACCTCATGTGGAACTGAATGTCTCATTTCGACGTCTGATACCCATTTCGGTCACGGACGCTTGCTTTCAGAGTCTTTCTGAATGAATAAATGAAATACACTGTTTTCCACCAAGGCAACCCGGGGTGCTAAATTATAATTGCCTAAACTGGCATTGTGCAGGTTAAATTTACCTAAACAAAGACAGTGTTCCGGCACGGAAAAAACATTTTCAAAGCAGAATATCTGACTTCATCAATGTTTTTCAGTTAAACAAGTATGTTCACTTGGGATGTTTCTTAAATATCTGCACACATGTTATGGTATTTTTATGCTTTAGAAGAGTCAAAAACGTACATACAGCACCTTTAAATCGGAAAAAATGTTGAATGAATTGCGTTACATGTTTTGAACAGAGGGGGCGCTGTGTTTACAGGCGCAATCTCGCTTTATCTGCACATCAGCTGCAAGCAAGAGGTGGGGCGGCAGAGTAAAATGACAGCGGTGAAGCTTGCCAGAGAAACACGCACTGTGTGCAAATTCTGCAAAAAGACGTTTACTTACATTAACAGAACTATGAATATGATGCAAATACCCGTCAGCACATTGAAAAAGTACTGTCACAGATGTCTATATGCAAAACAAAACAAAAAAAAAAAACTTTCTAAGCCAAACTAAGCAGACCGGAAGATTTACAGCTCTGATTGCTCAGACGAGAGCTATGGAGATCACACAGTGCATCAGTGTTTTAATAGTTTAAGTGTGAAAATGTTTTTCAGACTTAAAGAGAAAGTTTCTCTGTTAGAGAACCAGGAATTAAATTATTTCTACCCGCTCCTTTTCAAATTAGTTTATGCATATTTTAATAAATTGCTTATTATTATTGAATATTTAAAATGTTGATGATATCTCATCTTAAGTGTATAGCGCTGATACTTATACTAATTAAATATACAAGTAATATTAATTATTCACCTTCATAATCATGTTCAACTCCTGTGTCTATCCTATTTTATAATTAGTAATTTTATAATCAGTGTTTTACTCCAGTGGTCAGTCCCCTGGAGCAGAGGGCCTATTGACCACCTCTGTACACACTGCTGTCTGGCTTAGGAAAGGCTTTCCTTTCCATACTAGCCACCTCAGTCTCCTGTGTAAGAGTGTTTTTCATCAGCAGGGGACATTGTAAATGTGCAAAGACCTCAGTTTATACCGGAAAACAGATATGCTGATATTAAACAAAAAAAAAAAAAGTAAAATCCCAGCACAGTTACAGTTTTAGTTTGTTTATATTAATGAGTCTTTAGTTTGTATTGTTGTTGTTGTTTTTTTTTGGGGGGGGGGGGGGGGGGGGGGGGGTTGTTTTTTAAATTAGCAATTTAGTTATAGCATTTAAGAAAAAAAAATTAAGGGCTCTTCACCTAAAAATTGTTTAAAATAATTTTGTTAAAAATCATGACTAAATCGTCGATCATGAGGTTAGTATTATGAATCGTATCGAATCATGAGTTGGGTGAATCGTTACATCCCTAGAGAACTATTATTTTGAAAAGTACTATTTTAACTCATTCTGTTAGTGTAAGTTAATCTGGGGAAGCCCTGTCAGAAAGGTGAAGAAATTAATGGGAACTACATGGCCGATGCCTCTTAGAGTTACTGTCAACAAGCACAATTACAGTGAAGCAAGGCCAAACGGAACAGGGGTGGAACTGGCTGATGTGGCTTTATGGACTGAAAGCACACAAACACACAAACCCTCTGACCCACTCACAGCTCTTATGAAACATAGAAGACATATACTGTGTCACTCTACACAGCATGTTCTGCTAAAGGAACATAACACACCACAAACAAAACTGGGAGAAAGATCTCCTTAGTAATTCATCACTGTGAAAGCCAAAGAGCCGCAAAGAGCAGAGTATGATTTTAGGAAACTCAGTAAGCCGTCTGCGGCTTGAGAAAGACATTTAAAAGTGGGACCATGCTATTTAACTAACAAAAACAAAGCAGAAATTTAGTGAAAATAGGTTTTAAAGCTACTGCTAGCAAGGTATGTTGATGTTACTGTAAAGATTTAGAAGCTTAAAGTCGATAATAAATCAAAATGGACCTGATTTGCTTATTTAATGTGTGTTACTGTATGTTTTATGTTAATGTTCACAAATATGTCTATGAGCAGGATGTTAGCAACTGCATAAGCTTAAGAAACACGCAGTTTTGGAGCTAAAATGACTATGAGCAACTAAAACTGACTCCATGTGCTTGCTTATGGGTTATGAGTGTAATTTTTTACATTGAAATACAAAGAGTCTGGGAACTTTGAGCAGTTAGATGTCTTCTGCTTGGGGGAAAAAGAATTATGAAAATACTAAATTGATGCCATGTTATTTAACCTTAAACAAATTGTGTACAAATAAGGGCTAAAGCTAATATTAACAAGCTATACTTATGTTAATGTGAAGGTAACAGCCATGGTAACAAATGTAATTATGGGCCTGCCAGTAAGTTGTCCAGTGTGCATTTTGGAGCTATAAAACATATAAAAGGCCATGTTAATTGTAAAAGCAGAGGAGAGATGGTGTAAAAATATGTGCTAACACTAGCTTTTATAAACCTGAAGATTTAAGAACTTGAAGACAACAAGAATTTAAAATGAACTTTATTTTGCGTTAAAATAATGTGTTATTTTCATGCTAATTAATTTATGTTTGGCATCCTTGAATATCAGTAGGTCGTCTGTTGTTTTGAAGCTCCATTTTGAATGAGGCTTGTTATGCAACTATAAAACAAAGAAGAAATGGTGTAAAACCCAAAAGGCCAAAACCCAAACTTGTTTGAGGGTGGTGGGCAGAAGGTAAATATACCAAACTTTTTCATTAAAGTTGCTTGTTAATTTATTTATTTATTAAGATTTTAAAATAAATAGAAAAAATACTTTAACCATATTAATAATTAAATATTATAATTTTTTTACATTCTATAATGAACTTTTTATAGATTTGCTCGTATATGTCTTGTGCACTGTACATATCTCTACTGTACCTCTACTGTATTTTTAAGTGACAGCATTTTTATTTTTAAAAATCTGATTTACGTTCAACATTTAATTCAAACTTTTAATTTCAGTTAACTTTTTTTGTAGTTCAACAATAAAAGAAAGAAATAAACAAAAGGTTATGTTAAATTATAAATGACGATCTCTGTTAAAGGCATTCGCCCCAACCTTCTCTCTGTCTTCTGAGATGGGATGGCGGGACAAATCAAAAATTACCATGCGGGCCAACTTTGGCCCATGGGCCCTAGTTTGGGCATATCTGCCCTAAACTGATGAATAAGGTTGTTGTTTTTCTTTTATGTGAACACAAAAGTATACTCGAAGCTTGATTATATTCAGATTAACCACTGAATGAGTTTCAATGAGAGGATTTTAAAGAGTCAAGAGCACTGCCATCTATGAAGGATGAGGGAAAAAAATAGTTTTATTTGTGTTCTGAAGATAAATAAAGGTTTCTGAGATTTTCAACAACATGAAGGTAAGAAATTATTTATTTTATTTATTTTATTTTATTATTTAAGCCCTTTAAGTCATTTGGAAAACATTTTGGAAAACCAAAGCATTTTAAATTGAGGCCAGGTAAGAATATAATTGCTAAAGCTGATTTATTCACAGTTTTAGAAAAGGCAACAAGAGCTCAAAACAAATTCAATGTGCTTATCCAAAGCCGTAATACATTATTATACTACACACACAGACACACACGCACACATGCTTGCACGCACTGAAATATGTGATTGGGTCCAGATAGCACATGAACATCTGCTAGATGTATTTTAGAGACTGTTTGGTCTGGAGGACAACTGCTGATAAACATCTTTAAAATGTCTGCTCTGCAAACATGCCTGTTCTGGTTCTAAATGGACGCACATAGGGTTGGCATAAGGGCATATACAGTAGTATATATAAAATAGAGAAATGTTTCAGTCACATTTAATTTTAAAATGATTGCATTAATAGGTAACACTACAATAAATTTGCTTTACAATAAAAGGCAGATTAATTGGAGTTAGTATGTTAATATTTCGTCGCCTTAGAATTCTACGTTTCTGTCTGCATTCTAAATGATTTTGAGATATTGAGCTTCAAAGTTTTTGCATTCCATATAACAAACAATACAAACAATATGAGTGTAACAGTTTTCTTTTATACACTAACATATCAGAGACCCTAAGTGTATTCTAAATGTAAACTATCAAAAGTTTCCTAAATTTGCAAACTGGGGTAAAAAACAGGGCAAATCCAGACAGAAGCTTCTAATTCTGAAAAGTTATTTTCCACTTGGAATTATAAGGTTCTATATGGCAGATCATTAATTTAAGCATTACTTTTCAAAAAAATACAATCAGTCTGCTCATTAATTTAATAAAGAAAAATATTAAAAAATTATGTTTTAGGATGAATATTTGTTCTTGTTCAAATTAAGCATACAAGGCTGTGCTAAATATTTTGTCCAGTGCAGCTGTTAATTTTATGTAATTATTATGAATTATATACTTTATAAGAATTATTATTATATTATTTAATTAATATTTGCCCTTCAAGGCTTAATATCAAATTTAAAGACTTAATAAAAACAAAATAATTATTTTAAAGAATTTAAAGAAAACTGACAATGAGCAAATGAGTTGAATAAAGGCTGAAAAATGTTTTACTGACTATATATACATAAATAAAAATATTTCACATTTAATATATTACATTTTTAATAACTGTTACTTTTTTAGCAATGTAAAATTAAACATTTCATCTCAATGTAAAAAAAATGCTTCTAAATCATAGCATTTACACACTTTTTCAGTTTCAGGTTTCTTCTTAATTTTGTGTGGTGCGGCATTATTTAATCGACTGATTTTGTGTTTATTTCTGGTCTTTCCTGCGGTCAATGGAGCAATGCAGTGAAATGACAAAGAAAGCTGATCCTGATTGGTCCTCGTGCGTGCATTTGAAATGCTGATTGGCTCACAGAAAGAAACTTATAGAGCCAATCTAGAGTTTGACTTTAATAAAAAGTCTTAAAATGTAAACAACTTATAAAAAAACATCACAAAATGTAAACAATATGTCATTTAATAACAATATGTAAAGTTAATTTACATTTTATAGTCAGGCCAGTAACTAAGCGGGGTTCGGGTGGTTCAAAAGGCCAAAGTTTGGAGTATTATTATCATTATGTTAGAATTTATCTTATTATTCAACTGGCCAAATTCTGATCGTTTAAAGTTGAAAGTCTGTTATTTGACTATTTGACTGAAGTTTTAACAGATTTCTAATATATAT
>CAIGQZ010033112.1:2868712-2882417 GCA_903798205.1 Danio tinwini
AATATGTAATCAATATAACTTATCTCTAATACAACAACAAACTGTACCGCATCGGATGTTGTTCCCTCGCTGTAAATGTTAGCACTCCCTGTTTTTTTTTTTTTTGCAACCTCGCTGCGCACATCCTGAGTGTTTTTTACGAACTGGCAATTCGTCTATTGATAACCATTTTCCAAAAAAACTTTTTTTTTGTTTGTTTGTTTTGATTTAAAGTAAAACTGTTGACTAAGATTAAAGTCGAAAGTTTCACTGTTTGAAATCAGAGTTAATAAAATGTTACTAGCATGTTTAGCATATGGCTACCATGTATTAGCCTGCTTATTTTGCTATATTTTGTATTGTATGTTGTTAACATTTTATAGAATAAATAAACAATATACAATACAAAACTTTACTGTCAGACATGCATCTGAAATTTGTCTTCCATAACAGCATGAAAAACACTCCTTACAAAGAGACAAAGACATACTAAAAAAAGGTTATACGTTTTAGCATGTTGCTAGCTTGAATTAGCCACAATACAAGTGAGAGCCAAAATCCATTTTTATAATAAACAAAGTGTGTAATATAAAGACAGAATGTGGCGGAGAACCACTGTTGTAGCCTACTGTATGCTGGTTGCAATGTCTGGTGTGTACTTTTCTCGTGCTAGCCAGATTATCCAACAGTTTTTTTCTCCTCAGTGTCAGTATAAGGTGCACGTTCACAAGTGCACTCTGCTGTTTATGCATGCTGCGCTCGCTCGCACTGCTGATGTGTACTGTGACTCGGATGCACCTGTGCTTTTTTTGCTGTGGGGGGTGAAGGTATGGAGAACAATGTCCACAATATACTGACACAAAAGAGAAGAATCTGTTAAATAAGGGTATTTCTCTTAGCTTCATTGCTTCTTAGCTCAAGTCTTCTCGGAGCTTAATGATATTTCAAATGGACACATGGACTGTTCTGTCTTTTTTGGTACCTTTCTGGATTTTGAATGAGTCAGGGTCATTGCTGTTCATGGAGGATAAAAGAGCTCTCCGATTTCATCAAAAAATAAAAAATAAATGAAAAAATCTGTGTTCTGAAGAAGAATGGAGGCTTGGAATGGCATGCGTGTGAGAAAAGTCATTAATATAATTGTCATTTTTGAGTGAACTAACCATGTTGAATGATGCCATGCTCCAGCAGTCTGCGTCCCAGCTGCTCTGTTTCATCCCTGCTGGGCATTTCTCCTTCCTGCAGGAGCCAGTCTATAAACTCTGAGGCCACCAGCGTCCGCTCATACATCACACCCTCCTCTCCACGTGTCTGCAGCAGGTTGTTTTCCGTGTTCATCAACCTGCAGAGCGAGACAATATACTTACTAACATGTCAAAATCACTGCATATATAATTATGGGATCCTTGATCACAAAGTCGTCACCTTATAAGGAATTATAAGGTTCTATCTGACATTTTTGTCAAAATTCAGTTATTGACATATTCGTATTAAATGACAACTTATTTACATGATGGGATGTTTTTTTATAAGTTGTTTACATTTTAAGACTTTTTATTTAAAAAACAAATGTTACACACATACTGTTTGCTATGTAGTGCAAAAACTTTGAATCTCAATATCTCAAAATCAATTAGAACGCAGATAGAACCTTATTATTCTAAGGTGACAAAGTAGCACGCTTCGAGAAGTCGTTTTCATCAAAACTAGGTCAAAGTTCACCAGTGCTGCTAAACATGTCATCAAAAGAACAGCAACAGAACTTTCAAGATATGCAACATTCTCCTGTATTTGAAGGCAGGTGCTGACGGGTCAAAAGCAAACCACTGACAAAGACACACTGTTTAGCTGTCAGCACACAACCACCGCTAAATAAAGATTGTATTGAGAGCTCTGGGTTTACTTTTCTCGAAAGTAGTATTCAAATTTCTTGCTTTGAGGGTATTCAGACTGAAACATTGATCTTAATCTGCTTTCAGGATTAATTCATGTCATTTTTACTATGCCATATATCACTTCAATCTCTGTAAGCTAATTAAATACGTTCTAATGAAACTCTTATAAAGCTATTATTATTTTCCTGCATAACAGCATGATAAATACTCCTTACAAAGAGACAAAGACATACTAAAAATGGTTATATATTTTTGCATGTTGCTAGCATGAATTAGCCACCATACAAGTGAAAGCCAAAATCCATTTTATTTCGATTGATTGAAAAACAATATTTGTAAAAGTACTGTAACTTGGTTCAGGACAGAATTTCTCAAATCAAGCTTGTAGAAATTAAACATTTAACATAAAGGTATGTTTAACTACTGTGATTCTGTGAGAAAATCTAAATGATACAATTTAGTACGTAGTAAATAATATTTAATATACGTCAAAGTGTTTTACAACAACATTGTACACTCTCAGAAAAAAAAAAAAATGGTACAATGTTGTACCACAGAATGTACAAACCCTTGTCACTGGGACAATACCTTTTTATGGAACATAATTGTAACTTAAGACAAAGAAACAAATTTGTACCATTGCAGTTTGTACCTTTATGGACATGATTTGTAACATGGGAAACCAAAATGTACCTTTGGTTTGTAAAACCTTCAGATACAATATTGTACCACTACAGTAAAAAGACACTTTGTACCTTAACAGTGTCAAATGTGTTTAAAGTCATTTTGCTGTATCCAAAATGCGTCAATTTATTTTTAGTAAATATAAAACATCAAATACATTTTTAAACAATGTTTAAAAAAGGTTTCTTTTTGTGTAAATGCACTGTGGCGAGGGGGCGTGGCTGAGAGCCGTGGGAGCGAAACGAGGCCCGCCACAGATGAGATACACCTGTGGCGTGCACCTGCCTTCAATCCCACGGAAGGAGCTCTGGACTATAAGAGGAGGAACGATGGCAGAGAACAGAGAGAGAGGACCGGGCCCGGACATATTACTTTTGCTTTCAGTTTGACGGCAGTCTCCGTGAGGAGCTGCCGTCTGTTTGTTTTGATTTAGACGGCAGTCTCCGTGAGGAGCTGCCGTCCCTTTTATTAATAAATATTTATTTAAAACCGCGTAGGTTCTCCGCCTCCTTCTTCCCGGCGGCCAGGTGGCCGTGAACTTCATTACAGTGGTGCCGAAACCCGGGAGAAGGAGGGACACAACGTCCAGTTGCCCTCGCCGCTGAGGAGGAGGGCGAGTGTTCGGGAGTTAACCCGAGTGGGGGAGAAACCCGTTCGTCTGCCAAAGTGATGGGGCGGCCTGAGGCTGGCGAGGAAGGATCTGCCTGCTGCCGTCTCCCAGCATGGGGAGGAGTAGGGGACGCGGGGCTCCCCACCGGATGGGAAAGAGCTGAAGGGAGCCATCCCAGAGAGCCCGGGGGGAGTCGCCGCGATCCGCCATGACACCGAAGCCTGCGTCCTCCACCGAAGCGGGAGCGGAGCAGGAGACCAGAAATGCCGCCAGCCAGTCAGGAGAACCGCCGCCGGACACCAGAAGACGGACGGGTGGATAGATTCCTCCACAGGGCTCCCAGCATGTCGTCACTTCTCTCAGTTGGTTGAGGACCGAGTGGCAGCGTGTCTGGAGAACCGAACCCCCCCACCCCCCCGGAGTATGCAGAGCCACGGGGTGCCCCCGGCCTGTGAGGGGAGATGGGGGTATGTGGCGAGGGGGCGTGGCCGAGAGCCGTGGGAGCGAAACGAGGCCCGCCACAGAGATACACCTGTGGCGCGCACCTGCCTTCAATCCCACGGAAGGAGCTCTGGACTATAAGAGGAGGAACGATGGCAGAGGACCGGGCCCGGACATATTACTTTTGCTTTCAGTTTGACGGCAGTCTCCGTGAGGAGCTGCCGTCTGTTTGTTTTGATTTAGACGGCAGTCTCCGTGAGGAGCTGCCGTCCCTTTTATTAATAAATATTTATTTAAAACCGTGTTGGTTCTCCGCCTCCTTTTTTCCGGCGGCCAGGTGGCCGTAAACTTTATTACATGCACCTTTTCCATTGAAAATAAAGAATAAAAAAATACTTTAACATAAATCAAAAGATCTATTTTTCGCTAAACATTTCACAGTACTTTTCACAAAAATGTTACAGAAACACATTCTCCCATGTACAATATAAACTTTTTTTTCTCCACTTTACACACAATACCTTTGTAATCACTTAAAAGTAAATTTAATTTATGTGAAGTTTATTTATAAACTAATTTCGAGAGGATCACGTGCTTAAGATTGCTAAGCTACTATAAATACCCTGGGTTTCATATCACTGCTATCTTCGCTTTTGAAGAATCCCCCCATCCACCCCTACTCCTCCTCTTTCCTAGATGGGTGACACGGTGGCTCAGCGCTTAGCGCTGTTGCCTCACAGCAGGAATGTCAATGGTTCTAGGCTTTACCAACCAGCGGGCATTTCTGTGCGGAGTTTGCACGTTCTCCCCGTGCTCACGTGAGTTTCCCCCAGGTTCTCCGGTTTCCTCCCACTGATTAAAAACATGCAACCTAAGTTATTGATTAACCAACATTATAGACTTGCTCCCTATCTAGTACCTATCTCATTAAAGAGAACTACTATCTTCTCTTCAATCACTACGATGGGGGAGTTCTCGAGATCTACCTGAGCTCGATCTCCCCTCTCGCCTTGCAACGGGAGGGAGCCCCGGGCTCGAGGATCTCATGAGCTTAGGGCTCTCTCCCGGGACAGCATGCCAAACAAGCTTTATAATCAATCATCAGCTAAGTGTGAACTCTTTAATTAATTTTAAAATAGAAATAGAATTATCCAAAAGTATTGTAACGGGATATGCACAATGTTTGATTAGTTTTACAATACAAAAATGTCTGCATGAACACTCTGCATATGCTGGACTTTTACCAGCTCATGTGTGTAGTGGAAAGCAAATGCCAAAAGGATATCAATAATGAAAATGTATTTATGTATATGTATTTATGCTTACCAAATATTTATAAAAAATGCCATAAATGTTTAGTTTACAATACCTATAGTTTTGTTTTACCAGTTGTTTATTTATTATAGAACTTATTAATTAATGTTTATGAGGTTTTTTTTAAACATATATGTTTATAAAAGTTTTATTATGGAAATTATTCATAAATCACTTTGCCTTTCCAGTAATATTTTTTTCCATAGATATTGCAATAAAGGAGTTGTCCAACACTTATGTACCTTTTTATCAGAACAATTGTCTACCTTCATTTCAATTGTACCACAAAAGGTACAGAACAGTCTCATTAGAGGTCTTTTCTGTACCATATACTAAGGTACAACTTTTATAAAGGTACAAAACTGTTCCTTAAGGAACATTATTAATACCACTGTGTACCTTTTTTTTGAGAGTGTAGGATAAACATCATACAAATACATACATATATATACACACATAGACAGGGCACAAATTAAACATAAGCAAGTGTAAATAGGTGCTTTTTAATAGCAAAACCTACTTAAAGAGCCCCTATTATGTGTTTTTGAAATTGACCTACCATGTAATGTGTAACACAGCTCTAAGTGAAGTGAAATATCCAGCTAAAGCTTAAATCTGAAAGTGGACAGTTTTTAAAACTATTGATTCATCTAAAAAAAGAGTTGACTATAGTGGTTTAAATTAATCGTCTTGATAACGAGTCTTTAGCCGTTTCGGCGTGACATCGATACAAAACATAATAGTTGCGCAGACCCTCAAAATTTAAACCAGCGGCCGCAAAGACAGACAGATCCTGAAGTCATGAGTCCTAAAGATGCTGTGCTTATCTGGATATTATTGGAGGTGTGAGGGAAAGAAGTGCTTCAGCATCTACATGCTTACAATGAACTTTCAGTACACAACTCATGAATTAGTTTCTTCCTCCATTTTGTTTTATAGATATGAGTATTAAACAGTTCATTCCAGTGCATTAATGTGAGAGTATGCTGTAGGAGTGAGTTCAAGCCAAACAGTGAGAACAGCGCCTACTAGGGTCACAGAATAGGATGGTTACAGAATTTGGTGTAACACGTGCAAAATAAGGACAATTTATTAGGTCAAACAAAGTCAAACAAAGGCACGCTGGACTTCGGGCTGGTGCACAACATTGGAAAGGCGATGGGAGCCAGCAAAGATAGATTGTCAGACCCCCGGGCTGGGGATGTGATTGTTAGGCAAAGCAGAGTACAGGTAAGCCCTGAGAACATATAACACGCAAGAAGTGCCACAGCAATGATTGCAAATAGAAATTATCTATAGCTGAAAAGGGAGAAAAGCTCCAAAATGAAAGATAATTAATGAAATCAGACCTGGCCCGTGACACATTTCTCTAGCTAGTAAAGTATGTATTTAATTGTGTTGTTACTTGTAACCGCTTGCACTGTATCAGGTTAACTCTATATTCCCATATCGCCTCTTATGCCACGTTGAAAACGAGATGCGTGCTGCTTTGTTTACGGATTTAAATGCGTTTGTGGGGTTTAACTGCACTGCTTTCAGGGGTGAGGTGTCTGAATAACACTGTTGAGAACCGGGTACTGTTTATTGTGGTGTTAGTAAGTTTACTATGAAGCGTATTTCGAGCGTCCGCTGCGATCAGATCCAATACCAATGTTGGTGACCCGGGGGCTTGATAAACCGCGCTGGGCATTTTACTGTCTGCCGCTGAACGCTGTCGACCAATCGCAACAGGCTGTCATTGGTCCAATCAGCGCAGAGGCGCTAAGGAGGAGTTTGGGAACAAATGAATCGCTGAAAGATTCATATAGGAGTCGCTGGGATAATTAGGTAAAAATAAATGCATATTATAAGACCATGAAAGGGTTTTTTGATCTTGCATGCATATCAGCCTGTTGTTGGAGACCCATAAAACCGAAATATGACCCTTTTTAATGTATAATAGGGGCTCTTTAACATTTTCACTGATTAGCTTTTTTTTGTGTAACTTGTGGATTTTAACATCACTCTTGACATTTGGAATTTATTATCTACTCAAAATTACCCATTCTTTTAAAAAAACATTTGAATTGGGATAATGAGATAACAAACACCTGTCCATGAAACAGCTCAGAAGCCAATTGTCCAATTACTTTTGGACCCTTAACAAGTGGGAGGCACATATTCAAACTGTTGTAATTCCTACACCATTCACCTGATTTGTAAATACCCTAAAATTAAAGCTGACAGTCTGCAGTTAAAGCACATCTTGTTCGTTTCATTTCAAATCCATTGTGTTGGTGTATAGAGCCAAAAATGTTTGAATTGTGTTGATGTTCAAATATTTATGGACCTCACTGTATATATACGTATTTTATTTATTTTAAATTTTTTGGGGTGAATTTTCCCTATGAGGCCCAGTAAGTTTCCAACCCTGCTTAAGAGGCACAAAACATTACAGAAACTTTCCTTAAAACACTTATGCTCCTGTGTCAAGGTCATTTCAGAACTGAACTTTTAAGATGAAAACACTGGCTCAAACTGCAAGCCAGTCATGTCAAAATCTTTAAGAAAAAGAGTCTGATGCAGCTGAAACAGCTTGAGCAAACATGAGCTGAACAAGGACACAGATGACTCAATATCAGTCAACATGCTGTGCCAGCAATATGAGCCTCCGTATTAAATGTTTGCCGTGTACATACTGAGTCTATTCTTGGGCATTTCAAGTCAAACTGCAATTTCAGATCATTTGCAGTTGAGCAACCATTTATCAACAACTGACTTTTGCAAGAAAGATGTGTCATTGACCTATTTTCAAGCCCCTCACTGTTTTATGTTCATCACTTTTGTATATCTAGTTATTCTGTATGAAGGTCACCATTTTAAACCACTGAAACCACAGATCTAGTTGAATAGCATGTTTGTTACAGATTTGTGTAAATATTGCTTGGAGTTGCAGTTTTGTCTAGTCATGAGAAATCATATGAGGGCTTAACAATAAGGGTGGCCTGATGGCTTTGGATAAGTCGATGGAACTGTGATTTACCCCTTTTGGACTGTGGTTATAATGCAATTCATTTACAAACAGATGATGTGAACTCTATATACACGTAAACATATTCACCCAGAATATGAATGAAACACAATCTACTGTATGTTAAAGGAAAAGTTCACACAAAACTGAAAATTCCGCCATCATTTACTCATGCTTCACTTATTCTAAAGCAGTGGTGGGCAAACTTTTTAAACCTGAGGGCCACATCAAGTTTTCAAACCAAGTGAAGGGCCACATGTCAAATCCTTCAAAAAATAACTTTTATTTATAGTGGCAGTATGCATGGAACATGTAATATCGATCAGAATCATGTCACATTAACACAAAACAGATTTCTTTAGTAGTTATTGCAGACTTTATCAGCCTGCTATAACAACAGACTGTGCGTTAAAGCGGGGAAAACACGAGCATTAACGTCATTATCATGATGGACTCATTCAGTAGCAAACTTGAGTTTATGTGACTTACATTTTTCGTTGAAAAAAGCTCTTTATGTCATTTTTTTCCTGCCGCCATCCTCACCTGTGTGTGTCACACACCACACACACCTCATTCTTGCACAGGAAATTCACCTGCGCTGTTTTGGCGCTGCTTTTCTAAACGCAGCTACAACCTCTCATATGACAGCAAGGAAAGGCACAGCCTTTCTAGGTTAACATGTCTAGGTCAATATTGACAGCGCAATTTTTTTTAAGGGCATTAAATTATTGGTGGGGACATTTCAATTGTTGGTCCCCCTCCGCGTCCTCTCTGTCCATGCTAAATCTACCCCCCTGATTTTTAGCAAGACGCTCCTCGTATAGCCATTTGCGCTTTTCTGTTTGTTATTGTGGGTGTTCCACATAGTTTGGTTGCGCAATTTTGATTGGGCAGTAAGAAAGTGTGCTCACTCGATTGGCTAGTAAGGCTGTCACACACAGATTACTGTCACACAGAGATTAATGCATTTCCTCTGAGCGGGGGAAGTTAAAGGGCACCTATGGTGAAAATCTCCTTTTCAAGCTGTTTGGACAGACATATGTGTATGTATGGTGTATAGACCATCATATTGGGGTGATATAAAAAATTTTTTTCAATTTACAACATAAAAACGGTGGAACAATTGGAGTGGTTTTAAGATCGACCGCAACTTGACGTAGGAGTGCGGTCCCGCCGCCCACCGAATTGATTGACAGCTGCGTATTAACATGTCTCTGTAGTAACGTATAATCATCAACCAGACACAGGACGTGCGCAAACTAAGCAACCTTAAATAAAAGTCAGTTCAGTTTGCTAGGATCATCAATCATCATCAAATGTGACCAAGAGTGAGTTTTACAAGTTTAAAACAGTGTTTTAAAACAGTGCATGTGTGTAATAAATTACAGAGATTTACTTTAGATTTACTTCATCACCACAGCCGCGTGTCAGAACAATTATAAAAGATGCTTCAATCCCGGTTTGTGGACGTTAAATCAGCTTTATTTTGTACATTAACATAACAGATATCCATACAGCAGTGGAGATTACCCTGTATCCTGTCACATTTGCGTGCAAAAACAGTGCAAAGCTAAATGCGCACTGTCTGTGTGTACGCCTGTCAGCGCTGTGTGTGTGTGTGTGTGTGTGTGTGTGTGTGTGTGTGTGTGTGTGTGTGTGTGTGTGTGTGTATTTGTGTGTGTGCGTGAACTTTGTAACGACATTGTGTGTGACTCATCCTGCAACTCCACAACATGCATCAAATACTTATTGGTAAGATTCTTACTGTAGTTTTTCCTCACAAACGTTACGTGAGATCTTATTCCTTCGTGTTTGTCTGTTGTCTGATGCAGCCGAGGGAGCCGCTGCCAGGCACGTGGAAACGGTGGGCGTGAAGGACTAGCCTTAAAGGCGCAGTAGACAAAAACCGCTAGTTGATGCTAAATGCTACAAAAAAGAAACTTATGACAGGTATAATAAAAAATCTGATGGGTGTTTTGAGATGAAACTTTACAGACACATTCTGGAGACACTAAAGACATATTAAATCTAAAAAAAGTGGTAACCTAGGTTTTTTTATATTTGCCCACCTTTGTTCTGAAGCCTAAACCCAAAATGAGAAATTCTGAAGAAAGCTGGTTGTCACGCATATATTTTCTCCCAAATACATTAATTATAGATGTCAAGGATTAGCGGCTATTATTATGCACATTCTTAAAGGGTTAGTTCTTACAAAACAGAATATTCTGTTGCCATTTATTCACCCTCATGTCATTCCAAACGCGTACGATTTTAGCTTATCTTTTAAACATGAATGAAGACGTAGTAAATACTGGGTTTAAGTGATAATTCACCTAAAATTACAAATTACCTCATCATTTATTCTCCCTCATGTGGTTTTAAATCTTTATGAGTTGCTCTCTTCTGTCCAGCACAAAAAATATATATTTTGAAGAAGGCTGGTTTCTGGGACCCATAGACTTCCATAAGTCCATATTCTATGTTACCAATTGTTTAAAGTAACTGAAAATGGGTTTTCAACAAGTGAAAGGTAAGTAAATAATGACAGAATTTTCATTTTTGAATGTCTTTAATGCATTTTGGCACACTCAAAATATATATTTTTCGTATTTAGTAAAGCTCCAACTTCAGAAACTGGTGAAAATATCTCTTTTTCTATTTGAGGTGAATTGCCATTGAAATACAGCATTTTTTCACCTTTACAGTGCATCCTGAAAGTTTTTATAGAGCTTCACATTTTCCACATTTTTTTTCGTTACAGCCTTATTCCAAAATGGATAAAAATTTGTTTGTTTCCTTAAAATTCTACACTCAATACCCCATAATGACAATGTGAAAAAAAAAATTTGCTCAATACTTTGTTAATGCACCTTTGCAAGCAATTACAGCTTCAAGTCTTTTTGAATATAGATGCCACAAGCTTGGCACACCTGTCTTTGGGAATTTTTGCCCAATCCTCTTCGCAGTACCTCTTAAGATCTATCAGGTTAGATGGGAAGCGACGGGGTACAGCCGTTTTCAGATCTCCCCAGAGATATTCAATAGGATTTAGGTCTGGGCTCTGGCTGGCAAGGACATTCACCGAGTTGTTGTGAAGCCACTCCATTGATATTTTGGTGGTGTGCTTTGGGTCATTGTCCTGCTAAAAGATGAACCGTCACCCCAGTCTGAGGTCAAGAACACTCTGAAGCAGGTTTTCATTCAGGATGTCTCTGTACATTGCTGCATTCATCTTTCCCTCTATCCTGACTAGTCGTACAGTTCCTGCTGCTGAAAAACATCCCCACAGCATGATGCTGCCACCACCATGGTTCACTGTAGAGATGGTATTAGCCTGGTGATGAGCGGTGCCTCCAAAGAGTTCAATTTTAGTCTCATCAAACCAGAGAATTTTGTTTCAGAATTTTGTAACCTTTCCCAGCCTTGTGCCTCGAGACAATCCTGTTTCGGAGGTCTACAGATAATTTCTTTGTTTTCATGCTTGGTTTTTGCTTTGACATGCACTGTCAACCCTGGGACCTTATATAGACAGGCGTATGCCTCTTCAAATCATGTCCAATCAACTGAATTTACCACAGGTCAACTCCAATTAAGAAAACATCTCAAGAATGTTCAGTGGAAACAGAATGTACCTGAGCTCAATTTAGAGCTTAATGGCAAAGGCTGTGAATACTTATGTAGATGTGATTTTTCAGGTTTTTTATTTTTAATAAATTTGCAATAATAAAAAAAATTCACATTGTCATTATGGGGTATTAAGTGTAGACTTTTGAGGAAAAGAATGAATTTAATCCATTTTGGAATATGGCTGTAACATTAAAAAATGTAGAGAAAGTAAAGCAATATTAATATTTTCCGGATGCATTGTATACAAATTATAACACCCCATTCTGTATCATCCGATTACACTGAAAAAAAAAATACATGTCCACATCTTAAGGCTGATAAATGATTGTGTTGAGCGAGTTTGGTCCGGCGCAGCCTTTGCTCGGTTGCATACCCCTTGCTGTGGCTGACGCTGATGCGCACCTCTTAAAAAATGTAACTACAACGACAACGATGCATAGTGCAAGCTCTGTGATTGGTCGGTTCGCTGCAGCCTGGAGACCTCCAAGTAGGAGGGACTTAAACCACAAGTAGGTTGGGTTTAGGTAGTGTAGGTGGAGCAGATAATAATAAAACACATCAGGTTACTGTGATGTTGGGTTTAGGGTTGGGGTAGGTGTAGACGGTAATAAAACACAACCGTTTACTGTGAGGTTGAGTTTAGGGTTGGGGTAGGTGTAGACATTCATAAAGCACAGAATTTTTTGACTCCGTGTCATGTACAAGACATTAAATAAATAAAAACTCAAGGTGTGTACAGCCCACTTAGAGCTCAAGTCCCACCTACTTGGAGCTGGCTCTGACCTCCGTTTATACCCTTCTTGAGCAAACCTGTTGAAGTCAGTCTTTACAAGTGTTGAGTCCCGTGAAGAAGCTCCAGTTGGAAACTTTTGTTTTGCATTTACCTTATGATTAAAGTTGTTGCTTGACGCCGGTTCCTGCCTCAAAATGAGCAAGTTTTAGCTACTTTTACATTAAGGTAGCATTCAGAAAAAGCTAAACACCCGTGAAGAAACTCGACACAGAGAAACATAACAACCAGCTGCCAGATAGTGTTTTGAAAGTGTTATTGCAGAGCAACACAAACAGCATGCAGAAGTATAAATGCACGACTACGCGCAAGGCATGTGCCATGGGTCAAGGTGATCACACAATGCAGAAATATAAACCAGCATTACACATGCACACAAAATTACATAAAGAACAGAGATTTTGTTGAGAATTTATACAGCTTTTAGATATGTTTGGCCATGCCATGCCCATTTTGTAATTTATCCAAATGCAAAAGTTGAAACTTGGTCATGTAGTTAACGCGGTTTCTATATTTAATTTAATATGTTCACATTATAGCGCCACCATGTGGTCAAACAACACTTAATTTGTTTTAACAGTGACCTTTGATCTTAGAGCTCTTGTATTCTGACTTGGCTGACAATTATCTTATTCTGTTCTATCTTTTTTTTTTTTTTTGGGCAATTTTAATAAAAGTAGAACCATCTTTCAACAGTTCAGCTTCCTGTAAGAAATGTAAATCAAAATTGCTAATTTTTTGACATGCAGATGCCACGGAATGTTTTTGCAATGCTTTGGTTCTGACTGAGCAAAACAACTTTTCCAAGCTACATTTTTGACAATAAATTTTCTTCTCCTAGCCCCAATGATTCCTTTGAATTTACACACTTGCATCTGTGGTGAGCGTTGTAAAAATGGTGAGCAAATTTGTGTATTTGATCTGTATAGCACCATCATCAGACCAGCCGGGTTGAGCCATGATCAATGTAGATGGAGTGTGTATTACATCCAGCAAAGTTTTTGAAAATGTTTAACAACTATAATTGAGTTTTCAGCACCATTTCAACCCCTAATGAAAGTAAAAAAAAATTAAGCATTCATAAAGTGACCAAAAAGTAAATCCTTATTAACTGAGCATTTTTGTTTTAAAATTTATGTGAAGATACACAAAGATGTCATATGAACAGATTTCATTTAGCCTTTTATTCAAATATCAATATTTTTATTCACAATACTGCCCAATTCATATAGATTTATTTTTTGAGTGTCGAGATTTTCAGTGAAACACTTTGAATTGAAATTTGATTAAAAAAAATAATAATAAATAAATAGGCAAAATAGAACAAGCAATATATTTATATTTGAATAAAAGGC
>CAIGQZ010033112.1:2882817-2896392 GCA_903798205.1 Danio tinwini
GTGTGAAAAAGTGCCCCTAAACCTAATAACTGGTTGGGCCACCCTAAACAGCAACAATTGCAATAAGGCATTTTCAATAACTTGGAATGAGTCTGTTACAGTGCTGTGGAAGAAATGAGGCCAAATCATCTTTGCAGAATTGCTCTATTGCAGGCACATTGGAGGGTTTTCCAGTATAAACCGCTTTTTTAAATTTGTGCCACAGCATCTCAATTGGATTCAGGTCAGGACTTTGACTAGGCCCCCACAAAGTAATTTCATTTTAAACTGTATATCTTTGACATTTTTTTTTATTTGTCTGAAACATTAAAGTGTGACAAACATGCAAAACAGTAAAAGAGGGAACACTTTTTCACACCATTGTTTATATTTCTCAACATTAATGTTGCTACCAATGCTACTAATGTTGCTTCCAATGTTAGAAGAAGACCCCTAATATAAGGAAACTTGTGCAAATATTTAAGCAAAACATTGCTATTATTTATATCTGTACAATAAGCTAAAAATGTATGTTCTAAAAAAAAAAAAAAAATAAAATAAATATATATATATATATATATATATATATATATATATATATATCCCAAATTATGTTTAACAGGGCAAAGAAATTTTCACAGTATGTCCGATAATATATATTTTTTTTTCTGGAGAAAGTCTTATTTATTTTATTTCAGCTAGAATAAAAGCAATTTTTCTTTTTTTTAAAAAAAAAAACATTTTAAGGTCAAAATTATTAGCCCCTTTAAGCTATATATTTTTCGATAGTCTACAGAACAAACCATCATTATACAATGAGTTGCTTAATTACCCTAACCTGCCTAGTTAACCTAATTAACCTAGTTAAGCCTTTAAATGTCACTGTAAGCTATATAGAAGTGTCTTGAAAAATATCTAGTAAAATATTATGTACTGTCATCATGGCAACGATAAAATAAATCAGTTATTAGAAATAAGTTATTAAAACTATTATTTAGAAATGTGTTAAAAAAAATCTCTCCATTAAACGTAAACTGGGGGAAAAATAAACAAGGGGGCTAATAATGCAGGGGGGCTATTAATTCTGACTTCAAATGTATATAAATAATTATTAGTATTAATTTATTTATTTATTAGAATGTATTTTTTTTTCAAATTTGCTAAAAGATAACATGTAAATCTTTTCTTTTAGAGCTTGGGTTAAAATAAAATGTTTCCAGGAAAATATAGAATTTGAACTGATAATCAAAGACACAGTGGAAGTAAAAAAAGCACTAGATGTTATTTTTAGGAGTTCCTCAGTGCAATGTCAATCCACTAAACCAGTAAATAAAGACATTGTTCGTTCTTTGTTTTTCTAACACATTTCAACAATACTGGAATTCTTTGAGTATGTTTCCGAGTAAAGGGAACCAGATGCTAATAGATGGTTTCAACATCCATTAGGACAAAAGCGAACAATCTTAACCAACATCGAAACAGGAAATTCTTCAAATTTAAGGGGCCAAACTCCTCTATTTACTTTTGGATGTAGTAACCTGAACCTGCAGTATGGGCAGCTATATAAGAAATCAATGGAAGCTTCTCTGGAATTACTGAATTGAATAGATGTGGGTTTGAGTAAAATGTTAATATTTGTTTTTATCTATAAAGGTCTGATCAATTTTCTTCCGCATTTCAAATAATAATATTTTGTTTTCAGTTTTTACACACTAAAATACAGCTTTTTACAATCCGACAAAATTCTTTACAACCACAAACAATTTACTAAATACACAAACAAAAAAACATATATATACAGTAAATGTTCATTTTTTTTAAAGTGATTGTAATCATCATACAGAATTCAAAGTACAACAAACATGTATTATATAAGCAGCACACACACTCACTCCAGTCTTGTTATCTGTCACAGTGACATTTCAACGTGTTTCCTTTGTCTTGTTTTTGCCGTGTTTTGACCCTCGCCTTGATTGTCTGTTTCTCCTTGTCTGCTGCCAGCCTTGTGACCATCTGCCTGTTATATTGACTACGATTCTGGATTGCCTTCATACATCTGTTTGCACCCGTGTTGACCATTGCTTGCCTGATATCCTCAATAAACCTGCATGTGGATCCGAACTCTGTTGTCAGTGTCGCATCACCTGGTTACAATATCGAATTGAACCGAATCGATGGCATGATAATCGTAACCAAACAGTGAGACCTGTGTACATCTCTATCATTTATCATGTTTTCTAAAGATGAAAATGGGGGTCATTAAAAGCATTTATGCATGTTTTAAAGGTTTTGTTTTTAAGAAAATAACAATTGCTTATAATAACCAAATGTGATTTTGTTTGTTTGTTTTATTTAATCAGGGTTATTCCACAACAAAAAAATTTAATTCATACTTTTTATGAATAAGAAAAAAAATGGTACTGATTGGTCTAAAAATAATAATATAAACAAGTCTGAAAACGTTGCACAATTTTATATTTTTAGCAAAAAAACTAAAACAAATTTTATTTAATAATTTAAAGAAATGTTATCAGATCTTTATAAAATAAAAGACATTTTACATATATTAAACCCTTTAAATCTTAAAAGACATTTATGAACCTCTCTTTAGATTTTTTTTTCAATATATGAGCAGAACACTTCTCATAACAATCACAAAATCTCCACAATCTTCCTCCAGGAAGGCGTCAAATAAAACACAAAGGTAGTTCACAAAAGCGAAACACGGTTGCATAGAAACAAAATCACAAAACATCCCTTTCCATTTTCTTCATTAGTTCTGACCCATAGCCAGACATGTGCTCTCAGAAACATTACACATTCACGCTCCATCAGCTGACTGAGCTCTTTAGCCATAAAGAGAAGCAAACCAAACAACAGCTTCCCTCAGAGCAAAGTCTGCAAATACTGACCACAAGCACAAATGTGTCCATGGTGATTATGTAAAAGCTCACTGGTGGTTTGTGTGACAGATGTCTCCCGCTGGACTTCATCTTCCTGTTATGCAAGAGCAAAGCGGCCCGCAGAGAAAACTCAGAAAGAGACGAGGCCTGCACCTCATCCTGCTCATAATCACACAGCAAACACAAGTGGATAGAGCATTCCTGGCTCAAATGGATCATGATTCAAAAGGTCACTCGAATATTTCACCCGAAAAAGTAATTGATTTATGCTTGAGGCTAAATTGAAGCTAAACTTTCAACCATTTTCCAATAATCAACAGAAATATGATCTTTTTTAAAGGTCAAAGGTTAGGGTTAACCTCTGTATTGCATTCAAAATCTCTAAACTGATTTCTTTTTGAGAGTGTGCTTTATTATTGTATTTATCTTATTTTTTAGAATTTGACACGGTGGCGCAGTGGGTAGCGTGATTGCTTCACAGAAAGAAGGTCACTGGTACGAGCCACAGCTGGGTCAGTTGGCATTTCTGTGTGGAGTTTGCATGTTCTCCCTTTGTTTGCGTGGGTCTCCTCCTGGTGCTTCAGTTTCCCCCACAAGTTCAAAGATATAAATTAGCCATAGTGTGTGAATGAGTGTGTATGGATGTTTCCTAATACTGGGTTGCAGCATGGAAAGGCATCTGCTGTGTAAAACACATGATGGATAAGTTGGCTGTTCATTCCGCTGTGGTGACCCCTGATAAATAAACAGACTAAGCTGAAGGAAAATGAATGGATGGATGGATGGATGGATGGATGGATTTCATTTATTAAATTTTTTTAAAATATTGTGTGTGTACTAACATTTTTATTAATTAAAAAAATTGAGAAATACATTGAAATTTCAAATCACACGAGCTACACTAAAATGACTATGATGCCATGTATCTAAAATTTTAGAACATATCTGTGACTGTATAACACCATTAGAATTTTTTTATTTATCAAATCTGCAGTTATTCCTAACATAACCTAAATATTTCTCTAAAAGTTTTCAAACAAAAAAATTCCTTTCATTTTTTATACATGTTTATATTTAGATGAAAATTACAGCCGTTTTTTTCTGCAATGGTTCATCAGTTGTAGTTTTTTTTATGTGATACTCATCTAAACTAAAGTGCAAAATGCATATTTCAAATTGTAATTTAACAAAAAGGTGTGTTGAAGTGTTTTAAAAGTGATGTTAAAATGTCAGGTCACAGAAAACCAGAATAAAGTTCCTGACAAAATAACTAACTTTCTTTGCTTACAAATTACAAATTACTGACTAATAGGCCTGTCACAATAATCAATATATCGACTTATCGCACAACACATGGACATCAATTCAATTATTTTTAGTGATGCAATATATATTGCCCATACATAAAAACAATTCTAGCAACATTTTAACTGATTGTGCAACATCTCTACCTCTACTGGAGGTGTCAGTATGGTTAAAACACTATAGTATTTACTATAAATTACGATAGTATATTTTCATGTGGATGTCTGACAACTGAAAATAGATCTGGTAGCAGATATATTACTTTTCACCTTGCACTTTTTTGTTACCACTAATTATTATTCATTTAGAATATGCGTTTTCACATTCTGATTCCAATGCCTAATTATTGAATTGTTAAAATGACTATAATTAAATTAAATATTCTTAAGAATAAAATATTGTGTGTTTTTTGAAAGAGTGTACTTGCATTGTGATATTATATTGTCATTCTGGCATAATATAATGAGTGGCATAAAATGATCTTAAAAGGACAATAATATCGTTTATCTCAATATATTTTGGTGCAATATATCGTACAACAAAAAAATAGATATCGTGACAGGCCTACTAACTACTACTGGAAAATTGTAATCTGATTACATTACTAATTACTTAATGTAAAACGTAATCAGATTACTAATTACTTTACCTTGAAGTTACTTTTAAAACATATAAAATATACCTATATAAAATATTAAATAAACATAAGACATATTCCAAAGACTTAAAGAGTTCACCCAAAACGTAAAATTGTCTTATCATTCTGTTGTTCCAAACCTGTTTGTCTTTGTTGTTGTTGTTGTTGTTTTAACACAAAAGAAGATGTGAAGAAAACTGGATACCTCAAACCATTGACATCTATAGTATAAAAAAGGTAATTAGTCTACCGAAATGTGTATATCCCTTACAAAGTATGAAGCTGATTGGTCAGTTCTTGTCACGTGACTCGCGGTTTTCAATTGGTGTCTCTGGAAAACATGAGCATGCACCTTTATTGGAAATATCGAAAGGATGCAGTATGTGAACAGGCCTATAGGCAGCTACACTTCTCTTCACTTTCAAAAGATACCTTCGCTCTCGATCCTGCACAAAAATCCAATTTAGCCTGTTTAGGTTGAGTATCGTAGAATGCTTCCTGTTTAAGTGCTTAAACAAGTTGCTGGTCGAGTTAAAAGCAGTCGAAAGTTCTTTAGAGACTGGACATTGACTGCATTTCACAGCAATATTTTTCTTTTTTACGCTCAGTGAAATCAAAGTAATGTCTGTATTTCCACTTGAAGAAGCAACCACTCTTATCAGCAACCATTTCAGCTCGCATTCTCCAGCATTGTAAAAGTGCATGCTTATTAACTGACATTGCAGCAAAAAACGTGATTTAAAAGAAGCTTTTTTTCTTCTAAAAACTATATTTGTAACCTACTGTAAGTAACGCAATTACATCATTGCATACCTACATTACTCAATTAACAAGGAACTGGGTAATGTAAGTATGACTGGAATAACTGAAAACATAAAACTGAAATGAAATAAATCTAAAATGTAACCCTTGTCTAAAAATAACCAGTGTTGGAAAGAGTACTGAAAAATCATACTCAAGTAAAAGTACCATGACTTACCCAAAAATGTAGTGCAAGTAGAGTTAAAGTATCTGTTGTAAATATTACTCAAAGCATGAGTAAAAAGTAGCCCTTTTAAAAGTACTTAAAAGTAGTGAGTAGTAAGTATTATGCTGGGAAAAGTTGATACGTTTACATGTAATTTGTGTGTGTATGTGTGTGTGTAAACGTAACATTCTGTACTGCATTTAGTTATTGTTTAAAGCCATTTCAGTCATTATACAGTCAACATCTTCTCATAAGTGACATGCAGTCTAAACAGTCTCTGGATCATTGCATGTAAAGTATCTGTTGGACACTTTTAATGCTTACAAACCAATTGCTGCATGTCTTAAAGTTGTTCAGTATGATGAGATTTACTTTCTACGGGCAATTTGATTGGACAGGAATCGCAGGACTGATTTTACTAATCCCCATAGACAGGAAAAAATAGTGACTGCAGGTTGAAGGAAGGTATTGGAGTAAAAGTACCAATACAGCACTTAAAATGTACTCAAGGGAAAGTTAAAGTACACATTATTAAAACTACTTAGTAAATTACAATTTCTGAGAAAAACACTACTCAATTAAGGTAATTTGAGTAATTGTAATGTGTTAAAATCACCCTGAAATAACTATTTTCTCTCTGTACAGTGTATATGCAAACAGTACTGTTTTATACTAGCTACAAGAAACAACTTAAAGCAAGTAAAGCAGTTCCTTTTAAATGATTCCAGCTGGAACACAGCATGCTTGATCTGCTCGAAACCTGTTTCTATGGCCACTGTTGATTTACTGGACAGCCTCCATATGTTCACAATCAATATGTACAAATTTGTGTCACACTCGAATGAAAAACCACACAATCACATCCTGATTTAGATGTGCATCTCGATAGAGAAAAACAAAATGATAACAAACTCTACCTCAATAATGAATGAGAGGACGAAGCAAAGCATGATCCTATTAATGTTTAACTAATGGACATCAAAACAACTTGTAAACTATTAATAATTCAATGACCACAAAACAAAACAAAATCATAAGGATTGATAAAAGCTCTTACTTCTCATATATCCGTTGACCTCTCATGAACACTTTGGCTTCACTGTCCAATGGAAAAGTGCCGTCATCTTTCCTGAAACGGTAGAAGAGCTTCATATCTTTGAACTCCTTGTGCTCATCGCAAACTGTGAGGGAAAAAACACATTTAAAACAGGTTTGTTATAACTGTAGCCGACAGGTTAACAGTACACATGAACACACTTCTATGATGGGCTAAAGACCAAACTGGTTTACTAGTCAGTGTAACAGCTGAGATTACATTTTGTTGTTCATTGGCAAATTACGTTTTAAAGGGAGATCACTCAAAATGACAGCCATGATGCTTTTCTTCTCATCCACTTCTGTAAAAAGCTGTATTTTTTGATAATGTCATAATAGTATTGTTTTCTTTAATATAATGAAAGTTAATGAGGACTGTGGCAACCTGTTTCAGCCACATAATAAATAATAATACTCTCAGAACTGTAATTTTATTTATCTTAAAGATTTTTCATATGCATATGTTTGCACACATCTATATAACCTTAAATCACAGTGCTAAAAAAATTGGGTAACAATTTATTTTGATGGTCCATTTGCATATTAGTAGACTTAACATATTTTTATACTGATCCTTCAACAGACATTTAACTGAAGAAACTTTGCAACTTACACTAACTCTAACCCCAACCCTAATAGTCTACTTATAATCTAATGAGAATTAGTTGGCATGTAGATGCAATGTAACTTAAATTTAACAAACAGACCATCAAAATAAAGTTTGACCAAAAAAAAGCCTAAATGAATATGTTGGGGAAACAAATAGAAAAACAATTTTAATAAACAGAAAAAATCAAGAAGAAAATACAAAATATGAAATGTTGTATTTAGTTTTTATGCAATAACTCAATTAAATTGAAATGTATTATCTGTCTATTGCTAAAGATGTTAGGTGACCAGACTTTTATTTTAATGAATACAACAGATTATACAGTATAATGGATATGTTTAAATGCACTGAAAATTATTGGCTATAGTCACTGGCAGGGCTGGAGTGGGACTCCTTTTCAGCCCTGGAGTTTCAAGCCTTATACCAGCCCACCTCAGTTCACGACTGACTATATTAAAATAACGTCATTTCCAATTCAGTTTCTAATGACACTACCACATCTTTTTCAAGGAAACAGCTGCTTTAGAACTTCAAATGTTTTTCATAAATATGAGAACATTAAAGGGTAGCTAAATCTCCAACACTATTGTTTAAAACATCACAATGTCCTTTCCTGCAATATCTTCATAGATATCCAGTCCTTTGTGACGGTGGTCACACAAAAAATACAAATAAAATATGTACACCTATACACAAGTAACCCAAACAGCATTATATGTCTTAAAAGTAAAAATGAAAAAAAATGACTCAGATGAGGTTCGAACTCAGGTCTGCAGCGTCAAAATGCAACGTGCTGACCACTGGACCACAATGACGCTGTTAAACTGGTGCACTGTTATCTGCATGACTGTTTTAACCACAGTATTACTTTCTATTGACGGCTTAATTTTTTTCTCCCCTTTTTAGATTTCTGATCAAGTAATGTCAGATTTATTAATGTAGTGAATCATCTGATCTTCATTGAGCAGGTGTAATATTCATTAATATTAATTATTTAAATTCTTATATTCACTAACGTGCCGCTCTTTGGGGTCGAATAATAGTTATGTCATCATTAACCTGCAGGCTGCATTTTGCTCATGGGGCTGCGAGAAAATAAATAAAAAGAGCGGAGCTGCGGCAAAATCTCCGCCCTTGTGGCCAAAAAACGGACCGGCCCACTGGGAATTCTCCCAGTCCTCCCGATTAGCCAATCCAGGCCTGTTCACTGGGATAGGGAAAAAATATTCATTTTCAAAGGGGGGTATACTAATTAAGCACTTTAGACAAAATTATTGGCTCTCCTTTGAAAACTGAAGCATTGTTCATGTTTAAAATCTTCAAGACTTGTGTGTTAATTGGAGGGAAATACAAGTTACTAACAAAAATGTTGTCATTTTTTCCCCTCAGAATATGACTTAAGACCAATATTTTACTTTGTTGTGACTGAAAATCAAGATTGTTTCACCAAAAATTGCTTTCTTAACTCTTTTTAAGTTAAAACATTGGTATTGTGTTTTGTGCTGTATCCCAATTCACATACTGTCCATTCTAAATAGTATTTCAACATAAAATTAGTATGTCCTGAACTGTAGTATGTAGAAAAGAGTACGCCAAAGGCTCTACTATATCCGTTTGAAGTGTAGAACCGTCTGTTCTCTAACTGTTAATATTGGGCACAATACATTGCGAGTTGGATGTGAAGTTGATTAGAATTACAAACTCTGGTAAAAAAACAAAAACAAATCACAAACACGGTGGACACATGAGATCAACTGTTTCTTTCTGTGTTTGAATGACTATTAATTAAAATCTAGCCAACTGGAAATCATTTAAACCACAATTTCCATGTTATTTGTTATCTGCAACAACAATGTGAACTTATAAACACGTGTTTAGACATTAACTTCTGAATGCATGATCATTCAAAGTGTTTGGCAGTATATACACTATAATACACGTTTCTATATATTTCCCTTTACTTTAAATCACTACAGTATTTTTAATGTGCAACATGGGATTTCTTGAATCTTTTGGGTTTTTGCTGTCTAGTAAAATTTGTTTCTGTTTGGAACAACATATTATTTGCAGTAAATAACTGAACTTAACAATTATGCCGCATATGCTTCCTTGGTAGTTTTATTGATCACAAAGACAGAACTGACTTGCATTGAAGTTGCTTCAATTAAAAAAAAAATGCTTAGATGTAGCTAAGCTACTTTTGTCATGTAGCTTTCAGCTTAGCTTGCTACATTTTCCAGGGTGTAGCTTTTAGTGTAGCTAAGCTACATTTTAAGCAAAGTAACAAACAGCTTTGCTCACAGCATTTTCCTGAGATTTCTCTGCATTTCCAATAAGGTAGGTAATTAAATATGAAAGAAATTTGAATGATGTGTTGAGATGATTGGCAGGGGGATGTAACTAAGCAAGTAGTATGCTTAGCTCCAAAGTTTGCATACTATTCTGTTACACACTTAAAAGTGTGTACTTTTTCTTCACAAAATTTTTTTTAGAATGTAGTATGTAAATCGGGATGCAGCATTTGTCTTTGCTTTTGTTATTTTACAAACCTATTTGTTAGGTTATGCTCTTCATAATACATATAAAATAATAACTATTAATAAAATGTTGAAATCCCAGTGTTACTAAAATAACACTGGTCAGTTACTTTCCTTTTACTGAAGCTCTAAAATAAACTGCACAAAGTCAACTGGACAAAAAAGCCTACTGATAATTTAGTGCACAATTCTTATGTCACATTTTTAGTAGCTTCACTTCCCATGTACCTTCATTATATTGAAACAAGTCTGGTTTTCAGACAGATTTGGAACAACATTCACGAATTGTAATAGAATATTCCATTTTGGTTTAATAATAATATGAAATAAAAGAAAATGCAAGTAAGTGGTGGACAAAGTCACCATGGTGAATGATGCTCTGGTCAAGAAGTTTCTGCATGATCTTGTTGGCAGTATCTCTGTCAGATGCTTCCTTGTGCTCAATCAGCCAATCAACAATCTCCTTGCCCAAAAAGCAGTTGGGGTATGTGCGGAGATGGTGCCTTCTGTCTTTAATCACCTTCGCTTCGTGCAGTCGCAGCCTGAAAAACATAAAATTAGTAAGACCAAGAGCTATACTCCCATCAGGGACAATTAGCATCAAATCACCTGCAACACAAAACCTGTAACATCACGACACACTTTTTTAAAAATTTACCTCCATAACTACATTCACTGAGCTATACATGTCCTGGGTCACTCCATGAACATTTATCCTAAAATAACTTTTTAGTTTTTAATTTTTTTTTTTGATTTTACCCCAACCCAGATTTTCTCCCAACCCACCCATGAGCTAGTTTAGATTAGTAATTGGGCTGGTTTTGTTACACAGACCTGGCAACCCTGGTTGAAGCTGAATGAAATAGAGACAAATGTTTAAGTGTGGTCCTGAAAAATCTTCGTTCGAAGGGCTATTCACCCTTTCCTCTTAGCCCTACGCCTTCAAGCTATAGAAAATTGGGACAAGGGAAAGGGCTAAGGGGTAAAATTGGGATTGGGCCTTAGAATGAAAAGCAGGGTTTTGACCATATTTGCAATGGTGGCAAATTTCAGCTTATGTCAAAGCTTGCTCTCACACATACACACACACACACACACACACACACACACACACACACACACACACAGCATAATGTACTCTTAAAATACACACATGCAAAATAATCATATACTTAAATTGTCAAAAAAATATTTTAACAACTTGAGAAGTTGCCTTAAAGTGAGGGAGTAGTTTATTTTATCTAGGAGTGAGTGAGATATCTATAAACCACAAAAGATACGGACGGAGGTGTATTTAAAGTTGTAATAACGTACATGATGCACATACAGTTGTACTAACATTATACCAACATAAATAGCAAAAAAAAATAAAAAATTAACACAACATTAACATTGTGAATTTCTTTCTTTAATTTTGAGGTTTTTGTTGTTTAGATTGCACCTTGTTTATAACAAACTTTATCTTCATCTTCCTCTTCACTCCACATAATGTCCACATTTGAGATATTTCTATCTGCTACATGCTCAGAAACTTCAAGATCTGCATATGAAATTGTTTTAGAAATGAATGAGTACATTAGTACATTATATAAAAAAAAGTTCAATCAGCTTTACTGGAGTTTTCATTTCAGTAATAAATTTTGAACCCATTGTACATCCTAATAGACAGACATGTTTGAAAAAAAAATCCTGATCTAACGCTTGCAATCTTACAAAAGATTTTAAACTTTAATTAGTAATTGCAATCCCTCATTTTTACATACAATTGATGAAATATTGGCATATCAATAAATCTGAATAAAAACATTGTAAATGTGGCTTACATCTGGGTCTGGAATGAAGTGGTGCCATGCTGCTTTTCAGTGTAGTGGATTTTTTATTTTTTTTTATTACAACTTGCCAAGCCTTACTGCCATTTGATTGGATGACAATCGTCCACTTTCATGAACTGCAGGCTTTAAATTAGATGAAGACAAAAAACTGATAATAAATACTTTTTTTTTTAAATGAAGTAAGTAGTGAATGCAAATATACAAACTGACAAGTGTATGTACAGGTATATTACTTTATACAATGTTATATGTGCAGCTGTTATGTGCAAATTGGCATGTAAAGTATGTGGTTAAATAAGTGTAAATGTGTATAAAAGTGTATAGCAAGTAGTGATGTTTGTTTCATAACCATTATCACCAAGTGTTCATGAGATGGATTGCCTGAGGGAAGAAACAGTTTCTATGTCGGGCTGTTCTGGTGCAGAGTGCTTTGTTGTGTCAACCAGAAGGTAAAAGTTTAAAGAGACAGTGTGCTGGGTGTGAGGAGTCCAGAGTGATTTTGGCAGCCCTTCTGCTTGCTCTGGATAAGTACAGTTCTTGGAGAACTATTCAACGTAGTCTTCAGAGGTTGGATTTAGTAGCTGAGCTAAACCAGACAGTTACCGAAGTGCAGAGAACTAATTCAATGATGGAAGAGTAGAACTTTTTCAGCAGCTCATTTAGAAGGTTGAACTTATATTAAAATTTACCTAAATATTTATATTCACTGACATTTATATTGAATCAGTTTTTTTATTAATTTCACTAATATTACTGTGACATATTTTATATAATATAAAAATTTTATATGATTTATTTACAATACAGTTTGTAAAGTAATATTTTCTGTCTTTTACTACATACAGTATATTATATAAGAGACCTGCTTTGTGTACTAAATAAGTGGATCTAATTGGATTTGCATTGTAAACATTAAATAAAAATAAAAAATGTAATATTTCTTATTTAATATATTAAGTTTTTAGTTATGATACTCCTAAAATAATTCTGCATAAATCCGCAGACTTTTTCCAAAATTCTGAGCAGAAATAGACAAAATTGTCCGCAGACTCTGTCTGGCCCTACTCATAACAAACCTACCCCACACATTTTCACAATATAAAACTAACAAAAGATGGGGTAAACAGATCCTATGGCTCATCAGGATGCCGCTGAATCAATGTAGAATTCATATATCACACATTTTCCATTCAAATTTATAAAGGGAAAATAAAGATTTAAATGTTTTGTTTTGTATTTTTCTTTAAAGCAGAGGCCCTGTTTTTTATAATATATTAAATTATTATATATTCTCAGTAGAAAATATTTAGAGGGCTGTCAAATTTAGGTCATCATCACAATGTGAGAGTTTAGTTTAGTGCAAACATGTGACTTTTGGTGTCGGTTTTGTCTCAGAACAGTTATTACCAAGACTGTATTGTACTTGTCTAATTGCATTCATCATTATTACGCCATCTGATCTTATGTAAGCGATTTACTGCACCTTTCACTTAATCCTCTGAGTAAGATTAAGATTACTTTATGACAATGGGCCAAACCCTAGTCACAATCAATTAAACTCTTGAAAGAAATGAACACCTTCACTTAAAACCAACAAAGGAATCATTCACCCAGAAGTTAAAATTCTGCCACTATTTTAACCTGTATGACTGTCTTTCTCCTGTCAATCAATCAATCAATCAATCAATCAATCAATCAATCAATCAATCA
>CAIGQZ010033112.1:2903527-2919053 GCA_903798205.1 Danio tinwini
ATATATATATATATATATATATATATATATATATATATACAATTTACTACAATGCACATTTTTTGCAATAAAATTGCATAACAATGACACACGTGCTGAAATGTGTTATGCAGCTCCATCTAGTGGACATGTGACGTTTACACAAGATTAACGCGCCAGCCTGAATTGGTTCACGCTCATTGGTTCAAACTACTGTCGATCAACGGCATCTTCTTCCGGCCAAAATATTGCGGGAAAGTTGAGCAGAAGTGTTTGTGTTCAATGGATCTGGATAAAAGTAATTCTGACAGCATGAGGACTTTAGACGAGGTTCAAGGAACGCTACAAATCGCCAAAGTAAAAGAAGAAGACCTGCACCCCGTCACTTACTGTCTGTCTTTCGGAGATAATGTGTCGTCGGGCGATTACTGTCTCATGGAGGTGGATGAGACTCTCTGCAAACACATTGAATCAGGAAAGAGGTAGCATAGTGATTATTACATTGTTTCTTTTTTTGTAAAATAAATGCCCAGCTTGCAATTTCAGTGTAAATTTGGATGATCGCCGCTCAATTTTATGAACGTCGCTAAATAACTTGCATTGTTTTGTGAAACAAATACACATTATTAAAAAGTCTAACGTTATACGAATCACTAATAAATTGTTTACGAAAGTGCTAACTGAATGTAATATATTGCTATTATTATGGCCTTTAATTTATTTAATGTTATATTTTCTTAAAATACCGTTTTTTAAAATGTTTAACACTTTTTCTTCTTATGATGCAGTCAGAGTCATTTTTAATATTTCAGTGAAATGAATACTATATATCTGTTTATTTACTTTATATATTGCCTATTTTTATATGTATGGTACTAGAGTATATTTATTATGTATTGTTTTTTGCCATTTATGACCTTAATATTGATATGATACACATATCAAAAATATATTCTAATACAGAATAAAAAAAAATTAATAAAAAGTCTAAAATCATAAGTTGTTTCTAAATTTGAGTTCGGTGACATGTCAGCATGATTTTTGCAACTCATTTTTGACTGAAGAACGCAGGTATGTTCTAAGATTTGTGTGTGTGTTTGTGTGTTTACATGGACCTTCCAAAACATTTTACCAGTTTCCATTCAGATGAAGTTAAACTCAGACACATACACACATACACCTAGGAGCACTAGATAGTTAAGACTTAAAGATACACTACAAGAGCAGATTAAATACACCTTAATGCACCTTTTTTTCTTAAAGGGATAGTTCACCCAAATATGAAAATTTACTATTTACTCCCCATTGTGTGGTTATAAACCTTTGAATTTCTTTCTTCTGCTGAACATAAAATAAGCTATTTTGAAGAAAGCTGAAAATATAACTACTGATGTCCATAGTAGTAAAAAAAAACCACGGAAGTCAATGGTTTAGACTAAGTCAAGGCAGAATACATAATGACAGAATTTGCTTTTTTTGGGGGGGGGGGGGGGGGGGTGAACAATCTTTTTAAGGCTTGTGTTTATTTATCTGTTTTGTCTGTTTATTCTTCTCACTAGCCTTATAATCAGAGGTGATAAAGATGAGCATGCGGTCCTGTGCAGTGAAGACAAAACGTACGACTTGAAAATCGCAGACACCTCAAATCTGCTGCTGTTTGTCCCAGGATGTAAAACTCCAGATCAGCTGTCTGACATCCCAGCATCTCCTCAGCTCATGCACACACAGGTGACTGAGGAAATTGTGACTTTTTATTTATCATTGAGGGATAATGTAAAAGTTGTGTGAATTGACAAATAAGCTTTATTTTGTAGATTTGGGGAGTTTCAAACTGTTACTGGGAGCTGAGAAGGCAGAGACCGAGGTTAAAGAAGCTGAAGAAACTTCTGATGGAGAATCCATATGATGGTCCGGCAGTCGGCATGCAGGAAGAGGCACCGGGACTGAAAGTATGATACATAGACGTGATGGTAGTCGCTAGCTTGTACTAAGGATGTGTAATAATTACAGAAAAAAATATTATCACCATGGGGTGGTCTTGTATATTTACAATTGATATTGAAAAAAAGCACATACAATAGAGGTCAAAATGTATCATTCACCTTACAGAATCTGCTAAATGTTTATTATTTTACCAGAATAAGAGGAATTGTATAAAACATATGTTATGTTACTGACCTGACTAAGATATTGCATAGGGCTAGGAAGATAAATTGATGTTTTGTGATTCATGTATTGGTCCCTAGATTTTTGGAATGTATCGTGATCGGTTCTGAGCTTATTTTTAAACAGCAGGTGGCGGTCTAGGCTAGTTTTTAATCATACAATCATTTGCACAAAGTAGAGCTTTTATGCCATTGGATTAATGTAAACACTTTTGTAATTTCCTATAATGCTTTCATTACATAATTCACTTTAATAATGATTGTTTTACGTTGTAAGAGTGGTACAAGTGGTATGTTGTAAGGAAGTGGCAGAGTGTGGCTATTTGTAAAGCATATATCTCCATCTGATGGTAAGAACTAAGTGCAAAATAGATTCGAGAGAAAATTTTAGAATCTATGTAATATCGCACTTAAAGGTCATAGTCCACAAAAAGAATATAATATTATAAATAGTTGAATTTATAAAAATGTATGCTGCGTTGTAAGTTGTAACCTTAATTGTTTGATTGTTTTTGTTTGGTGATAGTTGTTCTTCAGAAAAAATCCTTCAGGTCCCACAAATATGTCGTCTTTTCAGCATTTTTGTGTATTTAAACTCTTTCAAAAATGATTCTGTGATTTTTAAGATCCATCTTTTTAGCACTGAGAAGGTTAGTTAGCAAATCACAGATAATTCAAAGTTGATGCTCCAGAAAAAAAAGACTCAAAGGGTTAGTTCACCCAAAACTGAATATTGTCATCATTCCCTTGTTCCAAACTAGTTAGAGTTTCTTTCTTCTGTTAAACACAAGATATTTAGCAAATTGTTTGAAAACTTTAATCATTGACTTCCCTAGTATTATTGTTATTACTTTACATAGCAATCGTTATCAGTTTGCAGCTCTCTTCAAAATATCTTATTTTGTGTTCAAATTAAAAAAAGAAATTCACCACCAATTGAGGAACCACTTGAGGATTAAATTGAGGAGTAAATCGTGAGTAAAGTTAAATTTTTGGGAGATCTATTACTTTAAGAGCTGTAGTGAAAACCTGTGACCAGAAAAATAAAATAAAACTTTCTTATTTGACATAAAAATGATATATTTTTTTCTCTAAGTACTGGCCCTCATAAGCTACAGAAGATACTTACAGGTTTCCCAGACGACAAAAGTAAAATTGACATTGGTCTTTAAATTCTAAAAGTTTGTGTAAATTATCCGTGTATTTATAGCAGCAGAAAACATTGTGGCAGAGTCCCAATCAGGTTTTTTTTCCTCCGAGTCATTTGATTTTGAGTATCTACCGAAACCCGATCCGATGCTTCTATAATGCATAAAAAAAGAAATACAGAAGAGCGAAGTAGCAGATCCAGGATGTTCCTTATTTTTTTATTTAATTCACTTTATTTTAACATTCAACAGCTCTGTTTGTTTGTTGTGATAAATGTAGCCTTTTCCTTTACACCTCTTGCAATCCCAAGTTTACATATCTCAGTTTGCTATGGCAAAGTTTTCATTAACTTTATAATACCTCCAGACCGCAGACATACTTGAGCTTTCTGCTTCAAGCTACTTGCGTGTTCTACTTTGCCGGACTCTAACCAATAGCGTCTCTACAACAAAGTGATGTCATGCCATATACGTTGCTGTTTCTGTGTTCTGTGCCACTGCATAACTATAGATGTGTTATAGATCCGATTCCGATTGAGTCTGAAACTACGTGATTGGGCCCGATTTCTGATCACGTGATCAGATCTGGACATCCCTAATTGAGTTCTGCTTGATAAGTCAGACTGCATTTTTAAAGATGCTTTAATATATGAATATTGATATCTGGAATCATAAACAATGTCACAGAAAAGTTAGTATGTATGCACCTCAAGTTTCCAAATCATTGTCTTTAAGATTACTGTGAAAAAATATTTAATTTAGTTTTTATTCCAGTATATTGAATATGGTGGATAAATTATAGTATATTAGCCAGATTTACTGATATACAAATTATAGTATATTAGCTTGTTTCACTGGCTAGTCAGATGTTCTGGAAATGTACCAAAACTGAGGACATCTGCTGGTTACAACCATGTAAATGCAACAAAAATAGCAAAAATAAATATCAATCTATACAGTACATACTGTCTAGATAAAACTAGAGCTGTGGTCAGGCTTAAAATAAATAAACATTCCCATTAAGTGGTGTGGATGCAACAGGCCTTAACAGTATTGCTGTATGCAATAAATATCATACATCCATAGCTTAAACACAAAATATGCCTAAATTTTTTTTATATATTTTTTGTTATTATTTATTTTTTAGTACAGTATGGATGACCTTCTTGAGAGAATCCAAGCAAGTAAAGAAGAACTGGAGGCACATCTTCAAAATGTTCACGCTTGTGAAATTGACGGTGAGCTGATCGGATTATTTTTAATTAAACATGTTAACATAAAAATGTCTTGAAAATAACCCTAAACCCTTTTATTATATTACTCAATATGTAGTCTAAAATATGAATTGAATGTTAAGGTTTTTTTTTGTTTGTTTTAGTTTTTTTGTGGACAAAATAATTAACAGTAACCATGCTGATGGTATAAGGATGTTTAATGTAGTAGTTATCATATTTCATGGATTTGCTCGTTGTTATAATGATGGTTATAAAAATAACAAATATAATTTATGAATTAACAGTTACTTAATTTATAAGATAGATATGGATATATAAATAGATAGATTAAATTGCCGTTAAACTGTTTTTAGAGAGCCCCTATTATGCATTATAAAAGGTCATATTTTTGTTTTAGGGGTCTTAAACAACAGGCTGATATGCATGCAAGGTCAAAACTTGCACTTTCATTGTCTTATAAAGTGCATTAATTTTTACCTAATTATTCTAAGGACTCCCTTATGATTTGTTTAGCGATTCATTTGTTCACAAACCCCTCCTTTGCCGTAGACTAATCTGCTGTGATTGGTCCGATGGCCCTGTCTGTTGTAATTGGTCGCCTGCATTCAGCATGAGACAGAGAGAAACGCACAAGAAGTAGTCAGCACAGAGTATATGTGAGAGCCCAATGCAGGAATGCATTAAAGCAGTGCAGTTAAACGCCAGCATATTCCTCTATTCATAACCACAAACCCAAGTAATAACAGCAACACTCATTCAGTATTAATCCACACAGTGGCAAAAGTTGAACTATTTTGAAAATTGACCTCGCTACGTGTGTGTAGGAACAGCTCATGGTGGCCATAGCAAACAGCAAGAGATTGCGAGCACAAAATATATTTAAATTGGTAAAGGAAGAAGCACACGGCATGTTTTCAACGTGGTTTTGGACTTAATATGTCAAATAGCCCATACAGATTTATCCTGAGAGATCCATTACAAGCAATGATCTATAAAAGATGCTTGATTACAAGTCACACGCAGCGATTACAAGTTACAACACACAATTAAACACATATTTTGCTAACTACAGAAAATGAGGCAACAATTTTAATCACACTTCACGTATAGGAAGGAGAAACACTTACAGGATCTGGAGGAAGAAGAAACTGGTCCATACATACTGTGTAACAGTTACTGACAAAGTCCCTTACATTAGTAGTCTTTGCTGATCCTTCCTTTAATAACAAACGGCCGACAAATCCCATGCTGCAGGGTAGGTTATTGTATCAATCATCAGAAAAATGACAGGAACAAACACAGCACACAGTGGACTTTACTGTGGTGTTGTTGTGAAACTGTTTTGTGCTGTTATCTCTCAGTGATAGTAATCTTCGCATCATGATCAATCCCATGATCCCTTGCACTCCACATTGTACCAGATCTGGCAGATCTTATTTGATATTGTTTGGTGTCGACATCGATACCAACAGGCAAAATATCCTGATGAACGACAAATCATATAAACCAGTGGTTCTCAAGCTTTTTTCACCAAGTATCGTCTCAGAAAAAAATTGTCTCTCCAAATTTCACCATAATGACCGACATTGAAATACAGTAGCGTAGTAGGTGTAATTAAGCAGCTACAGCTCTGCACAGTTCAAAAACGAGGCAGAATATTTCTTATTATTATGAATATTTATTATTGTCAGCCACTTTAAACATTATTAATAGTTATTAACATTAACACTGTACTGTGCTTACAGGTACAAATAAATAAAACGTCAACGTTTAAATTAAAATGTGCTTTTAAAAGTTAATTAAAAATGACACTGTTCTTAAAAAGTAAAAATAAAACTGTTGCGCTTAAATGCACAGTATTATCATAAAGTAGCCTATTTAAAACCTGGAAATGTTCCTTCAATAATATAGGCTATATGTTCCATAAATATAGGCTATATGTCATCAAATTCATATATAAACAATTTTTTTGATAAATATTTAAATATATGATGCATGTATGTATGACATATGTATATGATTGAAATCTAAACATTAACTTGTATTTTAGATATATGAATTGGATTTACATATTTAAATTAGAAATTAGATCAGCTTACTGTGCGTTAGAGTAGGCTTTGTGTGTCAGAGAAGCGAGTGATTAAACCATACCTGTTAACATAGGGATATGAAAATACGGGATATGCCCCAACAACCATTACAAATATGGGGAGGAAATTAGCTTCAAATGATAGAATACATAACAAACATTAGGAAATTGAAAATAAAATAAAGGGTTTAGCCTATTCAAATCAGTTTAATGATCACATCTGTGCTTTCGTATGTGTTAAAAGTGTGTTCATTTTTTTTTACTTTATTCAGTGATTCCTCCACGTACCACTAGAAGGAAGCCTGCGTACCACTAGTGGTACACGTTCTACTAGTGGTACACATACCACAGTTTGAGAACCACTGATATAAACAACTGAGTCAAATCTTTTATTTAAAAAAATGTATATTTTTAAACAAGGTGCTTTTTCAGATTTAACCCTTTATTCACTTAGGGCTGTGTTGCACATAATAGGGGCTCTTTAGTGTGCTGTAGAAAGTTTCTTGGTTTGATTATTGTTCTGGTTGAAATAGATAAATAGTTACATTTAAAAAATGCACACTTTTAAATAGAATATACATGTTTCTTTTTTGATTTATAATTGCAATTACAGTTGTAGTAGTAGACAAAAGTGCTGTTCAAAAGGAACATTTGCACAATATAACCAAAAATGCATCAAAACAAAATCTTGCAGGAAATGCAGTATACAATGACTTTTTTTACAAATAGATATCAATATTCTCTTGGTATCATCAGCATAACATCAATATGTTTAAATATATATTTTTTGCAAAGCTGCACTGGACATCACAATTGCATATCACTGTATATGGATTTATGTATGGATGTATATGGATTTATGTTTTTCATCAATAACACTTAAAAAAAAAGATGTTTTTCCCAAATGTACTTTACAGATTGTGTTAAATTTGACTGTCTTTAATGTAGAATTAGTGACAAGTAGACTTTGATACCATTTAATTTTCAGTTTTGTGCAATCACAACTAAATTAGTAAAAGTTTCAATTTATGTCCTCTTAAATTATATATTGGATCCTCTTCTTGCCAAATTCTCTTATGCAGTTTGAATCACCAATAGATACACTGGTAACACTTTACAATAAGGTTCATTAGTTAATGCATTTACTAACATGAACTAATCATGAACAACACTTGTACAGCATTTATTAATCATAATTCAACATTCACTAATGCATTATTAACATCCAAGTTGATGCTTGTTAACATTAGTTAATGCACCTTGAATTAACATGAACTAACAATAAACAACTGCATTTTCATTAACTAACATGAACAAATGCTGTAGTAAATGTATTGTTCATTGTTTGTTCATGTTAGTAAATGCATTAACTAACATTAACTAATGAACCTTGTTGTAAAGTGTGACCGATACACTTTATCTGTAAGATATGAGTATTTCTCTATTAGAAGGGTAATGGCTTAAATGTAGATGAAGTTGTTTGACTGGGATGTGCTTGCAGGATTTTGGAGGATTCTGGATTTTGATTATGAGATTAAGCTCTTGGGTCACGTGACGCAGCTGGTGGACTCAGAGTCTTGGTCTTTCAGCAAAGTTCCCCTCAGTGACTGTTTGGAAGAGCTGGGATCCCTTGAGCCAAAGTGAGTTTTGATTGAGACTGTAGAATTAGGGCTGCACAATATATCGTTTCAACATCGATATCAAAATACGTACATTCACAATAGTCACACCGCAGGATCTGCAATGTGAAGTCAGGACTGTAGTTGGCCTGCAGCTTCAGTTGAAAATGTGCATGATTCAATGCAAAGGTTAACAATAGTTTTCACTTAAGTTTTGTGACTGTGTGAGCATTTCAAAACAGTTAAAAAAATTCAGGCACAAAAATGATAAAGTTTACAACTTGAAAGATTAATTGTATCCATGTATACGTATGATGGAGACTCTTCAATGTAATTTTACATTTTATTGTTCAATTTTTGCCTGAATACTGCTACACTCCATGAAATTCATAAAATGCTTTATTTATTCATTTGTATCTTTGCTCCACTTTATTTATCAATGCTGATGATATACAGTTGAATGAAAATTATTAGTCCTCCTGTCATTTTTTCTTCTTCTAATATTTCCCAAATGATGTTTAACAAAGCAAGGGATTTCAAAGTATTTCCTATAATATTTATTTGTTTTATTTTAGCTAGAAAAAAATACATTTTTAATTTTTAAAAACCATTTTAAGGTCAATATTATTAGCCTCAAGCTATTTTTTTTCTATTGTCTACAGAACAAACCGCTGTTAAATGACTTGTCTATTTACCCTTACTTAATTAATCTTGTTAAGTTAAGTGCCTTTAAATTGCACTTTAACCTGAATACTATCTAGTATCTTGAAAAATATCTAGAAAATATTATGAACTGTCATTTAGGCATGGGCCGGTATAAGATTCTGACAGTAAGATAACCTTAGATAAAAATATCATGGTTTTGATATGTATTCATTCTGTATTCATTGTATTGTGATTACTGCTCTAAAATTTCTTTTTAAATGTCTGGGTAAAAAACAAAAACAAATTCCCTTTTTGAACACAATATATTATATTTTGAGTAACATTTAAAATATGTTGGAGCATTAAACATGTCAGGCTCATGTCATACAAATAAATGATTGACTTCTGCTTAGTTCTCATTAGTTTCAAAAACACAGATTTCTTTACAATTTAAAACATCTTTGGAAATATTTTTTGCTGGATATACTGTAACAAAAAAGTAAATAAAAAAATCTTAAATACCTTAGGAACAGTATAACAGAAAATTTGGACTTTTCCAAACCGCGGTATACCTTGAAAACGGTTATCGTCCCATGCCTACTGTCATTTTGGCTTAGATAAAAGTTATTTGAAATTAGTTATTAAAACTATTATGTGTAGAACGGTTTAGAAAATATAAAAAATATATATAAATACTGGGGGGGGCTAATTATTCAGGAGGGCTAATAATTCTGACTTTAACAGTATATGGTTTATTATATCATGTTTATTATATTTCTACAAAATTATCCCAATCAATCTAAAATTATGAGGTCTCTCCAATTAGGGTTATCCATAAAGCTGAAAGTTTACTCAAAAATAGCAAGCGTATTGCAGAAAAATTATATATCACACTCTGTTTTTCCCCCAAAATTGAGCAGCACTTTTTGTAATGGAGAAAAAGAGCAGACAATCCAAAAAAAATCATTAACATTTTAATATTCCTCAATTTCCTTGTTTAGAGCCATGATAGAACACTGTCTGAACTGTTATGGAAGACGGCATAGTGATGAAGGTCAGTTTCTTTTTTTATGCTCTCTTTTAGGGTTATGACAATACATCGTAGCATTAAAAATCACAACCACAGCAAAAAACTTGTGATGTGCATCATTCATGTGTATAATATACCTTTCGATATTGTGCTTGTTGTTTTCCAAGATTCAACTTACTGTATTTATATGGTATAATTCACCCAAAAATGCCAATTCCATCTTCATGTAATAAATTGCATAATGATGTTTTAAGGCTGTAAAATCACTTGTGAGCTTGCAGTCTTCATTGTTTGTTTAACAGAAGATACATGTGCGCCTGTGTGTTTGAAACAATGTGCTTGTTAATAACACATAATAATGTTGTAAATATCATTCAGTTTGTTGGTAGGGCTGGGCGATAAAACCAGTATCGATATTTATTGACCGAACACCATTGTCAATATTAATAAAAAAAATATTTGGTATGTAGTTTCAGTATGAAGTGTTATAGTTTTATTAAAATGTGGCTGCTGAGCGCACGCCTTGGAAGCAATGCCAATAAGCTTAGGGTGTAAGTTTGTAATTTCCATTAGAGGTGGTTGACTTGCACGATTTTGCAAGGATGTCGCCAGAGTGGCTTTTTGGTTTCTTTTTTTGTGCATCCCAGCCACTAGCTCCCCATCTGAAAGATTTTTTTAGCATGGGGGTATTATAGTCATTCAGCTGTTTAAAATGTTTCAATATGTATTTGAAAAATGATGGCTGGTTCCTTTGCTAACCAATCAAATCTGTGCTTTCAAGAATTTACACTTTACAGTTGTGCATACTTTGTAACATATTATTAATATGTTGTTGATGTTATTAATAATATGTTACAAGCATATATAATAACATATTAATAATATGTTATTATTAATATGATATAGGATGTTTCTTCACAGAAACAAAACTCACATACAACGACAAACCATGGCTCACTGTAAAACTCAAGACTGAAGGAGGCTGCTTACAGGAGTGGGAAGAGGGCCTTGTATAAGCAGGCCAAATGCACACTGGAAAAGGAGTTCAGAGTCGCAAAAAGGAACTATTCTGAGAAACTAAGGTGTCAGTTCTCTTCCAGCGACTCAGCATCCGTGTGGAAAAGTTAGAAAAACATCACAAACTACAAGACACCATCCCCCTGCACTGTAGACAACCAACGACTTGCAACGACCTGAATGAATTTTACTGCTGGTTTGAGAAAACCCCCCACACCCACTCTGAACTGCTCTTTACATCACCATTAACACCTGCATCACCCCCCATACCTGCACTTCAGTTCAGTGAAGATGATGTGCGCCAGGTCTTCCGGAAACAGAAGATGAAACAAGCACCAGGCCCAGATTTTATAACACCAGCCTGTTTAAAATCCTATGCTGACCAACTGGCCCCCATCTTTACCTTGATCTTCAACAGATCACTGGTGCTGTGTGAAGTGCCCTCCTGCCTCAAACGCTCCATCATCATTCCTATACCAAAGAAACCCAAACTTACAAGACTAAATGACTACAGACCGTTGGCACTGACATCTGTGGTCATGAAGTCTTTTGAAAAACTGGTTCTGGCCCACCTGAAGGACATCACTGAACCCTCACTGGACCCTCTTCAGTTTGCCTACAGAGCAAACAGGTCTGTGGATGATGCAGTCAATATGGGACTGCATTATGTTCTGCAACACCTAGACAGACCAGGGACCTATGTGAGGATCTTGTTTGTTGACTTCAGCTCGGCTTTTAACACTATCATCCCAAAACTTCTCCTGCCCAAGTTAACTCAGCTCTCTGTGCCCACCTCTGTCTGTCAGTGGATCAACAGCTTCCTAACGGACAGGCAGCAGCTGGTGAAGCTGGGAAAATTCTCATCTAGTACCCGCACAATCAGCACTGGTGCCCCCGAGGGGTGTGTCCACTCACCACTGCTCTTCTCTCTGTACACGAATGACTGCACTTCAAAAGACTCCTCTGTCAAGCTTCTGAATTTTGCAGACGACACCACACTTATCAGGACGGTGACGAATCTGCTTACAGACAGGAGGTTAAGGAGCTGGCTGTCTGGTGCAGTCACAACAACCTGGAGCTCAACACGCTCAAAACAGTGGAGATAATAGTGGACTTCAGGAGAAACCCCCCTGCTCTCCCCCCACTGAGCATTATGGACAGCATTGTGGCAGCAGTGGATTAATTGAGGTTCCTGGGCACCACCTTCTCTCAGGACCTGAAGTGGGACACTTACATTGACTCTATTGTCAAATAAGCTCAACCGAGACTGTACGTACTTTGTCAGCTGAGGAAGTTCAACCTCCCAAAAGAGTTGCTGAAACAGTGAAATGCTCCCATCATTGAATCAGTCATCTGCACATCAATAACTGTCTGGTTTAGCTCAGCTTCCAAATCCGACCTCTGAAGACTACGTCAAATAGTTCGGACTGCTGAGCGAATCATTGGTACAACCCTCCCTACTCTCCAAGGACTGTACTTATCCAGAGCAAGCAAAAGTGCTGCTAAAATCACTCTGGACCCCTCACACCCAGCACACTGCCTCTTTGAACTGTTACCTTCTGATCGACGCTACAGAGCACTGCGCACCAGAACAGCCCGACACAGAAACAGTTTCTTCCCTCAGGCAATCCATCTCATGAACACTTGATGATAATAATTGTGGAACCAACATCACTAACTCCTATACACTTTATACACACATACACTTATTTAACAACACACTTTACATGCCAATTTGAACATTATTATATATGTAATATACCTGTACATACTCTTTTCAATTTGTATATTTGCATTCACTACTTCTATTTTGTAAATATATTTATTATCTGTTTTTTAGTCCTGTTTCTGTAATTCTGTTGCACTGTAGAAGCTCTGTCACGAACATGTGTGAACATACCTGGCAATAAAGCTCTTTCTGATTCTGATTTATGATTCTTAATCAAATTTAAGAGTCTGTTTAACATTGATGTTTATTTTATTATATAGAGATCAGATATTTTGTTTAAATATTTTTGTTTTTGACTATTAAAACTATTTGCCTTAGTAATGTTGGTAAATAAAAATCCTAATATTCCTAAATGTATTGTTAAAAATATTCAATACTTATCAATCTAGAATGATATGAAACATGATATCGTGATGCTTGTTTTTTTGCAATATTGCACAGCCCTATTTGTTGCACAGAGCAATTGTTTCACTTCATAAGACCTCAGTACATTGTTAGGTGACGTTAGAAGTAATTACAATTTGCATGCATATGGTTTATTTAGTTTTTTTTTGTTTTGTTTTTATCTTCAAGTGATAATGCCCACTGATATGAGTGACACTCACATAGAGCAGTGGTTATGCTCTGAAAAGTACATTTAAATGAGCATATCTCAATTACAGATATGATTACTACAAGCATTTTACAAGTGATACGCAAGCATTACTACAAGCATGGTTTATTCTTTGATGGCGAACACAGGGTTGTGCCTGTATTCATAGTGTGAGTGTTCTGCCTTAGAATATATGTTAACAGAGTGTCAGTGGCCGTATAAAGTACTCTAGCTTATATGATGGATATAGTTTAGGAGGGAATGTGATAATAACATGTCTGATTTTACCAGTGAACTATCTATTTATATGTAGAGTGCAAGCTCATGTGTCTAACAAAATTCATTTATTTTAAGAATCAGGAATGATTGTATTCTAATGTCATCACTGTCCTGTCCAATGAGGACTAATTTTCCCCAAGTCCATATAAAATGTAGCATTTTAAACAACTCGAGGCCCACATATTATAATTGTATTGCTTTTACCATGTGTTTAAGAAACAAAAATAGTTCTAATGTTCAACTTTTCTTCATGACCTACTGCCTACTCTCTTTATTTTCTGAATTTATTGGATAAATGTGTTTTTCTCTTTTCTCTTCACTTGTTTGTATTAATGTGATTCATTTAGATAATCAGGTGATGTATGCTCTGGATGAGGATAAAGTGTGTAGGGCCACAGCTCAGCTGCTCCTGCAAAACGCTGTGAAGTTCAACCTGTCTGAGTTCCAGGAGGTTTGGCAGCAGAGTGTTCCTGAGGGCATGGGCACTAGACTGGATCAACTCAGGGTGAGGAGAACACAACCTTTGTTAAAGGGATAGTTGACCATAACATCATTTACTCACCTTTTACTTGTTCTAAAGCCATTTGAACACAAAAGAAAATATTTTAAAAAGTCAGTTGTTACAGGGGTTCAGCTTTCTTCAAAATATCAAATTGTATCATTTGCATAAAGGTTAATTAGGAAATTCATTGGACAGCAGTGGTTTGTTCTGTAGGCAATCAGAGGAAAAACAAACTTAAAATGTCGCTAATCGTGTTGAATTGCAAATATACAGTTGAAGTCAGAATTATTAGTCGCCCTTTGATTTCTTTTTTTTTTTTCTTTCCAAAAGGATGTTTAACAGAGCAAGGAAATTTTCACAGTGTGTCTGATAATATTTTTTCTTCTGGAGAAAATCTTATTTGTGTTATTTCGGCTAGAAAAAAAGCAGTTTTGAATTTTTTAAAACTATTTTAGGGTCAAAATTATTAGCCCCTTTAAGCTACTTTTTTCCGATTGTCTACAAAACAATCCATCGTTATACAATAACTTGCCTAATTACCATAACCTGCCTAATTAACCTAGTTAAGCCTTTAAATATCTACTATTATTTACTGTCATCATGACAAAGACAAAAGAAATCAGTTATTAAAAATTTATCATTAAAACTTTTATGTTTAGAAATGTGTTAAAAAAATCTCTTCGTTAAACAAAAATTAGGGGAAAAAAAACAGCGGGGCTAATAATTCTGACTTCAACTGTATATGTGTAGATAGATGGAAATTCTGTGCAAAAATGTATTTGCGCTGTTAATCGTCACTTGGAAAATATAACCCCAAATCAGAAAAGTTTGGTTCTTGCTTCACTTTTCAAAAAAAGTTGGAACAGTAAATCATTTACCACTTTGTAATGTTGCCATTCCTTTTCGCAACACTTTTTTTTTTTACTTATGTGAAAAATAATTAAAGGGCTAATACATTTTAGGGATAATAATTTTGTCTATAAATATACAATGAAATGTTATGTTAATATGTTTGGAATTTTAATGTGTAATTTTATCAAAATTATATTGTGGTAATATATTTAAATATAATAAAATATAAAATATAAAAAAAATATAATTAAATGTTATTTGAATAAGCAATATCTGAGTAAATGCATTTGCAAGGACTCAAAAACAGAACAGGACTTCTCTAAACAGAAATTAGAAGAAAAAACAAACAGGGGGTCTAATAATTCTGACTTTACCTTTAAATGTCACTTTAAGCATCTTTAAGTGTCTTGAAAAATATTTAGTAAAATATGATGTACTGTCATCATGGCAAAGATAAAATAAATCAGTTATTAGAGATGAATTATTAAAACTATTATGTTTAGAAATGTGTTGAAAAAATCTTTCTCCGTTAAACAGAAATTAGGGAAAAAATAAACGGGGGCTAACAGTTCAAGGGGGCTAATAATTCTGACTTCAACTCTCTCTCTCTCTCTCTCTCTCTCTCTCTCTCTCTCTCTCTCTCTC
>CAIGQZ010033112.1:2925744-2951665 GCA_903798205.1 Danio tinwini
CTGAAGAAACGTGCTGCATTTCCTTACAACACAAACAACTAAAGAAATGCGCTGCATTTCCTTACAACACAAAGAAATGAAGAAACTCGCTGCATTTCATCACAACACAAGCAACTGAAGAAACGTGCTGTATTTCGTCACAACACAAACAACTGAAGAAACGTGCTGCATTTTGTCACAACACAAACAACTGAAGAAACGTGCTGCATTTCATTACAGCACAAAGAAATGATGAATCGCGCTGCATTTCGTCACAACTCAAACAACTGAAGAAACGTGCTGCATTTTGTCACAACACAAACAACTGAAGAAACGCACTGCATTTCATTACAGCACAAAGAAATGATGAAACGTGCTGCATTTGGTCACAACACAAACAACTAAAGAAACGTGCTGCATTTCGTCACAACACAAACAACTAAAGAAACGCGCTGCATTTCCTTACAACACAAAGAAATGAAGAAACGCGCTGCATTTCATCACAACACAAACAACTGAAGAAACGCGCTGCATTTCATCACAACACAAACAACTGAAGAAACGTGCTGCATTTCATCACAACACAAACAACTGAAGAAACGCACTGCATTTCATTACAGCACAAAGAAATGATGAAACGCGCTGCATTTGGTCACAACACAAACAACTGAAGAAACGTGCTGCTTTTCTGTTACAACACAAACAACTGAAGAAACGTGCTGCATTTTGTCACAACACAAACAACTGAAGAAACGTGCTGCATTTTGTCACAACTCAAACAACTGAAGAAACGTGCTGCATTTCGTCACAACACAAACAACTGAAGAAACGCACTGCATTTCATTACAGCACAAAGAAATGATGAAACGTGCTGCATTTGGTCACAACACAACCAACTGAAGAAATGTGCTGCATTTCCTTACAACACAAAGAAATGAAGAAACGCTCTGCATTTCATCACAACACAAACAACTGAAGAAACGTGCTGCATTTCGTTACAACACAAAGAACTGAAGAAACGTGCTGCATTTCGTTACAACACAAACAACTGAAGAAACGTGCTGCATTTTGTCACAACACAAACAACTGAAGAAACGTGCTGCATTTCGTCACAACACAAACAACTGAAGAAACGTGCTGCATTTTGTCACAACACAAACAACTGAAGAAACGTGCTGCATTTCGTCACAACACAAACAACTGAAGAAACGTGCTGCATTTTGTCACAACACAAACAACTGAAGAAACGTGCTGCATTTCGTCACAACACAAACAACTGAAGAAACGTGCTGCATTTCGTCACAACACAAACAACTGAAGAAACGTGCTGCATTTCATTACAGCACAAAGAAATGATGAAACGCGCTGCATTTGGTCACAACACAAACAACTGAAGAAACGTGCTGCACTTTGTCACAACACAAACAACTGAAGAAACGTGCTGCATTTCATCACAACACAAACAACTGAAGAAACGTGCTGCATTTCGTTACAACACAAAGAACTGAAGAAACGTGCTGCATTTCGTTACAACACAAACAACTGAAGAAACGTGCTGCATTTTGTCACAACACAAACAACTGAAGAAACGCGCTGCATTTCATCACAACACAAACAACTGAAGAAACGTGCTGCATTTCGTTACAACACAAAGAACTGAAGAAACGTGCTGCATTTCGTTACAACACAAAGAACTGAAGAAAAGTGCTGCATTTCGTTACAACACAAACAACTGAAGAAACGTGCTGCATTTCGTCACAACACAAACAACTGAAGAAACGTGCTGCATTCCGTTACAACACAAACAACTGAAGAAACAGTTTATGAATAAAAATGTCATCACAAATTTATTACGTGAAAAAAAAAAATGTCATGCACATGTTTTGTAGGTTGTAGTCACGTTTGTGTATGTTGCTTTTAGCATAGAACAACCATTAACAGAATTAATGTTTATCCATTAAATAAAATATCCACAATACACTGGGGGGAAAAACACTGATATAATGGGTTATGTATGAGAGCTGCTCTTTGAACAGAATAAAGCATTTATTACAATATTGTATTATATTATAATATTATTACAAGTATTTTTTTTTAGCAAAAGAAAAAAATCTATATATTTTTGACAGAATTTAATGTAAACTGTAAGACGTTATTTTTAATGTCTATACAATTTATAAATATAGAATTGTTTTTAGAGTGTATGAACATGTTGATAAGGCGACCCCAGATTACTAAAGAGATTAAGCTAAACAGAAAACAAATGAATGGATTAATGATCTTAAATGGCAGCTGTTGTTTTTCTAACAGCCACAAAACTACATGCTGAACGCTGTGAGTTTGCATCAGGATGATGATACATAGGTCAAATTTTTGCAATGTTGGGCAATATTGCAGAGTGTGCTTTACTACTTTCATGAAATTGGCAACAAACATTTTACATAAAAAAATTTAAATGTATGTTGTAGTATTTTATAATAATGTATCAATATCAATACCTATCCTCACTCACTATCCTTCAGCTTAGTCCCCGATTTATCAGGGGTTGGCACAGCAGAATGAGCCACCAACTATTCCGGCATACTGTAGTTTTACACAACAGATGCCCTTTCAGCCGTGAGCTAGTACTAGGAAACATCCATACACTCTCTCATTAAAATATGCACTTATATACGGCCATTTTAGTTTATCTATTCACCCATGCTACTTGTCTTTGGACTGTGGGGGAAACCGGATATTTACCTACCTAGTGAAACTAAAACATGTAGTAGTAATGGCTACATTTTACTTAAGTACATTTTTAAGGCTGTACTTCTTTACTTTTACTTGAGTACAAAAGTGTAATCAGTACTTTAACTTTTACCAGAGTCATTTTAAACATGAGTATGTGTACTTCTACTTGAGTAAAGGATGTGTGTACTTTTGCCATCTCTTGTGATAACCACTGAGTCATTATGTCGCCCCTTTTCTTTATCGCTTGGGGAATTGTTTTTCTGCTCGGAGGTGGAAAGTCTATGACCTCTCAGTCTATTAACCACAAGATCATAATCTTACTGGATGGAGTGGAGGCTGCAGAGACACCTCAGATATAGAATTGATAGCACTTTTCTGTCTATGCGCTATGACTGACAGATAAGTAGTGGTAATGTTTTGACTGAATGACTTGATTTTATTTGCTGTCTTTTGATAGTTAGTAAATGTAGAAAAACAAATATCCAGCATTTTGAAATGTGGATTTTGTATTCATTTAACAATTTGTGGTTTGAGCCAAAAAATGTACTATTTGCCTATTTGTGTGAGATGGTGTGTTGCTGTGTTAAGAGTTAAAAAGTGAAAAAATATTGGTAAACATTTGTTAGCAATCTTCAGCCCTGTTCCTGAAGGGCAGCTGTTCAGTAGAACTTGACTCCTGCACAAATAAAACACACCTGAAACGGATAATCGAGCTTTCAGGTGAATTAAATTACAGAAGCAGGTGTGCTGAAGTTGAATAAAATGTCTGTTTCTCAATTTCAAGATTGCAAAGGACACGAAACACCAAAACACATTTTTTAGCTGTTGACAGTCATATATGTGTCCCACGCTGCTATAAATACTATTAGGACACATATATTTCACAAATACACACACATATATATATATATATATATATATATATATATATATATATATATATAGTTATTTTGAGCAAATTCCTTCTTCTGGTTTGAAATGAATTTTTGAAGCTGTGTCACGGCCATGAGATCCTTGTGTGTATTCCAGCTTGGAGAGTGGCTGTCTGTACCGGCCAGTACATCGTGATGTCTCTGAGTGTGCAGCATTAAGGCCCAATCCCAATTCTACCCCTTAGCCCTTCCCCTTACCCCTACCCCTCGTTTTGTGCATTCCCGTCAAGGGATAGTGGTGTCCCAATTCTCTTTAGCTTGAAGGCATAGGGCTAAGGGCAAGGGGTATACACCCCTTCAAACGAAGATTTTTCAGGAAAAATGGAGGGGTAAGAAAATTTCCCAGAATACACCAGCCACTACGGCAGTTTCACTGAACCCGGAAGTAAGGAGATCCACAAATTAGTATTTTTGTCATTATTACGCATTTTTTACGACAAATAAACACATTTTTTTATATATTCATAACTGCGTTCATGTTTTACCATCATGCTTTAAAAAAAAAACAAAAAAACCCCGCTAAATTTTGCGATCTATAATCCATAATCATAACTCCTGTACAGCAGTCCCACAACATTCTGTCACTCGATGACACTCGAATACCCTGTCAGAGCAGTCTAGTGGCTGAAAATGAGCTTTTCACAGTGTCTGGGATAATGTTAATGTTGTTTTCGTGTGTTTGCATAGATGAATTCGGCCACTGTGTAAATACACAGTACAGTTACGATCTTATTGCCACATTAGATCGTTATGATAACATAATATATGCCTTCAGTGATTTCCTGAAGATAAACACAAAAAAATAACACAACTAGAATAACTACAGCAGTCGCCATCGTCTGATCTTATATGAAGAGATCATGATGACATATGATGACGTGTGCAGGTGTTAAAGTGCTGTCCCAATTCTTAGAGGTAAATTTTGAAGCCCTTCCCCTTAACTCTCGGTTGTAAGGGCCAAGGGGAAGGGCAAGGGGTAGGGGTACAAAAATAGACACAAGTCTGTCATCCGAGGCTGTACTGTACTGTATCACATGTCTGGGGGTCCAGCATGTCGTGCAGATGCTTGCGGACAGCTCTTGCCCTTACTGCAAGGGCTTGAATCTTGTGCAACTGAGGTCGCTGCACACCCTAGCGTTAGGGTGCGTCGCCTCTGCTGCTCCCCACCAGTAAATGCGCTCTCACGGCAGCTAGCTTCCCAAGGAGAATGGATAATCCACCCTGGTTCGGTCCAACTGATATGGGAGCCTAGGGCGACCTGTTTGCTTCCCCTGAAAATGCCTGTTGCCAGTTGTTTTACTCCTTGACCTAGGCCCCTTTGGCACAGATGCGCTGGCTCACAGCTGGCCCCCGTGTATGTGCAAATATGTGTTTCCTCCAGTGAGCCTAATCGCACAGACTCAGGTCTGTCAGGGAGCGACGAGGAGCAGATCTTCTTAGTTGTGCCTCTCTGGCCCAACTGGACCTGGGTTTCCAAACTCACACTCCTCATGATGGCCTCTCCCTGGTGCATTCCCCTGAGAGAGGACCTCCTCTCACAGGGATAAGACACCCCCTGGTACCCATTCGCCCTCGCGTGATGATTAAATCCCCCCCCCCCCCCCTTCAGCACTGCCCACGAAGGAGGCAGACCCAGCCCTTTCACTGCTTTGTCCCATTCGCACATCCTTACGTAGAATGAACGCAAAACTTAAGCTCTTGTGAACAGGTCTTTATCTGTTATGGTAGTTGGCAGAAGGGAAGTGACATATCAACAGAGTTTGGCCCACTGGATAGTTGATGGCATTGCTCTCCCTTATCAATGCCAGTGCAAGCCGTGTCCTCCAGAGGGGGAAAACACTCTACCAGAAGTGTCGCCTCCTCTTGGGTTGTTAGCATGCTGTGCCTCTCTCACAGATGTCTGTAGAGCTGATTTCCTACCTTAAATTCTTCCCATGTAATTGTAATTAAAGGGCCTAGGGGACACTGGAAGTTTATGCCCTTGGTGATGCTTGTGTGCTCACGCTATGGCAAACTTAACATCAGGGGCATGACTGGCTTAGCTGCAGTGGCGTTTTCTTTCTCTCTCCCAAGTCGGAGTTTCCATGAAGGCGAACATTTCAGTTACGAGCTTAACTGACGTTCCCCAAATAGGGAATGGAGACATGAGTCTTCAGCTGTTAGCTGAAGGCAAAAAATCGAAATGCTCGCTTCACAAACGCCAGCTGATATACTCTGTTAATGATTAATTGCTGGCACCTGTGAAGCCGAGCTCTGGCAATTTAATTGGCATTCTTTTTTTTTTTTCTTTTTTTTGATCCTTGTGATGTGATGTATTTCAAAAAGCTAGGTTTTAATAAGTTAAGCTACACACAGTTCTCTTGATTTTATATATTGTCATTTCACAACACACTGTGCATGATACTTTTCTGTTGATACCGAAGACCAGAGTGGCTATTTTGACCCCTGTCCTCCACTGAAAGCATCTACAATGGGCATTTGACAAAACACAATTTCTCTTATTTCTGAATGTTAAATAGTGATGTGTAGATGCAAAAGAAAATTGGTCCAAGGATTGAGCCCTGGGGTACCAGAACTTAACACAGTAGTTAGTAGTTAACATAGCTATCAAATTTTAAAGCATGGAAATTATCTATAGGTAGAGAGTATGTGGTTCATTTGTGACTTTTCTAACACATTTGACCACGTAAGTGTCAGTGTAAGTATATTAACACGTCTGTAGTTTTTCTGTGGTTTGTTTGACAGCAACAGCGTTTCTCTGAGCAAGTGTAAGTCAGCTTCTCTGTCAACTCATTCACTTCTACTAAACATAAACAAATGTAGCTTGTGTTTCTCTTTGATTCTAGTATAGATTTTGTGCAAATTTCATACAGAAAGTATTCTCTTGAAGATGATCCCTTTAATCACTGTAAAAATCATTCAATGCAGATAATGAGTTGAAATATAATACTATATCTCTTGATTGTGAAAATTGCCACCATCTCTTAAAAGTCTTATATCTTAAAATTTTTGCAATTGAAATCTCAATGAAAAATCATGATTTCTGAAAACTACTGAAAGCTCCAGTTTTAGTCATTTCTATATATTTTTTGCAATTGTACTCTTCAATACACAATTAAAAACATACTGTACTGCAGGGACGTGCGGTTAGGGGAGGCAGTGCCTCACTTGCCATCATCCTCATCTGCCATCATTAGATGTATACCACTGATAAATTAAATATTTGTCTACTGATCTGTGCTATAAATGCAATTTTTACGATTCAATGATTTCAATTCTTTCAATTCTCGCTGTATTTTGCATATCTCCTGTTCAATTACAGCGAAGGAGGCGAAGTGAGGCAGTCCGAGCTGTGCCTCACATCAGATTGCACAATCCCTTGCAAACTGGCTCGAGCGAGGGCCTTTTGCTCACTCAGTGTATGCTACTAATGTAATGCTTTATTAAAATGTTTTTATACATTCTAGACATTTTCATTATATGTCCTCACCTTCCATATAAAAGGTAATGTATTTCACATATGTCTATCACTTATTTAGTGTTAGAATCTGACAAAGTCACACTGAAAAGACATGGGGTGAAGCAGGCAGTAGCACTGCCGCACTTAAGAGGGCGCATATGAGCTTTTCTTGTTCTCTGGTTGCTCTTCTTCTACTCAGTAAAGTTCAATAGGAGTCTGTTATTTTATGGTTTGCTCTGACTGCAAAAAAACGCTGATATAAAAATCTTTTCAAAATTAGACTTTCAATCAAAACGTGAATAAATAATAGACGACCAATGCGGGAGCTAAAGGGCTTGCTTGTTTATGTATACAACTATAAATGTCTCACCTGCCATCATCCTCGTCTGCCATCATTAGACGTATACTAATGATAAATTAAATATTTGTCCACTGATCTGTGCTATAAATGTATTTTTTCTATGATTCAAATGATTTCAATAATGTTTATGATCAAAAGCGTTGTATTTTGCATATCTCCTGTTCAATTACAGCATAGGAAGCAAAGTGAGGCGAAGTTAATAAATAATGGGCGACCAATGCCGGAGCTAAAGGGCTTGCTTCAAAGGACGAGACAGAAAATAACACGATCATTTTAAAGAATTCAAGTCATGTCAAGACTTCATTTACAAGTACTGTAGGTAAGACAAGCATGCGGATCCTGTGTGTGCGTGTGAATAAGACAGAGAGGGAGAGCGAGCGAGCACATCCGCTGTGGTGCTGTTTGTTTGCGTGTGTGAATGAGAGCGTGCGCATCTGTCGCTTGTTATAGTTGTCTGTAGCATCCAGCTGGGTGTTTTTTTAGGCATATTTAATAGTTATACATTTTACATTCTTCCTTGCCCCAATATGTACCTGCCATGTGTATAGAAAGAATGCTGATATGAGATATGAAACACAATCTGTAATTGGTAAATATATTGGGTGGATATGTTTGTAAATCTGACTTTTGACTTTGTGCCTTACATATACAAATATACAAAAAGACATCTACAATACTATCATAGATGTAATTACAATGTTATAATAATGTTATTACAATGTTATTACATAGTAATTATAATGTAATGACATAGTAATTATATCCAAATAAAAGTTTGTAATTACATATGTACATATAAAAAAATATATAAGTACGTATAAATAAACAGATACTAGGCAATGCAGTGGCGCAGTAGGTAGTGCTGTCAGTGCAAGTAGTGACCTTCACAGCAAGAAGGTCGCTGGTTCAAAACTCGGCTGGGTCAGTTGGCGTTTCTGTGTGGAGTTTGCATGTTCTCCCTGCATTCGCATGGGTTTCCTCCGGGTGCTCCGGTTTCCCCCACAGTCCAAAGACATGTGGTACAGGTGAATTGGGTAGGCTAAATTGTCCGTAGTGTATGAGTGTGAATGAGTGTGTGTTTATGTTTCCCAGAGATGGGTTGCAGCTGGAAGGGCATCCGCTGCGTAAAAACTTGCTGGATAAGTTAGCGGTTCATTCCGCTGTGGCGACCTCGGATTAATAAAGGGACTATGCCGAAAAGAAAATGAATGAATGAATGAATGAATGAATAAACAGATACTGTACAAGAAATATACAAAGAAAGTTTTAAAGAGCCCCTATTATGGGTTTTTGAGAATGACCTTCCATGTAGTGTGTAACACAGCTCTAAGTGAAGTGAAATATCCAGCTAAGGCTTAAATCTGAAAGTGCACAGTTCAAAACTATTGATTCACTTATAAAAGAGTCGACTCATAGTGCTTCAAATGAATCGTGTTGATGACGAGTCTTTAGCCGTTTAGGCGTGACGTCGATGCGAAACTTAAGCCCCGCCCAATTGTTGCGTGCGCAAAACCGGGATAATTGAAACCTGCGGCCCCGCCCACAAACACTGTAGCAGACCCTGGTTAAATCAAGTCATGAAGACACTGTGCTCAGCTGGGTATTATTGAAAGTGTGAGGAGAAAGCTAGTGTTATTTTCTCTATCCAAAGATGAAACTGTGAAGAATCAGTGGTTGAGGTTTATTTTTTGCAAAAATACCTCAGCATTATCGACCAGCCTTGTGCTGTGTTCCCTGCAATCTACATGCTTACAACGGGGGATTCGTCGTCCGTTTGTTAAAGGAAAGATCAGAAAAGACTATTGATGTGTGGGACTTTGTCAGAGCTCGACAGGAACTTTACAGTGCACAGTTCATGGTCCAGTTTCTTCCTCCATTTCACAAGTGTAAGTATGGAAGAGATGTCTGAATAACACTGTTGAGAACCGGGTACTGTGTACTGTGGAGTTAGTAACTACTATGAAGTGTGTTTCAGGCAGCTGCTGCAAACGGATCCTATACCAATGTTGGCGACCCGTGGGTTTCACAGACCATACCAAAATGCTGAGGACCAGGGGGGTTGAAATTACGGGATTTTTTCGGGATAAATATCAAAATAGGAGCTGGGTCTGTATGGGTCTGAAATACATGGAGACTCCCAGTAAAAACAGGAGTGTTGGCAGGTATGCTCACACATACACTCTGCACTCTGACTACTTCAATATTGTTGATAAGCTGTGGTGGGCATTTTACTCTGTCTCAGGCTGAACGCTGTCGACCAATCGCTACAGGCTGTCATTGGTCCAATCGGAGTAGCTTCGCGCTAAGGAGAGGTTTGGGAACAAATGTGTCGCTGAACGAATCATATGGGAGTATAATTAGGTAAAAATAAGTGCATATTAAAAGACAATAAAGACAATGTTTTTTGACCTTGCATGCATATTAGCCTGTTGTTGGAGACCCTTAAAACCAAAATATGACCCTTTTTAATGTATAATGGGGCTCTTTAAATTTATAAATATTATCTTCAATGAAATTACAACGCAGTAGCAATGTAATTACAACATAATGACACAATAATTAAGTTTTTATTTTCATGTGTACTGTGTATATTTATGTATACAACTATAAATAACCAAATACTGTACATGAAATATACAAAGAAACATTTACATTTATAAATATTATCTTGGATGTAACTACAATGTAATTGCAATGTAACTGAACACAAGTTAAAAGTTTGCAATTACATATTACATCTCAGATGTAATTACAATGTAAAAAATGTTATTACATAGTAATTATAATGTAATGACAATGTAATTACATCCAAAAATAAAAGATTGCAATTACATATGTGTATAGTGTGTATTTACGTATAAATGCACAAATACTGTACATGAAATATACAAAAAAACATTTAGGTTTATAAATATCTTGGATGTAACTACAATGTAATAGCAATGTAATTATGTACATAACTATAAATAACCAGATACTATACATGCAATATAAAAAGAAACATTTACATTTATATATATATATATATATATATAAAATCTTGGATGTAACTACAGTGTAATTACAATGTAATGACACAGTAATTGCGCACAAGATAAAAGTTGGTAATACAGCTCAGATGTAATTACAATGTCATTACATAAAAAAAAGTTTGTAATTACATATGTACTGTGTATATTTACAAAAAACACTTGAAATATACAAAGAAATGCTTATAAATATCATCTTGGATTAGCAATGTAATTACAATGTAATGACATAGTAATAAAAAATTTAACATCACAGTAGTTGCACACAATAAACGTTTGTTATTTTATTAGTGGTCGGCCGTTATTTGTGTTATTGTGCTGCATTAACGCAAGACTCTTATCGGGCGATTAAAAAAAAATATCACTGTTAATCTATTCTCAAAGTTGGGTTGGGAGCTGGGTCTATTCTACGCAAGCTATGATGACTTTCACCTTGATATTTTAGCGCAGATGTATACCTGACCGGTGAGCTGTCAGACAAAAAAGTGCCCTTCTAAATCAAATCAACAGGATGCCCTTCTGAATCTTTCACTTCGAAGACACTACTGACTATGTTTACATGGACATTTGTGATCTAGTTAAGCCTAGTTCACACTACAGGATTTTAAGCCTGATTTGAGCCAGATTTGAAAGTTAACGAGTTTGCCGACAGATCGGGCTGTGATGGGGAAAATATCTTCGGGTGTACAGCGCTTGGCAGTCTTTATGTGTGAATTACTAAACAACGCATCAAAGAGGCTCGTTGAAGCGTAGCCGACACCTCACAGATAAAAATCCAATATCTAGCATGCTGAATATTTCAGAGCAGTCGACCGACTCAACCCCACTTGTGGTCAGATGTAGTGACAAACTGCAGCCAATGAGAGAGCATATCAGCATGAGCTGAATGGCCGTGTGCTCAGGAGCTCAACAGAAACATCTGTGATTGGCCAGAATGGGCATCGATGCACTCACTTCATTCTGTTAACACGGACACGAGAGTAGGCTATATTAATAATGGAACTAAAATTCTGTAACTATTAGAATTACCATACTGGTCATTCTGACCGTTCTCTTATAAGGTGTCATATTGTCACGTCATATTTACATTTAAACCTTCTATTGAGATATTAAAACTAAGCTTTGAATGTTTGTCATCATATTTTATGACACAATTATCATAAAAATCTGATCTTTTTGGTAATGCAGCCTATAAATATGTAGTTAAGATACTAGAACACGCAAAGGTCTTAACCTCGCTTTTTCAGATTAGATTAGATTAGATTCAACTTTATTGTCATTACACATGTACAAGTACAAGGAAACGAAATGCAGTTTAGGTCTAACCACGAGTGCAATAACAGCAAGTGCAGGATACAGGTATAAGTTATAAAGTGCAGTTATAGAAAAACTATGGTGATATTTACAAATGTATGTACTATAAACATTAAATACAGGTTGTAAAAGCTATGAACAGAGATTTACAATAGATGGATATATGTACAGGTTGCTATTAATAATCAGAAGTGTGCAGATCTACCCAATGCACATGTACATTTGTAATTATGTTTATCTTTAAACATAATTACAAATGTACATGTGCAGTGGGTATGTTATGTGCAGTTCAAATAAATTAATCAGTGCAATGTTGTGCAATGAATATGTGCAATTTTTAAATGTGCAAATGTTAAATAGTGCAGTGATTATGAGGAGTATAAGGTATGAGGAGAGTGGGGGTGTATCAGGGGGGCAAAAGAGTCAGTGGGGGGCAGAGTTCAAAAGGGAGACAGCTCTGGTGAAGAAGCTGTTCCTTAGTCTACTCGTTTTTGTCCGGGGGAGCCTGAAGCGCCTGCCAGAAGGCAGGAGAGAAAACAGTCTGTGAGCAGGGTGAGAGGAATCCTTAAGAATACTGCGTGCTCATCACAGACAGTGTTTCTTCTGGATGTCCTCTATGGCTGGCAGTGTGGTCCCTGTGATGCGTTGAGCAGTTTCACCACTCGCTGTAGTGCCTTACACTCAGCAACAGAGCAGCTTCCATACCAGACTGTGACGCAGTTGGTCAGGATGCTTTCTATTGTGCAGCGGTAGAAGTTCACCAAGACGGCTGATGACAGCTGGTTCTTCTTAAGTTGCCTTAAGAAAAATAGGTGCTTGTGAGCCTTCTTGACCAGGCGGGAAGTGTTGGTGGTCCAGGAAAGATCCTTTGAGATGTGGGTCCCCAGGAACTTGAAGGATGAGACAGACTCGACGGCCATCCCATTGATGTGGATGGGATCATGTGAGCCTGTTCGTCCTTTCCTGAAGTCCACAATGAGCTCCTTGGTCTTGTCGGTGTTAAGGAGCAGATTATTGTTGGTGCACCAAGTGGCCAGATGCTGTATCTCCTCCCTGTAGGCAGTCTCATCATTGTTGCTGATTAGACCAATCACTGTGGTGTCATCTGCAAATTTGATGATTGTGTTAGATCTGTTCACAGGCCTATAGTCGATGGTAAATAGAGAGTAGAGGAAGGGACTCAGCAGTTGAGTGTGACGGTGGTGGAGCAGATGTGGTCTGATCTAACATTCTGAGGTCTGTTAGTCAGAAAGTCCATAACCCAGTTACAGAGAGACGTGTCTATATCCAGGTGTAGTAAGGTTCGTTTGTATGAGGGAAGAAGAAGACAGGGTCGGCGATATCAGGTAAGATAATAGTTTTTATTTTTGTATAGTCACACCCCACGTGTAGCTGTGCGGGTGTGTGTGTGTGTTCTCTCCTCTCCCTCTCCCGGCTGCTCCTTCTCCTTAAGAAGGGTGTCTCTCCGGCCCAATCACTAGAATAAACAGGTGTTATTTATTATTTCTGATTGGCCTGCTGATTAGCTGCCGGGCTCCGAGCATGCTCTCCCCCCTCATTGGGTGTTCGATCACGCTTACCTCTCCACATACCCCCACCGCCCGCCTCAGGCCGGGGAGCCTGCAATAGCGGCCCCCCGCAAAGTATAGATTTTACCTTTGAGAAGGCCTGTTGGCACTGCTCCGACCATTGGACGGTATCTGGTCCCTCCTTTTTAGTGAGATCAGTCAATGAGCTGACGAGGGCCGAATAATTAGGAACAAAACGCCTATAATATCCTGCCAGTCCCAAAAACTGCTTCACCTCCTTTTTGGTCTTAGGTCTCGGACAGGTTGCAATAGCTGCAGTCTTATCAATTTGGGGCTGCACCTGCCCGTGACCTAAGTGGAAGCCCAAATACCTTACCTCCACTCGCCCAATTGCGCACTTCTTTGGGTTGGCCGTAAGCCCAGCCCGTCTCAGCGCTGATAATACCGCCCTCAGATGTTGCATATGCCGCTGCCAATCATTACTGAAAATGATGATGTCATCTAAATAAGCAGCGGCATATGCGGAATGAGGGCCAAGTATTTTGTCCATCAGCCGCTGAAACGTAGCCGGTGCCCCGAACAGCCCGAACGGAAGTGTCACAAATTGGTGTAATCCAAACGGCGTTGTGAAGGCTGTTTTTTCACGGGATATTGGAGATAAGGGGATCTGCCAATAACCCTTTGTCAAATCCAACGTCGAGTAATATCGAGCAGCACCTAACCGGTCGAGCAACTCGTCAATACGCGGCATTGGATATGCGTCGAATTTCGACACAGCGTTGACTTTTCTATAATCCACACAGAACCGGACCGAACCATCAGTCTTGGGTACCAAGACGATTGGGCTGGCCCAGTCACTGTGGGATTCTTCTACTACACCCATTTTCAACATATTACTCAATTCTTCCTGAATCACTTTTTTCTTGTGTTCAGGTAGGCGATACGGCCGGGTCCTAACGACCACGCCTGGTTCGGTCTCGATATGGTGCTGGATCAAGTTAGTATGACCGGGCAGGGGTGAGAACACGTCAGAATACTCACGTTGAAGGTGCCGGATATCGATGAGCTGGCTCGCTGAGAGATGGTCACCCCCGGTGACCAGAGTGCCTGGCCGCTGTCGGCCCGTGCTCTCTGGTCCCAGGTCATCCTCGTTGTTAATAAGCGTAGCCAGCATCACCTCCTCCGGCTCCCTCCACTGCTTCAGCAGATTAATGTGGTATATCTGACGAGAATCAGCCCTGTCCGAACGCATTACCTCATAATCGAGATCGCTGACTCGTCGTGTGACCACAAACGGCCCTTGCCACTTGGCGAGTAATTTAGAGCTGGAAGTGGGTAGCAGTACAAGGACTTTATCTCCCTGTGAAAATTTGCATAGTTTAGTGCCCCTGTCATAACGCCGGCGTTGGTCATCCTGGGCCTTAAGCAAATGCTCCGTAGAGAGCCGCCCCAGTGTGTGGAGTTTTGCTCTAAGGTCCAGAATATATTGAATTTCGTTTTTACTGTTTGAAGGCTCGTCCTCCCAAGCCTCTCTAACGACATCTAAAACCCCACGGGGCTGTCTGCCGTAGAGAAGCTCGAAGGGGGAAAACCCCGTGGAGGCTTGGGGAACCTCCCGCACAGCGAATAACAAGGGTTCTAACCACTTATCCCAATTTTTCGCGTCCTCGTGAACGAATTTACGGATCATGGATTTAAGTGTGCGATTAAATCGTTCCACCAGCCCGTCTGTTTGTGGGTGATAGACGCTAGTGCGAATTGATTTAACGCCCAATAATCCGTAAAGCTCGCGCATGGTGCGTGACATGAACGCGGTGCCTTGATCAGTGAGAATCTCCTTGGGGATTCCCACTCGGGAGATTATGCGAAACAGAGCCTCCGCAACGCTCTTTGCTGAGATGTTACGGAGCGCTACTGCTTCCGGGTATCGGGTTGCATAATCTACTAGAACTAATGCAAACCGGTGCCCGCGTGCGGATCGCTCTAATGGCCCGATGAGATCCATCCCAATTCTCTCGAAGGGGATCTCCATAACTGGCAATGGGCACAATGGCGCTTTTGGGGTGGCCGGTGGATTTACCAGCTGACATTCACGACACGCCGCGCACCATCTGCTGACGTCACCGTGAATGCCCGGCCAAAAGAATCGGGCCATGAGGCGATTTAGTGTGGCCGCCTGACCTAAATGTCCGGCCATAGGATTAGAATGAGCCGCCTGGAAAGCATTTCCCGACGGCTCTTTGGTACTAATAATTGGGTTGTATCTTCCTTTGTCTGAGCGTCTTGGGTCACTCGATACACCCTATCATTAATAATCGCAAAATACGGATAGGAGAGGGGTCGATCAGGCTGGAGGTTTTTCCCATCTATAACCTGCACTCTTTCGAGTGCATGTCTCAGCGTGTCATCACGCGACTGCTCCAGGGGAAAGTCTTTACACCGGGAAATTCCCAGCCCTTCCCCTGAGTCAGCGCGTGACGTCACGGCTTGGGATTCCCCCAGCTGAGCGACCCGCCCCCTCTCCGGCGATTTCTTTTTCCAAGAAACACCCGCACATAAGACTCCTAATAATCTATTAAATCCAGGCCAATTGGTTCCCAGAATTAGCGGGTGTTTGAGGTGCGGGTTAACCGCCACCTCCACTTTATGCTTTTTCCCCCTGAATTGAATATCTATAGCCGTTAGCGGGTAGTGAATTACATCCCCGTGCACACACCTTACCCTTACAGTGCGGCTTGTATCCAATGCCGGGTCTTGAAGCAGGCTTTGGTGGATGGAGGTCTGGTTACACCCCGAATCCACCAAAGCTTGATATGTACCCCCTTTTATACTCACTGGTATCCGGTATAGCCCGTCGCGACCGGGGGCGACGATTGGCGTGGCGGGGACGCGAATCAACGCACTCACCTCCTTCACGGAGCTGACTTTTGGTGCGCTATCCTCGCCCCCGCGGCGCCAATGCATCGGCCCAGACCTTTTCACTACACCCCCGGGGCCAGCAAGACCAACCGATTGAACCGGAGAGAGACCTGGCGCTGTCTGGGAAGCAGCCAGGGGTGGAAACTCCGCCCCTCCGTCCTGATAGGTTTCCCCTTCCAGCGGGGCTGGCTGCGGATCCGCCTCATTGCACCGCCGTCTGGGTGCTGGCGTGGGCGGCCTCCGCATTCTGGGCCTGGGAACAGGACGAGAGAGAGAGAGAGAAAGAGGGGGAGAGAAGAGAGAGGTTATTTCGCCGACCCTGGACTTCGCCACCAGGTGATCCTCCGCCAGCTGGATAGCCGTCTCCAGATCCTTGGGCCGGTGGCACTGGACCCACTCCGATGTTCGGGAGGGGAGGCGGGTGATGAACTGCTCCAGCACCACGGCATCCATTATCTGGGCGACGGTCCGGCCATCCTGTAGTAGCCATCTGCGGCAGGCATCACGGAGCTGCTGGGCGAACGCAAAGGGCCTGGAGAATAGCTCGCTTTAGGTGATGGTACTCCAGGAGATTCCGGGCCGGTAGCTGCTGGGCTGCGATTTGGGCTTCGCCCGAGAGCAGCGGGATGACTCGAACCGGCCACTCGGCCCGCGGCCAGCCACACGCCTCTGCCATCTTCTCGAAGAGATCGAGGAAAACTTCCGGGTCGTCCTCTGACGCCATTTTCTGTAAGGCGATGGGAGGGTGGGCTGCAGATGTCGGAGCGGGCCGGATCTCCTGGGACAGCAGACTCCGGAGTTGCTCGCGGTCCTCCCGCTGGGCCTCCATGAGGACTTGGAAACGTTGTTCCTGGGTGTTCTTCAGCTCCACCAGCGCATCCTGTTGTTGTTGGCGGAGGAACGCGAGGGCCTGGATGGCTTCCGCAAATGGCAGTCTTGATGGAGTGGTCATTCTGGCAGCAAAGTTTCTTCTTCTTCCCGGGTCTCGGCACCACTGTAGTAAGGTTCGTTTGTATGAGGGAAGAAGAAGACAGGGTCGGCGATATCAGGTAAGATAATAGTTTTTATTTTTGTATAGTCACACCCCACGTGTAGCTGTGCGGGTGTGTGTGTGTGTTCTCTCCTCTCCCTCTCCCGGCTGCTCCTTCTCCTTAAGAAGGGTGTCTCTCCGGCCCAATCACTAGAATAAACAGGTGTTATTTATTATTTCTGATTGGCCTGCTGATTAGCTGCCGGGCTCCGAGCATGCTCTCCCCCCTCATTGGGTGTTCGATCACGCTTACCTCTCCACACCAGGTCTCTAGGTTTGATCATTAACTTAGAGGGTATGACAGTGTTGAATGCTGAGCTGAAGTCAACAAACAGCATTCGTGCATAAGTGTTTTTATTGTCCAGGTGTGTGAGTACAGAGTGCAGTGCTATGGAGACTGCATATTCTGTGCTCCTGTTGTTACAGTAGGCAAACTGATGTGGGTCCAGTGTGGATGGCAGAGAGTCTTTCAGATGTGCCAGGACCAACCACTCGAAGCACTTCATGATGATGGGTGTGAATTCTACAGGGCGGTAGTCATTCAGGCATGTTGGGCTGGAGTGTTTTCGGCACTGGCACAATAGAGGTGGTTTTAAAGCATGTTGGCACAGCTGCTAGGTTAAGGGACAGGTTGAAAATGTCTGTGAACACCCCAGCAAGCTGTTCTGCACATGCTTTGAGGACGCGCCCAGGAATACCGTCTGATCCAGCAGCCTTACGCACATTGATCCGACTGCGGTTTAGACTTTTGAGGAGGTGAGTATGATAGATGAGTGGTCAGTTGAGGAAGTGATCCTGGTGTAGGGTTCTTTATTGTCTCTTTCAAAGCGGGCATAAAAGTCATTTAGCTTGTTCAGGAAGGAGACATTTGTGGCTGTGGGTGTGGAATGGCTGAGTTTGTAGTTTCTGATGGCTTGGATGCTCTGCCACATGCGCCGAGTATCAGAGTTGGAAGAGTGCTCCTCAAGCTTTAGCTTGTAACAGTGATTGGCCTTTTTGATGCTTCTCTTCAAATTAGCCCTGGAAGTGCTGTAGGCCTGTGCATCCCCTGATTTGAAGGCAGTGTTGCGTGCTTTCAGCAGGAGGCACACCTCCTTGTTCATCCATGGCTTTTGATTTGGGTATGTGGTGATCTGTTTCTGTGTTGTAACACTGTCTATGGTGGTGTTGATGTATTCCAGAACAGAGGAAGTGTAGCTGTCAATGTCTGTGTGAGAGCCACAGGTGGCCTGGGAAGCAAACATACTACAGTCTGTGTGTTGAAACCTGTCCTAGAGTGTGGAGTCTACCCCCGATGGCCACACATTGATGGTCCTCACTGATGGCTTCACACGGTTGATAAGGGGTGAGTACTTGAGGGTGAGGAACAAAGAAAGGTGATCTGATTGACCCAGGTGGGGGAAGGGTGTCACAGCGTAGGCTTCAGCTATGTTTGTGTATACATGATTTGGGAAGCACTGTCTATAAGTTTCAGTAATTAAAATCCCCCGCAACAATAAAAGCAGCCTCCGGGTGAGCAGTCTGTAGTTAGCTGATGGCTGCATGAAGTTCATTCATAGCAAGCTTGGCATCAGCATCGGGTGGAATATATGCAGCGGTTACAATAGTGGAGGTGAACTCTCGTGGCAGATAAAAGGGGCTGCATTTAACCATTAGAAATTCCAGGTTAACAGAGCAATGTCTTCCAACAATGACAGAGTTTGTGCACCAAGCTTTGTTAATATAAATGCATAATCCTCCGCCTCTGGTCTTTCCGGAGTTATTGGTCGTTCTGTCTGCCCGGATTGTGTGATGCTCCGTTAAAGCAGTGTGATGCAGTCATTTTGACCAATATGCTAATTAAAGGTAGAAATGCTCAGTTCTTTACTGTTTGTAATTAAAAAAAATAACAATGTTAGACATAAATGCACAGATGTATAGAAATCATCAGGGTGTTATAGATATGCAAGTTTTATTTCAAAGAGTTATTAAATTACAAAAATTAAAAACTCTGTGTATCTATCCACTTGAACCTTGCAGATGAGCAATTGATGCTCGAGTGACGTCACTGCCACTGCTACGCTAGCCGGGCTGTGTTTGTAGCTCTCTGTTGCATAGATTCGCAATTTGCATTTTTATTATCAAATACCTCCACTTTCGCTAATTACTACTTAGGGGGAACAATCCCTAAATACATTTTATACAACATTTAGCACTTTATACAAAAAAATCTACTTTAAAAACGCTCTGTCTCTCGAGCATCCGCCTGTTGTTTGTAGCTTTGGCCTGCTAGCATCGCTAGTCAGCTAAAGCTACCGACTGCTTTCATTTCCTAATTTTCTCACTTACTGGCTTTGCTCGTTTACCCTGTACGATGTCGCTTGTGTCTCTGTCCTTGTGTGCAGGAGAGACATCGATGGAGGCGCTGGACATGGAGCTGGGACAGCTGGATGAACGCATCCGCCTTCTGCAGGTGAGACGGGCTGAACTCAGAGCGCAGCGGGCTTCGCTCGTTGTGTCCCGTGCACCAGTCCGCTTATCTAAGGTAAATGCACAATACAGCCGTGACACTCCGTCTACTTCAACCCCACGTGTTTCTCTGTCCAGGCCCAGCGCACCTAGGACGCGGTGTGCCCAGGGGTCGTTCACGCCGACACCCGCCTACCACGGCCTCTGGGTGCAGCCGCGTAGGGTGCTCAGGAAGCCCCGGGGCAGAGAGTCTCCTCCTCCCGTGTTCGAGATCTCCACGGAGAACCGCTTCGCCTCTCTCCGCGAGACAGGTCACGATGTGGCTATCATCGGTGACTCCATCGTCCACCACGTCCGTCCTGCTTCCACTTCAGGTAATAAAGTACGCACATTTTGCTTTCCTGGTGCTCGCGTTAAGAATATTTCTACACAGATTCAGAGTATCCTGAGCACTGGCGAGAGCCTCGGTGCCGTTGTCCTCCATGTGGGGACGAACGACACCGGGCTCCGCCAGTCGGAGATCCTGAAGAGGGACTTTAGGAGCCTGATCGAGACGGTTCGACGCACCTCGCCCGCCACGCAGATCATCGTTTCTGGACCGCTTTCTACCTACCGCCGAGGAAATGAAAGGTTCAATAGACTTTTTGCTCTGAATGAATGGCTATTAACATGGTGTAATGAACAGAAATTGCTCTTTGTAAATAACTGGAATCTTTTCTGGGAACGTCCTAGGCTCTTCCGTGCTGACGGGCTGCATCCTAGTCGAGCTGGAGCTGAACTGCTGTCGGACAACATCTCTAAGATGCTTCGTTCTGTCTGACTAGTAAGTAAAAATTCACAAAATTCACATTTTACCCATATAGACTTTTGTTCGTCCAACTTAAATTATAGTAACACATGTCTAGCATACCCCATAGAGACTGTGTCTGTTTCTCGTGTTATTAGATCAACAATTAAACGTACTGTGTGCTCTAGAAAAAATCTATTAAGAATAAAAGCTGAAAATCTAATAAAAAGTGATAATACAAACTTCGTAAAGCTTGGTCTCCTAAACATCAGGTCACTAGCACCTAAAACACTTATCATAAATGAAATAATAACAGCTAACAATCTTAATGCACTCTGTCTCACTGAAACCTGGCTGAAACAAAATGACTATATTAGCTTAAATGAAGCAACTCCTCCAGGATTCTCATATAAGCATGAGGCTCGTCAAACTGGTCGTGGTGGTGGAGTTGCATCAATCTTTAGTGATATTCTTAATGTTAGTCAGAGAAAGGGACTTATGTTTAACTCCTTTGAAGTATTAGCTCTAAATGTTATGCTTTCTGATATTATGCAAAAACCTATGATATCTCTCGCTATAATTACCATATATAGACCCCCAGGACCCTATGTCAATTTTCTAAAAGAGTTTTCTGATTTTATTTCTGACTTACTAGTTAAAACTGATAAAATACTAATTGTAGGAGACTTTAACATCCATGTAGATGACTCCAATGATACACTAGGGCTCGCCTTTATGGATCTACTACATTCACTTGGGATAAAACAAAATGCTGTTGGTCCAACCCATCGCTTAAAGCATACATTAGATCTAATATTGTCTTACGGAATTGAGGTATTTGATGTAGACATTATACCACAAAGTGATGATATTACAGACCACTACCTCTTGCTATATAAGCTGCGTTCACCTGAAATGATCAGATCTGCACCAATATACCGCCCTGGTAGGACTATCTTTCCATCCACCAAGGATGAATTCATAAATAACTTACCTGATCTTTCTTTAATTCGAAATACACCCGCAAACGTAAATGACCTTGATGTAGTAACCAGCAGTATGGATGCCATCTTTACTAGCACACTAAATACGGTGGCACCCATGAAATTAAAAAAGGCTAGAGAGAATAATACTACACCATGGTACAATAGTCATACTCGCGCTCTCAAAACAGCAACCCGTGCCCTGGAACGTAAATGGAAAAAAACTAACTTAGAGGTTTTTAGAATTGCGTACAAAGACAGTATGTCCAGCTATAGGAGGGCTCTTAAATTTGCCAGGGCTGAGCACCTCCGCAAACTGATTGAAAAATAATCATAACAATCCTAGATTTTTATTTAGCACCATTGCTAAATTAACAAATAATCAGTCATCCTTGGAACAAAATGTCCCACCGCATATTAGTAGTGACGACTTCATTAATTATTTCAGTGATAAAGTAGAAGGCTTTAGACAGAAAATAGAAGATGTTAAACTTTCTGCACCACCTTATACTCCAGATCCAGTAAACATTCCACTGAATCAAAATAACCTACAATGCTTCAAAATCATAGAACAGGAAGAGCTAGATCAAGTTATAAATAGTTGTAAACCAGCTACATGTATGTTAGACCCAATTCCAACAAAATTACTGAAAGATTTGCTACCTGTTATAGGAGAACCTCTCCTTAACATTATCAACTCTTCTTTAGCTTTAGGCCATGTTCCAAATTTTTACAAGCTAGCTGTTATTAAACCTATTATTAAGAAACCACAACTGGATCCAAACAACTTAGCTAATTATAGGCCTATTTCAAATCTTCCGTTTATGTCTAAAATACTAGAAAAAGTTGTTTCTACCCAATTATGCTTCTTTTTGCAGATGAACAATATTTTTGAAGTGTTTCAGTCAGGTTTCAGGCCTCATCACAGCACAGAAACCGCATTAGTGAAAATAACCAACAATTTACTCTTAGCTGCTGACCAAGGGTGCATCTCACTATTAGTTCTACTAGATCTTAGCGCCGCTTTTGACACCATTGACCACAATATTCTCATAGACCGCTTATATTCTACAGGTGTCCAAGAACAGGATCTTCAATGGTTTAGGTTATACTTAGCTGATCGTTACCAGTTTGTGAATATTAATGGACAACTTTCACAAGTAAGGCCAGTAAAGTACGGGGTCCCTCAAGGATCAGTTTTAGGCCCTTTGCTGTTTACAATATACATGCTTCCCCTGGGAGACATTATTAGAAAACACAGGATCAGTTTTCACTGCTATGCAGATGATACTCAATTATACATTTCAACTAAACCGGATGACATGTCTAAACTGTCTAAGCTAACTGAATGAATTAAAGATGTTAAAGACTGGATGACCAACAATTTTCTTCTCTTAAACTCAGACAAAACAGAATTATTACTTATTGGGCCTAAATCCTGCACACAGCAGTTCTCACAACTCGACCTGCAATTAGAGGGATACAAAGTTAGAGTTAGCTCTACTATAAAAGATCTGGGTGTCATATTAGACAGCAATTTAACCTTTGAAAATCATATATCCCATGTCACAAAAACTGCCTTCTTTCATCGAAGAAATATTGCTAAATTGCGAAGTATGCTATCCATCTCAGATGCAGAAAAGCTAGTTCATGCGTTCATGACTTCTAGGCTGGATTACTGTAATGCTCTGTTTGCTGGTTGCCCAGCATCCTCTATTAACAAACTTCAGCTAGTACAAAATGCAGCTGCCAGAGTTCTTACCAGGTCTAGAAAATATGATCATATCACCCCAATTTTATCCTCTTTACACTGGCTGCCTGTTAAGTTTCGTATTAAATTTTAAATATTGCTTCTTACCTATACAGCCTTAAATAATCTAGCTCCTGTTTATCTAACCAACCTCATGTCTCGCTACAATCCAACCCACTCTGTAAGATCTCAAAACTCAGGGCTTCTTGTAGTACCTAGAATAGCAAAATCGAGTAATGGAGGTCGAGCCTTCTCATTTATGGCCCCTAAACTCTGGAATAGCCTTCCTGATAATGTCCGAGGCTCAGACACACTCTCACTCTTCAAAACTAGATTAAAGACCTATCTTTTTAGCAAAGCATACACTTAGTGCATTACATAGCGGTATGACGCATGATGTGCCCCACACACGATTTTGCTTCTTGTTTATATACACTATGAACACTATGAACAGCTATTCTCCTTATTCTGTATTTCCACCTGGGGGTACTCATCTCGAGACCCTCAGACTATGCAGTGCCACTGATGCGATCCAAGACCAGCGACGAGACGATCCCAAGGTTTCTGGACCAGGCCGTATCCTGAGCTGCTGCTGTGGTGGTCATGATGGAGAGCATGAGACTGATTCCTGTGATGCTCCAAGGACAGACGTGTCTTCGCTGAGGTCCAGCTACTGCGCCTAGACTGCAGCTCTGCACAAGACGTTTGGCCATAGGAGAAATGGTCATGCCCAACTGAGCCTGGTTTCTCTCGTGTTTTTTTTAATTCTTCACTTTCGCCAATTGGTGAAGTTTTTTCCTCGCCGCTGTCGCCACTGGCTTGCATGGTTCGGGATCTGTAGAGCTGCGCATCGATTGAATTGCTCTTCAGTGTTTGCACTCTCAGTAGTGATTATTAAACCACACTGACCTGAGCTAAACTGAACTGAACTTAAACACTGAAAACTGAACCGACACTGTTTCAATTCACTATAAACTTCCATGTGAAGCTGCTTTGACACAATCTACATTGTATAAGCGCTATACAAATAAAGATGAATTGAATTGAATTGAATTCGCTCAGCTGATTGACGATGTTTTTAAATACTCCTTTAAAAACTTGAAACTCTGTCAGTGATGTAATAAGCAGACAGCCAGCCAATAGTGTTCAGCTTTTTCTGACGACTCCTCCCTCAAAGTTTCATTGGCTGTGGTTTGGTAGCTTGACTGAGCTGTTGTCAGAGCCGAGTTGGCCGAATTGTTGTCAGATCATGTAGTGTGTCACCCCCCTCTTGTGGATCATTTACGTAGTGTTATGTAGTGTAAACTACGGTGGCCCAGTAGTGCAAAACACAACGCATTAATTTCACAATGCAGAAACATTAACATCACAACACAGAAACATTAAGATCACAATGCAAAAACATTTCAAAAAGCAAACATTTTCACAACGCAGAAACATTAATTTCACAACGCAGAAACATTAATTTCACCATGCAGAAACATTTTAAAAAGCAAACATTAATTTCACAACGCAGAAACATTTTAAAAAGCAAACATTAATTTCACAACACAGAAACATTAAGATGAAAACGCAGAAACATTAATTTCACAACGCAGAAAAATTAATTTCACAACGCAGAAACATTAGTTTCACAACGCAGAAACATTCATTTCACAACGCAGAAACATTAACCTTACAACGCAGAAATATTAAGATGAAAACGCAGAAACATTGACTTCACAACGCAGAAACATTAACTTCACAACGCAGCTGCATTAAGATGAAAACGCGACTACATTAAGACTCAAAACACAACGGAAATGCTCCCGACCACTAGGTGGCACTTGGTCCACATAAACGGGCAATCACGTGCACATCTCAAGAGTATTCATTTGAGTTTTATTTTATTTTGCAGACGTTGCAATCATGTATTGCCCATTTTGTGGAGCTTCGCTTGACAGTTGTCCGTCGTTCTGCAGCAAATGTGGAAAAAACATCACGTTTCTCAAAGAAGAAGAAGAAGTAATCGGTGTTCCACTGCCACCTAGTGTTCAGGAGAATTTCCATTGTGTTGTGAGTCTTAATGTTTCTGCGTTGTGAAGTTAATGTTTCTGCGTTTTGAAATTAATGTTTCTGCATTGTGAAGTCAATGTTTCTGCAATTTCATCTTAATGTTTTTGCATTTTCATCTTAATGTTTCTGCGTTGTGAAATTATTGTTTGCTTTTTCAAATGTTTTTGCGTTGTGTGATCTTAATGCGTTGTGTTTTGCACTACTGGGCCACCATAGTAAACACTACAGCGATTAAAAGACACAAAATCAAGTCATGTAGTGTGAACGGCACAGCGATCTGCTGATGTTTAAAATCCTGTAGTGTGAACTAGGCTTTATTTGCCTTAATAGACAATAGTAGAATAAAGGTGTTTACATGAAGTGCTTTCATGTAAGAGTTCCCTGTAATTTTGGGTGACTTTATCTGCTGTTCGGCAGTTTAACTTTCACTCATGAACATTTCATTCATGCCCCCATGACAAACTGGGATATTAGACGCAAATAGGGAGCAAGGACTGGTAAGAGTGTTATGGAATTTAATAATGCATGGCGAATGGAAAGAAAAAAACTTCTGCATTTCGCAATGTGTGTGTGTGTGTGTGTGTGTGTGTGTGTGTGTGTGTGTGTGTGTGT
>CAIGQZ010033112.1:2951675-2962062 GCA_903798205.1 Danio tinwini
TGTGTGTGTGTGTGTGTGTGTGTGTGTGTGTGTGTGTGTGTGTGTGTGTTTGTGTGCGTGTGTGCATGTGTGTGCGGTCCTTTACTGACAGCCACGTATGTGGATCTTGTCAGAAAATACGGCAGTAAGTTCTACGGGAAATAAGTCCTACATCACAGTAATAGTTTGATTGCGGTGTTTACTTCAATAATGCCACTAATATATGCATAATCCACGTCTTAATTCCATTTCTGTTTAGTTCAGTTATGAGTTTTGTCGGATTAAGGTAATCAAAAAGAGCTGTTTCGAGTTTTATGTAGGCCTTCAGTTCAAAATTCATGTTTAACTGAATAAACAGTTAGTAAACACAAGTACATCTTATTGAACATCATTTATTTTCATCACCTATTATCATAGTAGAACAGTTTCTCAAGCAGTTTGTGATGCATTTTGGAAACAGGAGATGAGCCCCTGGTCTAATGTGCCACCTGATTTAAAGTACCCGTTCTTAAAGACTTACTTTTAGTCCTTATTTGGATAGCACACATAGTCTGAATGCCTTTGGCAGAATTCCAATGAGCCATTTTAATCTAGATTAACTGAAAGATTACAGTGAGTTTAATCTAGATTAAAAATTAATCTATGCCCATCTATAAATTTTATGTATACATATACAACTATAAATAACAAAATAATGTACATGGAATATACAAAGAAATATTTACATTTATAAATATTATTTTGGATTTAACTACAATGTAATTACAATGTAACGACATAGTAAGTACATCCAAGATAAAAGTTTGTAATTACATATTACATGTGTACAGTGTATATTTACGTATTCAACTATAAATAACCAAATACTGTACATACAATACACAAAGAAACTTACATTTACAAATATTATCTTGGATGTAACTACAGTGTAAATACATTGTATTGACATAGTAACCACACACAAGATAAGCTTGTAATTACATATTACATATTGTTATAGTGTTATAACAATGTAATTACAATGTAATTATCTAATTATCTTGGATGTAACTAAAATGTATTTACAATGTAACGACATAGTAAGTACATCCAAGATAAAAGTTTGGAATTACATATTACTTGTGTACTGTGTACTTTTAAGTATAAACTATAAATACATGAAAGGCATGCACTAAATTCCAGGGGTTTCGTTACGGCGACGTAAAATGGGCGTGGCTCGGTCTGTTTGGGAAACGCCCCTCTAAAAAAAAACACAATACTAAGAGGTCACCGATCATGCGCAGTACAGGTTGTTGTTTTTTTCTCGGTCATTTCAATTACAGGATCATTAGCTCTGATGGATAAAGAACCTACCGCGGTGGGTAAAGAAGAAAAAAACAATCATACAGGTTATTTTTATAATGTTATATTTTAATGACTTCATTAGCAAAAACAGCCGACCACGAGAAGTGCAAACCTTCATTTGTAGCCATTTGTTTTACTCTGTTTTACTGAAAATTCAACATGGTTGTACAACAATAAGGCTTAGGGCTTTTGTACTTCCATGGTAAACCACAAAATAATAATAATAGTCGTGGTACATTAGATTAACAGTGTTTTTGTAGTTTAAAATCAGTAATCAGTCCTGTTTAAACAAATAAATATCACAGTTTTCTGTAATAAGCCATGGTTAATTTTTCTGACTCGATCTTAGTTAATTAAAAGAAAATATTTAGTAAAGTATATATAACTATTTATTTTATATTTTTAAAGTCATCATACACAAAACACCTTGGATCAGGACAGGAATCTGATGTTAAAGGGCACCTATTTTACCCCTTTTTTAAGATGTAATATTAATATTATGGTTCTTCTGAGTGTGCCAGTTTAGGTTCAGTTCAAAACACAATTCAGATTTTTTATTATGATGTGTTAAAAAGTGTCATTTTGGGGGCGTGTACACAGTTTGCTGTTTTAGGGGTGTGTTGCTTCACATGAAAATTAGTTTCGACTTCCCGCCCAACTTAACAAGGGGGTGGAGCCAAGAGCTCCCCCACTTTGTGTATTGCAGTAGACAGGCAGACAGAGAGAAGCAACATGAGTGAGAGGACCAGCATTCAGCTGTACATGTACGACTCAGACACAGACCAAGCAGAGAGTACAAAATCATTTGTGTCTTTTGTATACACACCGGATGCACCGCGACACGGCATGCACATGACGTATCGCACACTTGCAGCGCAGGTGTGTGTCACCTGACAGAAACATGTTTAGAATTCAGAAATGCATGCCGCTGCGTGGCGTGACGCTGCGTGTCGCCGAACGGCGCTTCTGGTGTATGACCTGGCTGAGGCTTTAACTAAAGGGCGTCATACACCGGATGCGTCGCTCAGAGCCACGACGCGGCACACCAGACGCGCACATTCGCATGTTGTTTAAAATGAAACTATTCAGATAACGCTCTGTGAAGAAATATGAACAGTGTCCTGAGCAGGGCCAGCGCGTCCATAGAGGCGACCTAGGCGGCAGAATAGTGAGCAAACCCCACGGTCGTTACTTTCATCCGCGACAACGCGAAATGCATGTCGATGCGCGTCGTTAGTTCGCTATTTCCAATGGAGGGACGCGCACGTGAGGCAGCGCGCTCGCACTTTCCAGCTGCACCTAGTTAAGATGACAGGGAGCTTCTGTGACCGCGGGAAATGCAAACCGCTGAACTTTAAGGAAGACACAATGGAATGTACACATGTATGCAAACACAACAAAACTCACAAACACTGGCGGTGAGGAGAGCGAAAATGTGGTGAATGTTGAGCCCAATGAGCCTTACATCTAAAAATAGAGCAAGGGTGTTTCTTTGGTGACGTCGCTTTGACTCACACGCTAAAAATGGCGGACGTGAAACAACATACTGAGGAAATGGTAATGGCCACCTGTCAATCAATATTGGTGGGTGGGGGGACCGCACGCCTATGTCAAGTTGCAGTCAATCTCAAAACAGCTCCAATTGGTCCACCATTTTTATGTTGTTAAATTGAAAAAAAAAAGCACTGGGTGTGTTTATATCACCCCAATATGACGGTCTATACACTATACCTACACATATGTCTGTCCAAACAGCTTGAAAAGTAGATTTTTCACCATAGGTGCCCTTTAAATAATATAAAAATTATCTGTAACGCCACGCCAGCAGAGTGAGCCCTCGCCCGACTACTGACTCAGCTCCGCTCCCTCTGTGGTTACTTCCTGTTTGTGTCCTATTTCAGCCAGAGCTCGGGCCATGCTTCCTTGCGAAGCATTGCCAGTTTACTTGCCTTACCAAGTGTTTGTTCAAAGTGACTCCATGACTGCTATCCTGTGTATGACCCTGCCTGCTTTAATCACGTACGTTCTCTGTCTTTGCCCTATTGATCTGATTTGAACTGATAGTTGTTATACTGAACTCCTGCTTGCATCATCACTATGTCTTCTGGATTTGCCCCTGTGTTTGTCAATTGGATTGGACTGCTTTACTGTTGCTGACTATTCGCCTGTTTATACGTTGATGTCTCTGCCTAATCCCTTTAATAAACTTCTGCTTATGGATTCTAACGTTGCCTCAGCCTCCCTGATACATGATCATACATGAAACACCTGAGATCAGGACAGGTATCTGATGTTAAATACAATAAATGTGATCATACATGAATCACCTGGAATCAGGACAGGTATCTGCTGTTACTGTATATAATAGAATAACTATCAGACATGAAACACCTGAGATCAGGACAGGTATCTAATTTAACTGTATACGAATAACTATCAGACACGAAACACCTGAGATCAGGACAGGTATCTGATGTTACTGTATATAATAGAACAACTATCATACATGAAACACCTGGGATCAGGACACAGGTATCTGATGTTAAACTATATAAAAATTATCATACACGAAACACCTGAGATCAAGACAGGTATCTCATGTAACATATTAGCATGTAGTGTTTTGAACATAGTAAAGTACTTCAAATAATCTGTTGTGGTAATACTAGGCCTATAGTTGCTATGGTAACACAACAAGTGTAATATAAACAAATGTCCCAATCCTGTAGTTTTTTTTACAACATAGGGTATATTATACTACAATTCACCACACTTTACGTAGTAAAACTACACTTTGTATTTCATTTTAAGAATTTATTATTCTTAATACTACAGTATGCTGAAGCATTCATTAACAAGCTGTAAATAATACTAGCCTAAAACATAGGCAGTATACCTAAGACTCAAAAACACTAGTATTTATTATATAATGTACCTTAACCTGTAGGGAAAGTGTAGCAATATATAAACCATATCAACATCAACATTTAACAGGAGGATCTCTGGAGAGCAAAAGCATGAAAAGAGGAAACACGAGGCACAAATTGTAAGTCTGCATCATCTGACGGAGCGAAAGCAGATCATTCGCACGTGAGCAGCCCAGACAGTGTTTTGAGTGCACGCGAGGAGTTTTGTCCACGGACAGAGGTAACACCGGCGCGTTCGCTCGCTCATCTTACATGAATGTGCTCTCGACCTGTCAGTGAAATAATGCCATATGCACATACGTCCATCTCACGAATGTACTGTCTTCTGCCATATTCATCTATTTGCCGCTTTTCCGCTGCGCGTTAGGGCTTAACGTTACTGCGAACCAGGCTGAGCCAATAGCCCCAGACCTCGAGCTCAGAGGCTGAAATCACTCAGTGTTCAAACTATTATGTATTCAAACCACGAACAGAAAATAGAACTGTGGTATTTTTTTAATTTGTTAATGTCTTGCGGGCGAAAAGTTTGTTGTAACGCACGCGTTACTGAACATGTACCGAGTAAAAAAATTACTGAAAATGTATTAGTGCCTTACACTACTGCGTTACAGGAAAATGTAATACCTTACTGTAATATATTACTTTTGTAACGCATTACTCCCAAATTAGTACACTGATATAGTCCAATTAAAGGACTGAATGAAAATTCGAGCACTCAGTTCACAGAAAGGGACACCGTTTTGTTTGTGCTTTGCTGGTTGATAAATCATTCAGATGGATTAAAAAATTTTGTCAGACCCAGTGATAGTTTTAGCAAGCTGTCTATCAGTAATGAAACAAAGTATTTTGATTTCGGTCATCGATTTTTCGTTTTGTAGTACCTTTTCAGTACCTATTTGTTTTTCACTGCATTTGTTTTATGTCTAATTCTATAAATTCATGTTAAATACTACTTTGAGACATTGCTCACAGCTAAAGAAGGTTGAATAAAAAATTGGTGGTGAAAAATGTTTTTTGTGCTAATTTAAGAGCAGTTAAAACAGACCGGTCAAATTTGACCTGGAACACTAAAGTAAGGGTGGAATTTGAACACGACAGGCGGGTTAAGGCATTTTAGAATGAGCAAATGCCTTAACTCTTTTCTTATCAAATAAAAAGTTTATCCTACTCAGTTATGCGCATATGTTTTTATACCTATTTTCAAAAGATATAAACATCTTGGTGTTTCCATCAACCAATTTTTTATGCACATCTCCAAAATGCGCATAAAAATAGGTGGGTGGAAGCGTAAGGCTAAGGCGAGAAATACTGATTCGTCTTTAAAAAAAAAGGGGAGAAGACCGACAAAAACTCAAGAGTTTAGAGAATAAAACCTGGGGCCTGTTTCAGAAAGGAGGTTAAGTGAAAACTCAGAGTATTTTAACCCTGAAATGAGAGAAACTCTGGGTTTTCCGTTTCAAAATAGCAGGTTTGTCAAACTGGAGAAAGCAGGTTAAGTCGAACCTGTTTCTGAAAGAGAGGTAAATTTAACTCAGAGTCAGTTACCGTGGTAACTTACTTTGTGAACCTAACCTGGTCAGGAGCAGGTTTTATTCTCTAAACTTAGAGTTTCTGTCCTTCTCCTCCACTTTTTTAAAGACGAAGTGGTATTTCTCGCCTTAGCTTTATGTTTCCACTCACCTTATTTAATGCTCATTTTGGATATGCTCATAAAAACGCTTGATGGAAACGTCATGATGCACATAACTTTAGAAAATATGCATAAAAAACATGCGCATAATAACTGAGTAGGATAAACTTTTATTTAATAAAGATGCTCATAAACTGCGATGAAAACCCTTTTACTAAACAAATTCCAGTATGTGCATTAAAAAAAAGGTTTGTTATAAGAGATGATGATGAAAATGTGTGTGAATAGACAAACTAGCAGGCTGAGCACATTGTAAAATATCTTAAATGTTGTTTTGGTCATTTTAAAACGCCTGAACCGTTTCAGTATTATTGTATATTATTAATTACCTCCAGACTGTCTGGAGCGTGTCCAGAGCATCTGTTCTCCACGTCTCATGGCTTCAAACGCCCCTACGTGTTCATTGGGTGTCAATTGTCTTCTGAGGCGCAAGTACATTTAGCCTGTTAAATAAAGAAAAGACGCAGCTTCTTCTACTGCAGTAAATTCTGTTTTTACTGTTGATATTTGACGCCAGTTAATCAGGAGGTGACGATTTTGTTGTCTTTGATTCATTGGATGGAAACGCTGCTTTATTCGCATGTCTTTTATGCGTTATTCCATTTTGTCATATAAATTTAATTAACATTTTTGGATGGAAACATTGCCTACATTTCAGTCACACAAAGAACAAAGTCACGTACGAGAATGGCTTGTCCTTTTTAATGAATAATTAGCTTAAAGTCACAGACCTTCGACATGAACTGTAACTAGATTAATGGGATTATTATTCGTTCTAAAAAATATTTTGTAGTTCCGCTTACATTCTAAATGTCATATCAACCTCTATCACTTGATCAATAATAGAGGCACAAGTGCACTTTTAAATCTATTAAAACTGATCAACGTGTATAAAAGTGGGAACGTGTGTAAAAAATTTCATAAACATCACACATTACATTACTTTTTTATAATACTTAAATATTTAAATTCGATGTAAAATTTCGCATTAACTTGAGCAGCTATGTTTTCCCACACTAACTGTCTCTGTCTCACTGATGCAGTGGTGTTGCTTTTTTAAATATATGCTCATATTTGCTATAACAGCATGAGGACATCAAGTTCAGCTCGAGAAAGAAATGCTGGTCACTTTTTTTCAGATGTTAAGATACATGGTGACTCATAGTATCTGCGCTCCATTGTTAATGCCTTTTTATAGTCATGGTGTGCGCGCTTAACTCTGAGTTGGTCTACTCAAAGTTGATTGACCCAACTCAGATCAGCTATTCTGAAACCGAAAACTGAGTTTTTAATCTCTCGGTAAATCAACTCAGAGTTCAAGTTTAAGCTCCGAGTTGGTTGAACCTCCTTACTGAAACAGGCCCCTGCTCCTGACCAGGTTAGGTTCACAGAGTCAGTTACCATGGTTTCAGAAACAGGCTTGACTTACCCTGCTGTCTCGAGTTTGACAAACCTGCCATTTTAAAACGGAAAACTCAGAGTTTCTCTCATTTCAGGGTTAACATACTCTGAGTTTTCATTTAACCTCCTTTCTTAAATAGGACCCAGGTGCTTCACTTATTACTGACTTTATTTGACTTTATTTCTGTCACATGAACAAAAGCGCTTAATGAAATTTTGTTGTTTATTTGAAGTCACCATGATGGAGGACAGAGTCTGGGCTCTTTAACTATTTGTTCTGACAATAGTTTTCATTTTGGCTGCTATAATTAATTGTGTTAATTACACTATTTGTATAGTATGAAAAGCCAAAAGAAAAAAACAATAATAATGTGTCGGATAAGATTAAGTATAGCTATGTTTCCAACCAAAAATGCGAATGAACTTTATGCGCAAAACTGGATTATCGTATAAAAGATGTGCAAATAAAGCAGCGTTTTCATCCAACGAGTCAAAACGAGCAAAATCGTCACTTCCTGATTAACTGGTGCCAAATATTAACAGTAAAAACTGAATTTGCTGCGGTAGGAGAAGCTGCGTCAATCTTTTCTTTATCTAATAAATGACTTGCGCCTCAGAAGGCAATCCTGACACTCAGTGAACCCGCGGTGGCGTTTGAAGGTGTCAGACCCGGAGCACAGACACTCTTGATTCTGGATGTCATTAATAAAATAATAACGGTGAGGCATTTTAGAACGACAAAATCAAAATTTCAGATGGTTTATAATGTGCTCAGCCTGCTGGTTTATCCATTCACACACATTTTTATCATCACATGATCTCTTATAACAAATTTGCACACTGGGATTTGTGCGGTAAAAAGTGTTTCCATCGTAGTTTATGCACATCTTATCGAATAAAAAGTTTATCCTACTCAATTATGCCCATTTGTTTTTTATGCACATTTTCTAAATTTATGCGCATCTTGGCGTTTCCATCAACCAGTTTTTTATGCACATATCCAAAATGAGCATAAAAATAAGTGGATGGAAACATAGCTTATGATATCAAAACCACCCTCACCTATTTATACATTCATTGAATGTCTTGTTAGTTATAAGTGAGAACTGATCAACACATGTAAATGAAACTACTTGACCAACAGCAGTCAATGACAGGTCTTAATATACCATTCACAAAAAGAATGTTTGATCTATGACAGAGGTTAAACACACAGATATCAACAATTAGCCTTTGAATCTCAATAATGGTGACAAACAAAAAAATAAAAATCAAATAAAAATCAACCCAGAACAAAACAAAAATCTACTGAAATATTACCTCCCAAAATAGCATAAAATAAAGGAAAGAAAGAGATTGTAAAAAAATTTAAGCTGCATAATATATTCATGCTGTAATGCATGCTGGGATTTTTGTACTATGCTGGCACCCAACATGCATTGCAGCATGAATGAATTAAGTAGCTTTTCTTTTTAGCAACCATGGTTGAGGTTTATATCCTGATTCTTGATGTCTGTGAGTCATAATGTGCAGCTGGAGATCTCAAGGTTATGTGCATGAAACTACTTACATTTTAATTTCTTATTTATTCCTTGTTAATTGTTTGTTGAACCTCCATGGGAAACTATAACATATTCCTAGCAATATCAAATAAAACAATTTTCTATAGCTTAACTTATAAAATGCTAGAAATTACATCCGTAATTATTAAGTACACACAGTATTGTTTCTCATTGCCTTTCTTGCTATAACTGATGAGTTTCAGAAACACAGTTATAACAGTCAGAGAAACATTAGGATAGAAGAGTAAAGGTCAGGGCCGGAGCAAGCCGAACTGCCGCTCTAGGTAATGGACTAGCACGCCGCCCTCAACCCGAAAGTGAAAACGAACCTAACCAGTTCATAAAGTGAGGACAGGGGGTTGATGCTGCGGATGAGTCAGTACGTTGGGTTGGGCGGCGGGGAGCGTTTGCCGACCTCACTATTATGCCAGACCCTTATTATGCAAGTGTTCTGTTGATGTTGTGAATGAAAGTCAGTACGTTGGGTTCTCCTTCTCCACCCCGGCACTTCAGATTAGTGAAGATAATGTGCGTCAGATCTTCAGTAAACAGAGGAGACGAAAAGCACCAGGTCCAGATGGTGTTTCACCAGCCTGTCTGAAAACTTGTGCGGACTAACAGGCTCCCATTTTCACACAGATCTTCAACAGATCACTGGAACAGCGCAAAGTTCCATCCTGCTTCAAATGCTCCTCCATCATCCCAATACCAAAGAAACCAAAGATTACAGGACTCAATGACTACAGACCTGTTGCCTTAACATCTGTGGCCATGAAGTCATTCGAAAGACTGGTGCTAGCTTATCTGAAGGACATCACTGGACCTTTGCTGCACCCCCTGCAGTTTGCCTATAGAGCAAACCGGTCTGTGGATGATGCAGTCAACATGGGACTGCATTATATCCTAGAACATCTGGACAAACCAGGGAACTACGCAAGGATACTGTTTGTGGACTTCAGTTCTGCCTTTAACACCATCGTCCCATCACTGCTCGAGAACAAACTGACCCAGCTGTCTGTCCCTAGCTCTGTCTGTCAATGGATCACCAGCTTTCTGACAGATAGACAACAGCTAGTCAGAATGGGCAAAATCCCATCCAACAGTTGCACCATCAGCACTGGTGCCCCCCAGGGATGTGTTCTCTCCCCACTGCTCTTCTCCCTGTACACAAACGACTGCACTGCAAAAGACCCCTCCATTAAGCTCTTGAAGTTTGCGGATGACACTACTGTTATCGGCCTCATCCGGAACAGTGACGAGTCTGCATACAAACAAAAGGTGGAGCGGCTGGCTTTATGGTGCAGATACAACAACCTGGAGCTGAACACGCTCAAAACAGTGGAGATGATAGTGGACTTTAGGAGAAACCCCCTGCACTCCCCCCACTCACCATCATGAACAGCACTGTGGCTGCAGTAGAGTCATTCAGGTTCCTGGGCACCACCATCTCTCAGGATCTGAAGTGGGACATTCACATAGACTCC
>CAIGQZ010033112.1:2977530-2988630 GCA_903798205.1 Danio tinwini
TGAGTAAATTTTACTCTGAGGATTTTGCTGTGTAGCAGGAATAAAGTTTTGTGAAATGGAACAAATGGAAAAATAAGCAGTTGCTTCACTGAAACACACTCAGGTCTCATCCTTATAATTGACCCTTCCCAAAGCCAAGTCCCCATTTCATTTTTTTTTTATTTTGTAAACTTGATTTATTGAACACAAGTGATTAGCATTCATTGTATTTAAATGTCCAAATGTCTGCTTTTTTCTTTTAAACACTTCTATTAAACATTTATACATATATTAATAAAATAATAATAATAATACAAAGCTGGTCAAAGTAAATGAGTAAATAAATAAATAAGTATATCAAATAAACAGTTACATTAACAATAGAGTGGAGAAACTATGACGTCAATTTGTATGCAAAAACCCGTAAGCGAGTTAGCATTTTAGCATTTCAGGTTCCCTCGTCCCAAAGTCAATGGGTTTTGGAATGGGATTTCGGTTAAATCGCTTAAATAAGGTTTGTGGTTACCATAAACTCAATATACTTACACGTTTTATTTTTCGAGTTAAAAAAAAACACTCGAAGTGTACACTCACACTTGATTTTTTAGATCAGTTACGCTTCTTTAAAAAGACGGTTGCTATCAAGTTGCTATGGGACAAGTTGCTAAGTTGCAGAGACATTATACGTCATCAAGCTGATTTGTCTGGAACGCATAGCCCACATTAAATTTACAGCTTGCATCAGGCATTTGGATTTATCTGGTATTTGGTTAAGTATTTTCATAAATATTATAATTAAGTGAATATAATATACTAAATATACTAAACCGAGATAGTAAATCTTTGTCATGAACCATATTTCTAAAAATAAGCCTAAAACGTTGTCTGTAGCACGGTGGTGCTGACGTAAAAGGTGAGCGCCCTGAAGTCAGTATAGTCCATTTATAGCCTAATGTTAGCTTTTTAGTTCTTGCATTTGCATTTAAGATCAAAAAGTGATAAAAGTTATATTATCATGTGATGAATATCCGGTTGGACAAAACGTGTAAGTGTAATGAACAGTGTTTGCACACAGAGCTTATTATTTGCAAACTTTGAAAAGTCTATGGGAAAATCCTATGGAGATTTTATTAAGGGCACCAGTTTTATGCTAGCAGCCGGTTGGCCTACAAGGTGACGTCATAGTTACTCCATTCTATAATGTGCTACCTACTTCTTGGTTATTGTGATTTTAGTTGTGCTGAATTGGACCAATGAGTCTAATTTAGAGCATGACAATACCGGAGTGAAAATGCAGACGTGAGGGCTAATTCTGACCACAAGATGATTTCTTAATAATCACTTCAAGAGGTGTTAAATCATCAAAATAACTTTCTTAGTGGCTGCCAATGAATATAAAACTTATGAGATGATCCTCAAAGAGAAAGCGTAATCTTCTCCAATTTCAGAAGACTTAACATACATGTAACCAAACTTTGATTGTGAGGGTGATGTGTTGTGATTTCCACATTAGGAGAATTCTCTTGAGAGCAACAAGGGAGGAAGAGGTGATGACATTATTTTGAATATTTGTGACATGAAAATCATCTGGGGGTTTTCCAAAAATAGCAAATTGAGGGTTAAGGTTTAAGTCCCCCATCCCTTTCAGTCTCAGCCAAGTGCTCCCCTATCAATTTTTGCACTCCCTAAGGAAATGGTGAATAATTTCCAAACAAATAACATACTTTGATTTCACACAAAAGTTGACATAAAGGTCTACATTATGGATACGAGGGAATTATTTGCGATGTGAGCATAAATAAAAACAAAATAAAGACTGCAGTCTACAACTATATGATGGGAAATTTGGATCATTTGAATGGACTTAAATGCTACAAATTGATTCCCCAACACATAATTCACAAACACACCCACAGTGTGGCATCTTGATCAAAATTACCCAATTCAATTCAATTCATCTTTATTTGTATAGCGCTTATACAATGTAGATTGTGTCAAAGCAGCTTCACATAGAACATTATAGTGAATTGAAACAGTGTCAGTTCAGTTTTCAGAGTTTAAGTTCAGTTCAGTTTAGTTTAGCTCAGGTCAGTGTGGGTTAATAATCACTACTGAGAGTCCAATCACTGAAGAGCAAATCCATCGATGCGCAGCTCTACAGATCCCGAACCATGCAAGCCAGTGGCGACAGCGGCGAGGAAAACCTAGACCTCAGCGAAGACTCGTCTGTCCCTGGGGCATCACAGGAATCAGTCTCGTGCTCTCCACTCCACCATAGCATCACAGCAGCTGCTCAGGATACGGTCTGGTTCAGGATGATGAAAACCTTGGGATCATCTCGTCGCTGGTCTTTGATCGCATCAGTGGCGCTCCATAGTCTCCTCGGGATGAGTACCCCCAGGTGGAAATACAGGATAAAGAGAATAATTAGCGTAGCTGCTGTTCATAGCTTATATAAACAAGAAGCAAAAAAAAAAAACAGCGTGGGGCCTATCATGCGTCATACTGCTATGTAATTCACTGAGCGTATGCTTTGCTAAAAATATAGGTCTTTAATCTAGTTTTGATTTGCGAGAGTGTGTCTGAGCCTCAAACATTATCAGGAAGGCTATTCCAGAGTTTAGGGGCCATAAATGAGAAGGCTCGACCTCCTTTACTTGATTTTGCTATTCTAGGTACTACTAGAAGCCCTGAGTTTTGAGATCTTAAAGAGCAGGTTGGGTTGTAGCGAGACAGGAGGTTTATTAGATAAACAGGAGCTTGGGTATTTAAGGCTTTATAGGTAAGAAGTAATATTTTGTAATCAATACGAAACTTAACAGGCAGCAAATGTAAGGAGGATAAAATTGGGGTGATATGATCATATTTTCTAGACCTGGTAAGAACTCTGGCAGCTGCATTTTGTACTAGCTGAAGTTTGTTAATAGAGGATGCTGGGCAACCAGCAAACAGAGCATTACAGTAATCCAGCCTAGAAGTCATGAAAGCATGGACTAGCTTTTCTGCATCTGAGATGGATAGCATACTTCGCAATTTAGCAATATTTCTCAGATGAAAGAAGGCAGTTTTTGTGACATGGAATATATGATTTTCAAAGGTTAAATTGCTGTCTAATATGACACCCAGATCTTTTACAGTAGAGCTAACGCTAACTTTGTATCCCTCTAATTGCAGGTCGAGTTGTGAGATCTGCTGTGTACAGGATTTAGGCCCAATAAGTAATAATTCTGTTTTGTCTGAGTTTAAGAGAAGAAAATTGTTGGTCATCCAGTCTTTAACATCTTTAATACATTCAGTTAGCTTAGACAGTTCAGACATCTCATCAGGTTTAGTTGAAATGTATAATTGAGTATCATCTGCATAGCAGTGAAAACTGATCCTGTGCCTTCTAATAATGTCCTCCAGCTGTAGCATGTATATTGTAAACAGCAAAGGGCCTAAAACTGATCCTTGAGGGACCCCGTACTTTACTGGCCTGACTTGTGAAAGCTGTCCATTAATATTCACAAACTGGTAATGATCAGCTAAGTTCATTGTTCAATGGATATTGTCATGTTATATCTCCATAAACTAAAGTTTCATAGGTTGTCTAATGACACGTTTAGTTAATCAGTCTCAAGTGCTCACGTTTCGAGTCATTCGTTCTGCAAGTGACAGCACTGCTGATTGACAGTTGATGATAAGGGCCGTCTACACAAACCTATCCATTTCATTTACTTCTCCAGGTTTCAGGAAAAGATCAGATAAAATCCAAGCCTTTCTGGGTAGTAACTGTGTGTGTTGTAAATGCTAAATAAGCACATTTTTTAACATTTTTCATATAAATAGTGGATGTTTACTATGGCTGGTTACTCTAGCTGTTCTTTCTGTCTGAGAAAGTGGCATGAGAAAGACTGAGGAGCGCCCTTGCTTTGTCTGGACATTTTACCATACAGGCCTGATTGTTGGAGCAATGCAGAGATGAGTGTTCTTCTGCAAGGTTCTCCTCTCTTCATAAAGAAACGCAGGAGCTCTTTCAGTTTCAGTGACACCTCCCTGACAAATGCGCTTCTCATATGATTGCTCTGTTTGGCCACCTGACCCTCTCTAGAGTCCTATCAATTGAATTTTCCACAAGTGGACTCAAATCAGGTTGTAGAAACATACTGTATATAGGACATATACATTATGTGTGTGTGTGTGTGTGTGTGTGTGTGTGTGTGTGTGTGTGTGTGTGTGTGTGTTTATATTGTTATTATAGGCAGAGATGAATAAAGTATTAGAGACCCAGACCGAAGAAAAAGTACAAGTGCTCTATCAAAAAAGTGACTTGAGTAGAAGTTGAAGTGCTCTTTAAGCACAATACTTAATTGGAAGTAGTTTATTTAAAATTTTACTACTCAAGTACTAAAAGTAAAAGTACAAGCATTGTGTTATGTAGTTATTAAAGAAAGCAGTCAAAAGACATGTTGTTTTGTTTATTTTAAATATCTTTTTGGGGGCATGTGATTAAGCAGAATGAAAAGAACCATGGTTTACGACTTATAATATAATATATATGTGACAGAGCCATCTGCTGCTCTTGCAGTGATAATGTAGGTTTGGAATGATTCAAAACATTTTTATAATTGTAACGAGTAACGATGCAGCACATAAAAAAATTATCGGAGTAAAAGTATTAAACTCATCGAAAATATGAACTGAAGTAAAAGTAGAAGTAGGAGAAAAAAAACAATACTCCAGTAGAGTACAGATACAGCCTTTTAGTACTTAAGTACAGTACAGTAGTGAAGTAGTTCTACTTCGTTAATATACATCTCTGATTATAGGTATTGTTTGTCAAATTTTGGGGAAAATAATAAATTTAACTCATTTAAAATAAAGCTGTAACATAACAAAACATGGGAAAAGTGATGTGTTGTCAATACTTTCTGGATGGACTGCTGAAATCTAAATGTTTATTGTAATAATATGTGGAATCAGTTTTTATTTTTAGGCTACATTAAAAGTAATCTATTTGGTGCATTTCAAATTTTAAACTATGACTATAAATATTGGAATGGAAAGACAAAGCACATGTTTTTTATTACTTGCATTAATTACTTTTAAGGACAGCACGTTGACACAGTGGGTAGTGCTGTTGCCTCACAGCAAGAAGGCCGCTGGCCATTTGGCATTTCTGTGTGGAGTTTGCATGCTCTGCCCATGTTCATGTGGGTTTCCTCCGGGTGCTCCTGTTTCCCTCACAGTCCAAATGTAACAGGTATACAAATTATAGTTTGCTTTATTTATAGAATTACACAAAAAATGTGTTTTACCTGACATGTTTATTAAGCATACACCCGCCTCTTCCCTTTCTGCAGTGACTGCATATGGGAGAGGTGGGTGTCTGCTAAGCTCTAATTAATCTTTAATCATCTTTTCCTTAAAAATCACTTTTGAAGCTAGTTTTTATCTTTAAATAATATTTGTACCTCAATTTTTTTTTTTTTACATATATTACATTATTATTGTGTTTTCACACTAATTGAGGTTTTGATTTATTCATGTCTAACTGAAGCATGTGAATGCTAAATGCATTGCACTTTCTCTTTAACAGATAAAATCTATAAGGGCGAAGACACACTGTAAAATCTGTGCTTTTTGTTTACATCAGGTATGTTTTGTCACTTATTGTGAAGTTTATATTATTAGGAGTTTTATTCTTTCTCTCCCCATCTTCCCTTTCTGCACTTACTGCATATGGGAGAGATGCAGTAAAAGCTATAAGGGCGAAGACACACTGTAAAACCTGTGCTTTTTGTTTACATCAGGAGTAATTAAAGAGCCGTCACAACTGCTGATATCCGTTTGGTTAATCCCACATAAGAAAAGAAAACAACGCAGAACCTGTTACACCAAAACATATGCTTTAGGTGAATTGGGTAGGCTAAATTGTCTGTAGTTTACGTCCTGGTCCTCCAGGTTGGGGGTTGAGTGTTGGGCTACAACCCACCTCATAAAAACTGGATGTTGGGAAACACCAACATGGTGTGGCTAAATATCAACTTCAATATGAATGGCCCTGGGAGTAAGGTAAGTACTTACTTTTAGTTCAGACTTACTTTTAGTTCATACTTACTAGTATACTTTTGACTTTCTACAGAGAATAAGCTGTTTACAGAATGGCTAAATGAAGTACGGAGCTAAACAGAATGCTTGGTAACACTACAATAATAGTACATGAGTAATGATGTGTTAATCTGTAAACTAAACATTACTTTATTATGAACTATTGATGAGTTAATGCATGCGCTAATCATGAACTAACTTTAAGAGTCCATGAGTAAAAAATGTCTACCTTAATTACTTGTTAGTACATGTTGTTAATTAATGTATTAATTGACAGTTAGGTTTAAACAAAATGTAACCAACATGAACTCATGAGCTGTTTATGTATAATTATGTCATGACTTTACTTGGAGGGGCACATCAACATTTACTCATTCTTAACTACTCATGAACTCCTGTTCATGTTGATGGTGACAGAACATTTTTTCTATTGTTATTCAGTGTAAATTCACTAGACAGACGTACATAAAGAGTTTATGAGTAGTTAAAGATGGGTAGCACGATCGCCTCACAGCAAGAAGGTCACTGGTTCGAGCCTCAGCTGGGTCAGTTGGCATTTCTGTGTGGAGTTTGCATGTTCTCCCCATGTTCACGTGGGTTTCCTCCGGGTGTTCTGGTTTCCCTTATAAGTCCAAACACATCTGGTATAGGTGAATTGGGTCTGCTAAAACTGACCGCAGTGTATGTGTGTGAATGAGTGTGTATGGATGTTTCCCAGTCATGGGTTGCAGGTGGAGGAGCATCCGCTGCGTAAAAAGCATATGCTGGGTAAATTGGCGGTTCATTCTGACCCCCCCAAAAAAATGAATGAATGAATATCATGAGCTAATGATGGTTAAATTAAGCAGAAACTAATGCACATTAATTAACAAACAATCATGTACTAACAAGTAATTAAGGTAGCCATTATTCACAGATGAACTCATGTGACTCATGTTGTTCAGTAGTTAAAGTTGGTTCATGATTATTGCATTAACTGATCACTAATTCGTAATAAAGTAATATTTAGTTTACATATTAACACATCATTATTCATGTACTCTTATTGTAAAGTGTTAGCAAATGTTTCTTATACTTTCATGTTGTCAAGTATAATGATTGTATTACATAAGAAATAATTATTTTTAATCCAAGAAAAACTATTCTGTTCAGTGTTCAATTGCAATCTTTATTCAACAAATGACTGTATTGATGAAGCATAAGCACATAGAAGGCAATGCCTTTGCATCCTTTATCAACAGAAGACATTTTGTATTTCAGCAATAGTTTGATGAAATTAAAATGAGCAAAGCGGACATCACAGATTTGGAGGCCATGTCTCTACAGATCCTCAAAAAAGATAAAACATGTATCTGCCATTGCTTTAACTGCAGTTTTCTTTGTTATTGTCTGGTTTAACGTTATCTACATTTGCCTCAAAATGAACTGGTAAACATTTGTTTTCAATTCGTTCACAGGCAAGAATAACATAACGGTCAATAAAAGGTTTGACTTTTGTGACCTGCCTCTTATTGTTGACCTTAACAGTGTAGTATGACAGAGGCTCCTTGCTGATGCAGAGGTTGCCAGTATGTTTTTTGCCTCCTGTTGAACAAACAGCGTTGACATTCCTTGCTTCACTGGGGAAAAAAAAGGATTGAGTTCCCCTGTCCCATGTGTCAATTCCATTAACAAACTTCTGCCATGCTCTCGTGTCATCTTTTGTCTTCGGTAGATTCTTATGAAGGTGACGGTGAAGGAAAGTAGCATAGGCATTCTGGTTCTGGCCTTCTTGGCAGGGCTCACTCAGACAAGTGTTCAATTCAAGGGTCAAGAGGACCATGAATAACAGTGTTTTTAGAATCTGAGGATATTCAAGCAAGATGTCAAATTTTAATTTGCAAATTCCCTGCAACCATACATTCCTGAACAAATAGAAGTCTATCAGTTGCTTTTTCATAGGAGAAAAGCATCAAGCATACATTTTCTTTATTCATAACTTAAAAAGTCAAGTTAAAGATAGAAATAAAGACAACAGAAAGGCATTACCATAATGAGAACCGCTGTATTTGTGTCCAGTCAGACTGTACTAGATTCTTGCTGTAGCTTTCACAAGTTGATCTGTGACCTGGTGTGAATTACTTATATATGCACAGACTGTTATCGCATAATATACATATATAAAAAAGACTGAATATGCAAAGAAGTAACTAGTTAACTTATCAGATATCTTCTAAGATAACTAGTTATCTTATAACTAGTTATCTTATACTGCAGAGGACTTTGGCCCTTGTTATTTGGCCCTTATTTCCATTCAGACCATTTTAAAATAACGCTGCAAAGATCAATCAGTTGCTTCAGGTGTGTTTTATTGTAGTTAAACTCTGCAAGATACTGGGCATCCAGGAGTAGAGTTGAAGACCTGTTACAGGACTGTACAAATAGCCATTTTTGGAAAAAGCTGTCAATGGAATCCAAAACAAAATTGGACTCCTCTGAAATTCATCGTACAAACTAATCACAAAACTTGCCATTACTCAGATACATCCTTATTTTGCATGCATTTTCCAAAAGCATTGTTAGCCAACTATGGTAGCAGGTTCTGTCTTTGTTGGTAGAATTATAGAGAATGCACTTATGTGGATCTGATCTCAAAATTTTGGTAACACTTTAGTTTGAGTCACAATTCATAATAATTAATTAGCTGTTTATTAATAATTGGTGAGGTAGGCGTTGGGTTTAGGTTTTGGGTAGGATCAGGGATTCAGAATAAGATCATACTTTATAACTACTAATAAACAGTTGATATCTTAATAATAGGCAGGTAATAATCCAATAGCAAATAGCATGAATTGTGACGTAAACTTGAGGCGTTCGGTTCTGGGTTTTTTTGGAGTCGACTCCGATTATGGACTTCATTTACATTTACTTAAAATAGTGCAAGGATTAAACATGACGTCTCATATCGTGCTTTACACAATGCTACTGCGTCAATTGCAACATCATGATCAGACAAAACCAGCAGTAAATAATTTCCAGCTAAAATAAAATAGTTATCAACCTACACTTTTTACAGCATATTTTAATTAAATTATCTAGTTTAGATAACTTAGAAAAATTACATTGCAATCTTGGAGACACAAAGTTAAAACAAAGTTTATTATCAAAATGTTTAATGGAAAGATGAGTAGCAGTTCATTGACAATTAATAAAAAAAACATCCTAATTGAGCACAAACAACGTAAAAAAATTATATAGAATAGTCTAAATATCTTCTTAATATAAATTTTTGATACTTGAATACTTTATCGAGAGAACAAAATAATTTGCGATAGTTAATTTCTTTATTTTTTGACGCTCCAACCAATCAATAATCAAAATAGCTAGCTTTTTCATTTGATTTAATGACCAATTAAATATTAAACCCCATACACGAAATAGTTAACTTAAATAATTCATACTTTAACAAACCTAAAATAATAAATAAAAGCAGCGTGACAGATTGTGCCTTCAGCATATCATATTGCTCTCTCTCTCTCTTGTAAATGTGATTTTCTTTAAAGTGTACTTTTAAATAGCTGATTACTTTACTTTAAATATTACTGTTTGTTTTGTGCAATTTGTTCATTGTTGTAATTTAATAAGAGTGTGTTAATGGGACGGCATAGTCTGCGTCGGAAGAAAAGGAGTGAGTCAGACCTAATTTTTTAACATTTTCGTTTGGTATAATTCTGATGTAGCCTATTTTTGTAGTTATTAAAATAAACAAAAGAAAGAGTTAAAGGTGAAATTAAGTGTGTTCAGGACCAAAATAAAACCACGACCACATGTATTGTCAGATTTTGTGACAATAAATTAATCTTGGCTAACTTCATCCCGCAGCACTATTTAATAGAATGCTTGTGGACTCAAAATTCAAAAGCAAAAGCCAAATAGTGTGATCACGCATTCAATGTTCATCGTACTCAAGAATCATAACTGTAGCATGTAACTGCTTCATTCAGGAGGATTTGAAAAAACACTCGACTCTGGGAGTCGATTCTCTTTTGGAGTTGACTCCCCATCTCTAACCTAAACTAAAGGGTTACCAAACTTTTTAATTAGCAGAGGTTATCACTTCTCCACCTGTGTGACATCACATGTGATTGAGAATGACATTTAAAGGACAAAATTAATATTTTACAAACGTTTATGCTGGTTTGGGGTCTGAGATATTAAGCTTTATTTTTTTGACAGTGTCACATCACTTTCCACCCCATGTTGCTCAAACGACTTAAAATCAGGACAGGTCATGCTCGATTTGTGCTGGTTTCTGCCGTTAAAACAAACACTGTATTTGTATTCCTCATTTAGATGTAAACAAAATAGTGCCATGACTTCACTCTCCACCCCTTTTCCTCTAAATCGCACAAAACTGGTGTCATTCGTTTGTGCCCAATTTGTGCTGGTTTGTGCTGTTAAAACAAACACTGCATCTGTTTTCGTTGTTTAGATATACAGTTAAAACCAGAAGTTTACATACACTCTAGTCGGGTTTTTTTGGCTTTCACCTCATCAGCACAGCTGTTTCCTTCAGTAAAAGATGTAACTCTTAACGAACATTTCTCTATTTTTTTTTTCAAAAAGAACTACCAATATTAAACACTTTACAGTTTGTGTGGCATTTACTATGCCATACAGTCTTGCACAAAATGGATTAAACACAGTGACAGACTTATTTAATATTATCATTCAGATTGTTAAAAAAGTGAATTAGCCTGTAATTTTAAAAATGTATATTTATATGTACGTAATTTAATTAGATCAGTGGCAGTTTATTAGTTATTACATGAAAACAAAAAATGCACTTGAATATAGAAAGTGGTTTTTACTACAGTAAACAGGTGGGTTAAGCCTATTTGGCTTATTCAGAACTCAAATGGCTATGCATGTTTATGTAATACAGTGGAATATACAACCCTACCATATTAAACAAACATTTTAGGTGTATTACTATTAAATTACGATATATAAATGTAATATTAGGCTTTATATATATATATATATATATAT
>CAIGQZ010033112.1:2999341-3013931 GCA_903798205.1 Danio tinwini
GTTTATTGTTCTTCACTGAGATATCAGAATTTGTAAAACTGTCCTGCTATCAGAACAAGAAGCAGTCTAGCAAGCAATAGCTGTCAATTCAAGGTCAGTAATAACTAGTCTGGCTATGGTTAATCCTTGCCAGTCAAAATAATGTCAAATGTGTCTGATTAAGTTTTTGACAACTGTTTTCAGGTGCATGACATCAGACCATTTTTAGCAAAGTCAAATAGATTATCTCTTACTCTCTCAGAAGCCATGATTTAGCTCTGACTTTAACAGCCAACAGGCTACATGTAGTCAGCTTCTAGCTCACCTGGCAACATCAAGGGCAATTAGGGATGTTATATCAACAGCTTGGCCATATTAGACAAACAAGATAAAATCGCTTTAATTGCTAATGTTTTATGTGACATTCCAGTTTTTCGCATAAGTCTAATTGCATCTTAGCTTGTGCATAAGCAGAATGCAATTAGCCCACAACCCTTTATATAAAATGTATAATTTGGATTTTTCTATACCAGTGCCAAATCAGTAGGGGCCAAATTAGTGTCTTAACTGATCTTTTGAAAAAAAAAAAAAATGCCACAAAAGGATGGCTCTCTGACACAGAAACACACACCTGTTTACTGTACAAGTACAAGCTTTTTTTTACAAACTTTGATGCAGCTGCCAGCATTTTACTGTTAACTTACAGAGCAACAGCATGATGCTGTTAATTTAACAGTTACTTGATGTGCTGGCAGTAACTTACTGGGACAATTTTTAACAGTTTAGTGATGAACACAGTTTAAGCGTATTTAATGTAGCTAGCTAAACAAATGTTAGACCACCTGCTTCCATCAGAGGATGGTGAGCAACCCTTCCCAGACACCGAGGAGTGATTGGCGTGCTGCTACTGCACTTCATCACTGACTACACTTACCTGTCATCCTACATGCCCTAAAGCACCCCACGTATTTCTCACTCTTTATCTGCATGTTTATCTGCACACCAATAAAATACCCCTCTGTGGCTTGAAACTTCCTGTCTGTGTTTTTACTCAACCTGCCAAACAACAACAAAAAAACTTCACTGCGCATTTGAAATATTGTTAATCACTTTAATTTGTATATTTTTAGGATCTTAAAAATTAAGGAAGAATGCAGTCTCTGTCCTCAGACTTCTTACAACAGGAACAGTATGTTAAAACTAAGTTGTGTGTTACAGTGTGTGTGTTGTTGACCATAGATTATCTCTGTTTAGGCTGTATAGTGACATGTAGACTATACTCTGTGTTTGGTTTATTTGTTTTTAACATCACTAATAATAATAATAATAATGTTTAATCATTATTAATAATCGTTTAATTAAATTTTATTAGTCAACACTTAATTTTAAGGTACAATTGTCACTATTAACAGACATGAGTTCAAATGTTATAAATACGTGAAATATATCAACTTTTACCTTAGAAGTTTCTCAAAAAAGGTACGCCATGCTATTTTTAAGTGTTGACTGTCAGCTAAACATCGAATTTAGCATTCACAACAAATATCTTTTCAAAATGATAGCAAACTGAGCAGCGCATCATCGATGACATAAGCATGCCCAGGCCCGAATGTAATGTGAGTGTGGGCCGTCGGGGGAGACGGAATGGGGGACAAGCGTGCTTTAGTCCGGTTCAAGGCAACTGTCTATAGTGTGAGTACACTCTAAAGTGTTGCCATTTGTTGACACCAACAAAGGCCGTACTCACACTATGCTATCCAAACCATGCCCAGACCCGTTTCCCGGATCGTTTAAAAAGTGTGAGTTCTCTGAAAAGGGCTCAGGCACGGTTCACTTGGGCTCAGGTGCAGTACGCTTGCAGTGTGAGTGCAAGCGTGCCTGAGCCCGAAACTGAAAGCGAGACGTGACTTTTAAGGGACTGTTTCATATGGATTAATTAATCATTCGTACTGTTCAATAAATGCAAACTATCATAGTTTATTAAAGACACAAACCCCTCACTGCACGTCAGCTGCACCTTCAGCAAACCTCCTAATTCGTGCAGTACGAGGACTTTATGATTGTTTATGAGCGTCAAAAGTGTCTGACCTGTTCAGCGAAATATTTGACTGCGTGTCACTGCATATAAAACGACTTAAACAATATAAGAATATAAGAAATCTCTACTGTGCTGAGCGAGAGCACCTACTGAACAGCGCATCATCGATGACGTAAGCGTGCTCAGGCCCGAATGTAATGTGAGTGCAGGCCGTCGGGGAAGACGGGAGGGGGGACAAGCATGCTTTGGCCCGGTTCAAGGCAACTGTACATAGTGTGAGTATGCCCAAAGTTGGTCCTTTTCGTGTTTGATTTACTTCATAATGTTTGAAAGCAGTGGTTCCCAAACTGGGGTGTGTGCACACCTAGGTGCGCAGTGTGACCAACATGGATGCGCGAGAGAATGTTTGTAATGGCTGAAGATGTTATCTTTTATTATTTTCATGCATTTATCTTGGGTAAACTTCACATGTCATATTTTTGAGAGAAAAGAAATTCACTGAGAGAAAAAAAAAATCACATTACAAATTGTAATTTACAACCTATGCATACTTGCTCATCTCGCGGTTTAACATCTGTGTCACAATAGCCCCATCTTTTCCCATTAGGAGCTCAGTGATAGTACATTCGGAATTTTTTTCGCTTACTATTTTCATTAAAATGGACACTTGGTAAAAAAAAAAGTGGCACTTTAAATAAGTCAAGTGGCAGTAGGAATGAACCATATACATCGGCCTCTTCTATAGAGATGTGCAGCAGCCTTGAATATATGGACTCGGAGGATAATGAATGTAGTGAAGAGGCACAGACGGAAACAGAGAAATCCAGCAGAGATGTACTAATGAAGAGAATTAGACCTATGCTAGAGAGTGAGAAAATGTCAAGTAAGAAACGCAAATATAGAGTCAGTTACATTGATTTCAGGCTTACATAGATTGGAGATACAGAAAATCCAAATCCCCAATGTGTAGTCTGTGGTGAGGTTTTAGCTATTAGCAGTCTTAAACCCGTATATGGTCCGGTACTTACAAATAGACAAAGCCACTTACAAGACATGGCTGTAAGTTATTTTTTTCAATAAAAATTGGAGGAACTGCAGAAAAAGAAAAAAGGAGGCACAAAGGAGCAGTAGCTTTCATCCTAAAAGTTGCACAATCGGTTTCCTGAGTACACTGCAGCATCCACAAAGAAGCTCTAGCAATGAAAAACATGCCAGATGAACTTTTGTCTGTACTTAATGACGCTGTGAAAATTGTCAACTTCATAAAAGCTTGTCCATTAAATTGATATATTTTATTATTTTTATTTTAATCACGTACACAGAAAATGTGTATTTAGTTACTGTAGTTAAAAATGTGGAGTTTAATCGGAGAAAGGGGTGCACACAGCTAAAAGTTTGGGAACCACTTTTAATGTAATGGCTAGACACTGCAAGTTGCTATCACCACATACAGTATCATCAATTTGTTGACAACATTAATGATTGCATAATTTTTATATTACAAGTTTTCTAATGCTCAAATACGTATATGAGGGGTTATTTCATTAAATATGTAATGAACATACATTCCTAGTTGTAAAACACTGAATATTGGATATAAGACTTTGAGAATTTATATAAATCAGTGCATATTTCTGCATTTCGTTTCCTTGTACTTGTACATGTGTGATGACAATAAAGTTGAATCTAATTTCAGAAAATACTGCAAACAGCCAGGGAAAAAAAAAACTTTGTAAAATAAAATGTTGTTTATAAATAGGCATACCGTGTTTTACATTAGGGTGACATGGTGGCTCAATAGTAAGCACTGTCACCTCACAGATTCGAGCCAGTTGGCATGTCTGTGTGGAGCTTGCATGTTCTCCTTGTGTTTGCGTGGGTTTTTTCCGGGTGCTTCAGTTTCCTGCACAGTACAAAGACATGAGATATTATTGGTAAACAAAATTGGCTATAGTGTGTGTGTGTGTGTGTGTGTGTGTGTGTGTGTGTGTGTGTGCGTGCGTGTGTGTGTGTGTGTGTGTGTGTGTGTGTGTGTGTGTGTGTGTGTGAGAGTGTTTCCCAGTACTGGGTTGCAGCTGGAAGGGCATCGTAAAGGGCTGCATAAAACATATGCTGGATAAGTTGATGGTTCATTCCGCTGTGGCGACCCCTGATAATTAAAGAGGGTTAAGCCGAGGAAAAAACGAATGAATGAATGAATGAATGTTATACGGGACATTCTACCAGAAATGTACATCTTCACTTATAAAAAATGCCTGACTAAAGCTTGTCGTCCTCAAAATATCATGCAAAAACAAGCATAAAATCAAACAATTCATTGATAGAACGCATCCTTGATCACTGTGAGATTCTTCATCAAATGATGTCACTTTCTTTGAGTCAAAAGCCTTAACACTGTATTGCACACATTTTATGTTAAATTTAATGCAAATGTGACAGGACTGACAGGAACATTCACAATTGTAAATTTATTTTTATTATATATTTGTAATATTTATTTGTTGAATTTATTTAGAATTTCATGTATTTTAATCAAGTGATGTGAATGATAACAACTTAACCTTGCTATTTCTGAAGTTTTTTCCTAAATAACAGTTTTTAGCATAACAAAACTATTAAAGCTGTAGGTTCAATTGGGCTGAGGATAAGGACAATGACAGGCTTTGTACATTTGTAAAGTGTTTTTAATAAAGAACAAAAATCTGAGAACCAAATGAATGACATATTCCTTTACAGAACAGCTCACAGAAATCAACCATCAGTATATTTAAAAATTTTTTGGGATGAAATATTTTTATTGACTGTATTTATGTTTTTATTTCAGGATTTGAACACATTTCTGGCAGAGTGCCCCATACATGTGCCTCAGTAAAAACCTTCATAATAGAGAAATAAACTTTATTAAATAAATAAATGCAAGGCATATTTTTCATATACTGAAAAAAAACTAGCCAAAAATACCAAAATCTCAAAATTAACAGGTACCTTTTTTTTTTTTACCTGTAGAGTCACTCCCTAAGTCTGAAAACATGTTTTGATTTGTATTAAAATCTCGAGTTGGATGTTTTGAAAAAAAATTATTTTAATGTCTGTATATTCTTACATGTTAAGTTTGCTTTAATCAGCTTCATCTTAAATTGCTTGGGTCAGTTAGCGTTTCTGTGTGGAGTTTGCATGTTTTCCCCGCGTTCGCATGGGTTTCCTCCAGGTGCTCCGGTTTCCCCCACAGTCCAAAGACCTGCGGTATAGATAAATTGGGTAGGCCAAATTGCTCGTAGTGTATGAGTGTGTATGGATGTTTCCCAGAGATAGTTTGCAGCTGGAAGTGCATCCGCTGCGTAAAACATGTGCTAGAAAAGTTGGCGGTTCATTCCGCTGTGGTGACCCCAGATTAATAAAGGCACTAAGCCGAAATGAAAATGAATGAATGTATTCTAAATACAATCATTATAGTAAGTTTAATTTGTTTGGATGTTGTTACATTTGAATGAAAAGGTTTCTGTCTATATTTGTCTGTGTAGTCATGCCTAGCTATTTGATGACTGGTCTGTTCTTGGGCTGTAAATAGACATCTGGTCCGTGTTTAGATTGCTATTAGATGTATTTTTATCATTAAAATGCTTACTGGCCATTTTATGTTTATCTTTCAGGCTGCTGTACTTGACTGTTTGGCGCCATCTTGTGACTGAATAAATGTGTAGGCTGCGTTCAGACATTTTTGTTCCTGTCAGCTTTAAGATTAAATAAACAAAAGTGAATAAATTGTTATATCTCAGATCAATGTTTTTTGTCTAATCGTTTGGTTTTGTGGCAAGTAGCTACGTAGCCAATAAGTGGAGTAATTTACAACTAATTAATGTATACTGGTGACAAGGCAGTCAAACTTACTGTGAGAACAACCAACTCGATGTGCATTAGTCCCTCCATATATTATAATAACTAATATTATATTATACTTTTTTATATTTTATTATTGTTAATAGGCAGCACGGTGGCTCAGTGGTTAGAACTGTCACCTCACAGCAAGAAGGTCGCTGGTTTGAGTCCTGGTTGGGCCAGTTGGCATTTCTGTGTGAAGTTTGCATCTTCTCCCCGTGTTGGCGTGGCTTTCCTCTGCATGCTCCGGTTTCCCCCATAGTCCAAAGACGTGTGGTATAGGTGAACTGGATAAACAAAATAATTATTGGCCAAAGTTCTAGTATTGGGTTGTGGCTGGTAGGGCATCTGCTGTGTAAAAACATATGCTGGAACATTTGATGGTTTGTTCTGCTGTGGCAACCCCTGATAAATAAGGGACTAAGCTGAAAGAAAATGAATAAATAAACATTGGAAATTTTCCTCTATCCTCAAAGACAAAAAATGTTGTCGCTGATGCTCATCATGGCTTTCACACTGGTCTGTGTGAGCTGGACATTCTGACCCCAAAAGAGCCCTGCACCAAAGTGGGAAACCAAGAACGCTTACAACACTTTTTTCAAATGACAACACACCTGAAATAAGGTTCATAAAGTGTTCAATCACTCATCAACGCCACTATAGTCCCAGTAAGAAGATATTATAGGATTTATAAAAATTCAAGATTCCAAATTCATTTTCAAAAGAAAAATTGCGTAAAATAATTGAATTGCATTTTCTTTTCTTTTAATTGAACTGTGAACTGGGTTTATTTTTGGTGACTGTGAAGAGCTATAGTGAAACTAATTTATTAGATAAATAGATTTATTAGATAATTGGATTTATTAGATAATATAATTAGACTAGATAATATAACTAGATAATTAGATAATGTAATTAGCTAAATAAGTAACAAATAATACAAATAATATTATACAAATAATAATAATAACTCCTATATGTATTATTTATCACTTATAATACAAATAATAAGTGATAAATAATACATATAGGAGTTATTATTATATTATATTAGTGTGTATGTATATATATATATATATATATATTTATTTTTTTTTTTTTTTTTTAAATAATAGTATTCTAAACAAAGTATCCTTAATTATAGCATTCTAGATATAGTAACTAAACAAGTATACAAACATTGGGTTATTTTAGGTTTTGTTTAAGCTATTGTGGTTTTTGTTTATTTGATTCAATTTGTTTATTGTTTCTATTTTCTTTGTGTTGTGTTATTGTGATTTAGATCTTGACAATTTAAACTTTAAAAGTTATTCACTTATTTTTTTCAATCAAACCCCATTGACTTGTCTTTTCTCTTGCTGCAACTCTGGCTCTCGAGCGAATCTAGTCTTCTGATCGGCGCATAGTGTTTATTAGGACATCAAAAATAATCTATAGGTCACAGGTGCTACATATAGGTCTATCAAATAAAAATCTGCCAAGCACACTGCTTGTGAGTCATCCATATGCCTGGTTGTAATTCTGGCTGAAATACAGTAGATTAAACTGTGGGAGCTAAAAGGGCTGACGTGTCACAGCAAGTCTTTTGGTCCTACAGGTGAAACTCAAAAAGGGAAACATAACAACACCAGATACAAATCCACCAAGAGGACTTAGATCAGCCAACAACTAGGTCTGCAGATCGACATACTGGTAAGTTTCACAGAGACCCACGCGCATGCCAGGTCCAACAGCAGACTATGCTATTTTTAGATGACTACGCTCGGCTGCACAACGTTTTAAAGACCATCTGCGTTTTTTCTCTTTCTTTACAGCAATTCTTCAAAATGATTGCCTTGTTGCTACTTTTGGCTTTTGTTTTGCCTCAAAGTCAGGCAGTGGACCCTAATCCTAAGCCATGTATGCCCGCGAGGTACAACAACGCTCACAATGTTTTCCTCAAACGCCATATTCCTGATGGGGTGCCAAAAACGTGGGACCAGAACGCCTGGGAAGTTTTCCTGAGGAAGATTAAAACGTGTGGCAGACCAACGCAGTCGTTTTTCCGTGCCGCCGAAAAACAGCGGGTGGAAAATGTGTGCAGTAAGGCTGGCGGAAAGACACTGTCCGGTAACCTGTGTATCAGCAAAGAGAAATTCTCCTTTGTAACGGTGCGGATTGATATCACTGAAGGCGCGTGCGGAATTAGAAGCATGAGCAATGAGACCAAACACATCATCCTCGCCTGTGAAGACATAGGAGATGTTTGTCAACCGGTCCATTTCGAGGGAAACCCTGAAAGCAAAGCACCAAGCAATAACCAGCTGGATTGTGGGGCTAATGGGAGCTCAGGAACCATTGCGATAAACGTGCTTCCTTTGTGGTTTACTTTGATAGTGATGGTATACTTTTTGTAAGGGAAAATCTTTTATGCTACTCCTAGTCTATATGTTAAAGATCCCAAAAAGCATGCATGTCTTTAGGCTATATGTTTATATTTGATTGTTCAATTGTTTTTGTACATATTGGACATTTTAAGGAAGTGTGCATTAAAACAAGGGCTTATTTTAAAACGATTGTCACTGAATCATTAATACATTGTGTAAATTTTCCCTGAAATGTTTTAGTTATATTTTAGATGTTTCTTGTTTCACAATGTTCAGAGAATGTTCAAAATCATACTTTCATAACTTAGTTGGAGCAGGAAAAAAAGACAGGAGGGGGGGTTGCTCTGTAACTTAACTCAATTAATGTGAAGATAATAAATGGCCCGGATTAAATTTAAGGTTATTCCATTCTAAAAAATGCTGGGTCATTTCAAACGAAACTTGGTTAAATATAACAGTTGATTTTGTTCATACAGTATATTGTCACGTTTGTGGATCTTTCTGTTTTTCTTGCATGTGTGTGTGGGAAGTGGGTGTGTCTTTTTTGGGTTGTTCACCATGTGGGTGCTCACGTGTTTTGTCACTACTCAAGGCACAGGTGTTTGTTATCAGTCACAGGTGCTGCGCGTTCCGCGCGCTATATATGTTCAGTGTTTTGTAGTTAGCATTATCAGTCCGTTGTTTGTTCACTCCTGTGTCTGCTTCTGTTAGACTCTCTCGCTCGCGGTGGTGGAGGCTATCTGACTTAGCCTTAGTGGTGGGCAAAGCGAGGCTTCGTGAAACACTGAAACAGTTGAAGCAAATGTGTCGAAGCTTCGAAACGTTTTGAAACCCCACTCTACGGTGACACCTAGTGGTCATTTTTATGTGTTGCACTGGAACAGCGTCAGCAAAGAACAGTTGAGCAAATTGAGGTATTAAACTCCACTTTGCAAATTAAACCTACAAGTGGTTTAGTGGAGTGGTTAGGGTTCCTGACTACCATGTCAGCATACTGGTTTCGAATCCAGGCTGAGACAGCTCTTTTGAAATGCTTTAATATCAGTTTGAATTGCTCTGTTCTTGTATCGTTTTGTTTCAACATTGGTCTGACATCCGAACAAACACTTTCTGAATAAATATGTCTTGTTTTTGTCATAAAACAGGGTTGTTGTTAGATCAGACAGGGTTGTGGCCAGAAGTTAACAAGAATTATTTATATTATTCATTAAATTTCCCATTTATTGTATTTTATTTATGTCTACCCAAAACCTAAACCCAACCATCAGAGTACTGTAAAAAAATTAATTGTTTTACAGTGTTACAAAAACGATGCTGTATTGATGGCGTATCAGCAGCTGTATCCTATTTAGACTACACCATAAAACAGTAACATGATTAAAATACATAAAATTGTGATTTCGGAGTATTTGTACAAGACGGGATTCGAACCCAAAAGAAATTTGAAGCTCAGTTACAACGTGCACACGCACTGTCCACTAGGCCATACCAGACAGAAAAATTGTCAGACCCTGTCAGTCAAATGCGAATTCGCCAGGTCTCGAAACGCTTCTGAGCTGATCAATGCTTTGAATCGCTTTAGTCACACGACCAAGTGTTTCGAAACACTTTAGTCACTTGACCTGGGTGTTTCGGACCATGCTTCGGTGCAGTGTTTCGAAACACTTGCGCTTCGGGATCTCGACACTGTGTCGAAACATCAGTTTCATGTCAGCCATCCCTACTTAGCCTGTTTCATGAGGACCTTATGCACGTCTCCGTTTCTTTGATGTTGTTACTACTGCCTGCTCTGATGACAACATTGTCTGTGAGAGACTTCATCCCAATCCGCTACTCTGATGAACTTTACTGCTGGTAAGCGTGTCGATTTCCTGGAGAGTTGCTACCTAGCGCTAACCTTCCCCTTCCCTCATTATCTGGTGAGATAGCAGTGAGAGACTTCTATCTGGCACTATTTCTCGGATGAACTTTATTCTCTGTGGAGCGTTTGCATTCCCGGTGTGAGCACCCTTGCTCAACACTATATCTGGTGAGATCAAACCAGTTGTGACTCTTAATTAATCATCTTGTTTTTTCACTTGCATTTGGGTCTCCTGTGTATATCTTTGTGACATATATTACCCGAATATTGGTTGAAATACCCACCATTTTTTGTGCGTAAGAGGTACTTTTAAGGCAATTTTTTTATCACCTCTAAAAATAATTAAATAAAACATATTAACTCAATATAGGGTTTAAAAAAAAGTAAAGGTTAGTTCACCCAAAGATAAAAATGTGTTAATGGTTATTTAGTTAACATTATTACTTTTCAAAAAAATCATCAGCAATTCAAAACATTTATTATGTAATGATCATTTTCTCTCTTTCTGTCTCTCTCTCTATATATATACACTGTTTAAAAAAATCTGTTAAATTTACGGAAAAATTCCGGCAGCTGTGGTTGCCAGAATTGTTCCGTTAAAAAATACAGAAGTTTATAAAACTGTTTAAATTTACGGATAATTACTATACAATACAATGTTCAGTTCACAAAAATGTAGCTTAGTGCATAAAAACATAAAGTCACTCAATGCACTAATGTGTTCATTTGTGTTTAAAATTAACAAACAGATTTTCACTGAATTAGTAACTACACAGTTACCTTTAAACAAAAGAAGATGCAGCTTAACATCAAATACATTTAGTTCATCTTGGACTTGCACCCAAATGCTACTATCCTCCACAATGGTGACACAAAAACCGTTTTACAGTATTTTGTTGTCTTTTTTCTTGATTTTACAGTAAAATACCAGCAGCTGTGGTTGCCAGTAATTTACTGTTTTTAACATTTTACAGTCGTAAATTCAATCTACAGAATATTTCCGTTAAAAATACATTCCACAGTCTGTATTTTTTATCGAACACATTTAACCCCTTAAATCCCAGAGAAAATCCTCACTAGTGTCCTCACTACAGAGGGTTGAACACTCAGACAGTGATGAAGTTAATGAGATAATTAAGTGTCTAATTAAAGGAGGATTGAGAACTATTGATGAACAACTGTTAACAAGCAGAATCACTGAAGAAAATAAAACACAAAAAACACAGCCAAAACCAAAGATGAAATCAACTTAAAATAAAACTCTAAATAGAATAATAATTAATAAAAATAAAACAAATTACACAAATGTAATTTCTCAAGATCTCAGCAGAGATCAATAAACAACTCCACAAACATCAGGAGCTTCACTTATTATTGACCTTTGACTTTATTTCTGTCACATGAACAAAAACTCTTAATGAAATATCTGTTCATTTGAAGTCACCATGATGGAGGACAGAATCTGCTTTAGTTAGGCTCTTTAACTATTTGTTCTGACACTACTTTTTATTTTAGCTGCTATAATTAATTGTGTTAATCAAGCTACTTGTATAGCATTGAAGACCAAAAGAAAAAAAAACAATAACAATCTGATACGATTAACTATGATATTAAAACCACCTTCACCTGCTTGTGCACTCATTGAATGTCTTGTTAGTTAACAGTAAGAAATGAGTAACACATATAAATGAAACCACTTGACCTACAGCAGCCAATAACTGTTACCAGATCTAAATACACTATTCACAATGACAATGTTTGGTCTATGGCAGAACTTAAAACCACACAGACATCAACAATTAGGCCCAATCCCAATTCTATTTTTGTACTTCTACCCCTTACCCTTGGCCCTTACAACCGGAGGGGAAGGGCTTCAAAATTTACCCCTAAGAATTGGGACAGCACTTCAACACCTGCACACGTCATCATATGTCATCACGATCTCTTGCTTCATATGAGATCGGACGATCGCGACTGCTGTAGTTATTCCAGTTGTGTTATTTTTTTGTGTTTATCTTCAGGAAATCACTGAAGGCATATATTATGTTATCATAACGATCTAATGTGGCAATAAGATCGTTAACTGTACTGTGTATTTACACAGTGGCCATATTCATCTATGTAAACAGTTAAAAACAACATTAACATTATGGCAGACACTGTAAAAGGCTCATTCTCAGCCACAAGACTTTTCTGGCAGGGTATTTGAGTGTCATCGAGTGTCAGAATGTTGTGGAACTGCTGTACAGGAGTTATGATTATGAATTATAGATCGCAAAATTTAGCAGGTTTTTTTTTTTAAGCATGACGGTAAAACACGAACGCGGTTATGAATATATTAAAACATATGTTTGTTTGTCGTAAAGATTCGTAATAATGACAAAAAATACTAATCTGTGGATCTCCTTACTTCCGGGTTTAGCAATACTGCCGTTGTGGCAGGTGTATTCTGGGAAACTTCTTACCCCTTTGTTTCAAGTGTGCTCCTGAAAAATCTTCATTCGAAGGGGTGTATACCCATAGATATATACATTAGATGTCGCCTACCCTACTGTTGTCTATTAGAAGGAATGCGTCAAAAGAGCCGCCATTTTAGTACAGGGTAGCTAGCGCTCCTTTGAAATGAATGCAGGACCAAGGTGAAGTGGAGGACTGTGGCCATCCAAAGCCAGAGAAATACACATATACACATATATCTATGATCGTTAGTTTTCCCCGGTGGTCCGTATGCAAATATTTTTTTAAATTACGAAATATTATAATTTTACATCACTTTTCTACATTGATGGATGTGACCGCACGGGCATTCCTGACAAAGAGTGAATGTTTGTGTGCATGGAAATGCATTACCCTCCTTCCCTGTTTAATTTGATCTAATCTATGTCCTGAAACACACCCCCTCTCCTGCTTTCACTTCTCATACTGACAGAGGGAGCAATTCGTTTGTGAATGAATCTCCGTTATGAACGACTCGTTTACTTAGCTGACAATAATACAATTTTCTGGCAATGCAGCTTCTTCTTGTCATATTTCATAACATTGTTTGCTCATTTTATTCAACAAAACTAACATAAGCTTAGAATTTAGTGCGTGTTGGTGCTACTTTGCCTTATGGTCACTGCAGTAAGAGACTATATTATCATCAATAACGTTACTTGTTGAGCACAAAAGTTCATAACAAGCAAAAACAAACTAAATCTTACCTATAAAATGTGATGATGTGCTTTGTTTTATTTGTTTGCTCGTTACTACACCCGTACACAGCGCTAAAGTCCAGCATCTTCACATTGGCACACTGTCTTGACTAGTGCGGTTGAATGACGTTTGTCCTAGGAGCACTGTATCAATGTGGCAGCGCTATTGACACATGCTCAGGGTCCCTACTCCCTATGTGATATCTAGTGTATATATCTATGGTGTATACCACTAGACCTTAGCCCTATGCCTTCCAGCTAAAAAGAATTGGGACACCACTAACCCATGACAGGAACACGCAAAACAAGGGATAGGGGTAAGAGGAGAGCTAAGGGGTAGAATTGGGATTAGGCCTTAGTCTTTGAATCTTAACAATGGTAACAAATAAAAAAATCTAAATCAAATAAAATAAAAAATCAACCCAGAACAACACAAAATATACAGAAAAATTACACCCAAAAAAACAACATAAAATAAAGGAAAAGAAAGAGATTGCAAGATCTTTAAGCTGCATAATATTATCATGTTGCAATGCATGCTGGGATTTTTGTATATGCTGGCACCCAAGCAGCTTTTTTTTTTTTTTAAGCAACCATAATTGGTTCATATCCTGATTCTTGATGTCTGTGTGTCATTATTTGCAGATCTCATGGTTTTGTGCATGAAACTAATTAAGTTTTAATTTATTATTAATTCCTTAATTGTTTGTTAAACCTCCATGGGAAACTGTAATATATCCTAGACAATATCAAATACAACTATTTTCTATGGCTTAACTTATTAAATACTACATATTACATCTGTAACAATCAAGTACACACAACATAGTTTCTCATTCTCTTTCTTGATATAACTGATGAGTTTCAGAAACACAGTTTTAACAGTCAGAGAAATATTAAGGTAGAAGAGTAGACGTTCAAGAGCACAACTAAAGCAGCCTCTGATCTCCATGATGGAGGTCAAATGAAATATTTTTAATAAAAATATAAACCTGTTATCAAATTGTAATCAGTGAAGCTAATGCTGTTATTTATATAGTTGTTTAATTCTCTGTTTTAATCCAGTTGGTTTGGAAAGATTGTCTTTATAGTTTTATTTCTTGTTCTTTCCTTCAGTGATTGTGCTTGTTAACAGCAGGTGTTCATCAGTGTCTGAATTCAGTCATTTGTGGTCATTCACTCTGTCTAGTGGACTAAACTAATTGACAAATTTAGTTACTAGTAAATGAGGGTGTGTGGTGAGATTTCAGACACTCTGATTAGTTTCTCGAAAACA
>CAIGQZ010033112.1:3014331-3024643 GCA_903798205.1 Danio tinwini
AGGTTTTCTCAACTAATTTCTAAACATAATAGTTTTAAGAACTCATTTATTTTATCTTTGCCATATTTTACGAGATAATTTTCAAGACACTTCTATACAGCTTAAAGTAACATTTAAAGGCTTAACTAGGTAAATTAGGTTTACTAGGCAGGTTAGGGTAATTAGGCAAGTTTTTTTTAACTGCTTTTAATGTAGCTGAAATAAAACAAATAAGACTTTCTCCAGAACAAAAAATATTATTGGACATACTGTGAAAATGTTCTTTTTCTGTTAAACATTTGGGAAATATTTAAAACATTAAAATTTAACATACTGTATGAACGCATGAATGACTGAAAACTTATTCTTATAGTCTTATTGGCTGTTATTACTCCTATTGTAATTTTTTTTCTCTTATCTCCTAAAATTAGTATTTATTTTCAGCTCTTGGTTTACCTAAAAATACAATACAGGGTATAAAGAAAGTTCTATCGCAATGGTCAGATTAGAATAAACAACCAATTCAAATGCCTGTCACATAAAAGTAATCAAATTTATTGCACTTCTCTGCAAGATATTGCAGCACATATGGACTGAAAGAAGAAAGTGATATATACCTGGGAAGCCTCTAGGTTGAATAATTCACCAAAATTTCATTTTGCAGGGGTCTCAAGTCTCATGCATTTTAACCACACTGTAAAAAAATAATACCCCATATCTACTCAATAAATTTGAGGTAACAGATTACAAGCAATATTATTAATTAAATTCAACATATATGGATTTAGTAACAATTAATTAAATTAGCTTATTTAAAATTAGCCATTTAAATTGAGTAACCACAAACAGTACTTAAAAAACTTGGCAATTTTTAAACAAAAATATTAAATTGAACAGAAAAACCAACACAATGTTAATAAACTACTCAATGTTTTTATTTAGATTAAACATAAAATGCGTGGAGCCTGTTCATCAGACCTAGAAAATATTACTTTGTCTACACAATAAAATTAAGGTAACAGATTGCAAGCAATATTATTAAATTTAACAAATATGGATTGTGTAAATTTGGTTAAATTTAGCTCAAATTAGTGGAGCCTGTTCAGCAGTGTGGAGCCACAAAACAGATTAACAACAATCTTATAATAGACAATACATAATACACAAAACATGTACATTTAAACAAATTGATAATATTAACAAGGACTTTGATCATCATTTTTAAACGGCATAGTTTCAAACAACTGGACATTAAACAATAGTTTAAAACGATACACTTAAAGTGAAATTTATTATGCATCAAAGGTATTATTTGCAGGAATAATACAGATTCATTGAAGCAAAGAGGACACAGCAGTTTATTGGAATACTACCCTCTAATATCTTCCAGTGTTCGCTAGACAGTCACTTGTAAAAACACCATTCTTTGTCACAGTTAAAATGCATAGAATGCATAGATCAAACCCAGGTGGACACAAGCTCTGGGAATGTAGTCAAGAGCAGTGTTTCCACTCACTTGCCTTAAGTTAGCGTGCCAATGCCAGTCACGTTTCCAGAGTCACTTCCGGGGCCTGATCGGATACCTTGGGCCAAAACAGTCCAGCTGGGGCTTTGAGCGGAGTGAAAGCGAAGTTTGTCTGAGTCTGGTAAAGATAAGGTCTATAAGAACTTTAACACCTTCGATGATGATGATAGTGTCTTTAGGCAGTCACTTGTAGAAGGCCCCCATTCTGGTCAACATTACTGCCATCCCAAGCCATTCAGTTCCTGTCGGTGCTTCATTGTCCAACACCATTGAACAACAGTAAGAAAAGAAATTAATAAAAGAGAAAATGTTAACAATGTTATTATGTTATGACATACAGTCAGAAACTGTAAACATGATAAATGTCAGAAACTCTACTTTTAGTCTAAGTTCTCTGTCTTACTCCAAGAGCTCCTCAGCAGCTGTAAAGATCCACGGTGCACAGTGGCGTCGCTCTCAAATTCAGCGCTTGCCTTAAAAAACAGAATGACAGAAAAAATGATTACATCTGTTTTTTTTATACACTGTATAATATTTGACCCCAAATTAACAGTAAATTACTGACTAATAATTGTATTACTTTCACAGTAAGGCACTGTGATTGTTTTACACACACACACACACACACAAAAAAATTATAATAATATATATATATAAAAAAAAGCTGTGAAATTACAGCCATATGTGACTTCAAGGTAGATAGTAAGGCCCATTTCTGTGATTTCATTGTATTCTTTTGTAGAATTACTATACATTTTAATGTGAAGTTACAATTAATGGCAATATGGTTACTGTGATTTAACAGTATGTTGTAGTTGAAATACTTAACTGTAACATGTATATCCTGCTTTCAACCTCCATTCAGTCTCATTTTCATCATCAGTTTAGTTTCATTTTCCACACATTTACTGGTTGATGTGTCTCCTCTGCCTCTTTGGCAATATACAATAAGTTCTAATTAGTAAAATGTGTTAGACAATATCATATTTGTTTTGCTTTGATAATGAGGGTCATAATGAAGTGAAGGCCAGTGCTTACCTTGCTTAACGTTACTTTATTCCTCAGTGCTCACTAAACCTCTGTGGTCCTTTTAACGCAATGCTGTGTTGAAATAGAACGCAGTTAACACTAAGTTAACAGAAAAATACATTTTTAAAAACTCAAACAGTCTCTAATACCTCAAAATTAGCATTAAGGTTACAAACATCTTCTGGTAACTTCTGCTAACGGCTCACTCAAACCGTCTGTTAATGAACAACGTGACATAAGAACCTAAAGTTACTTGGTGAATTACATGCTATACAGAAATATATAACAATAATTTAAATAACAGAGTTAGACAATTCAACACTTACCGATAAATCCGTTTGGATGAGACCACGACAAGTTCACCACGCGGGCTGCGTTGTTTGGTGAAGGGAGCTGGTGTTGTTTACGAGTCGAGTGACTCGGTTCGGTTCTATGATCGGCTCCCTTAAGTAAATTGTAAGAGTCGGATCCCACCCGAAAACGGTTGCCTTTTTGTATAATACCGTAAAACAATATGATTTATTAGCATTTCGCTATAACTCATGTACCTAACCATGTACTTGTGAACACGTGCGATAAAAAGATCCCCGATCTCACAGCAATCCAAAGACGGTTCAATCCGATTCAATCTCACACTTAACAAAACCAATACAATAATCAAATATTGCTCTGAATGTACCATGAAATAAAGTTTTGACGGTTGTTCAAGCGAGAATGTAGTTGTTTAAAACTCAAATCTGCGGTTTATTTATAAAGATAGTGCGTATTTTAAAATCTTTCTTTTTACAATTGCGGAGATTCACCTCCAGCTCATGACGGGCGCTCATCACTCGTGTATCCGGCGAGGGCAGCCGGTCCTTGGCTAAACATACTGACATTGTGCCCCTGTCTAATTTGAAAGTGCTCATTTTAAATCACGTTGGTTTTAATTAATAATTTCTCTTTTAGAAATTATAAAAAAAAATAGCAAAATTCTTATAATACAATTGATTAGATTTTATTACAGACATTAAGTAATTTCAAAGCAAAAAAAAGCCCTAAAATCAGGAAATTTATTTTATTAAATAAAGTGTACATAATAATATTAATGAAATCTACATGGCCACAGAATGACTTTACATTCTCTCTCTCAAGCCACATTTTGGATTTCTCATGCTGAGGTGTAATAACTGAATAACTTAGATGTAATAACTTTCTTCAACACACACTCGCCCCACTTTTCATCTCACTCTAATATTAAAAAAATCTATATATAAAAAAAACCATAACATGAGAACCCTGATTGTGTGAACTAACCCCTGTAACTCTGCATAATGTGGCCTACAAAACTGGAACAAAATAGTCTGAAAATGTCATAATTTGTCAGTATAATTGAACAACAAAAAGTATTTTATGATTATATAGTGGGCCGCCTCCCAGTTTTGTGCTGAAATTATTGGGGTACTTTAATCTTAATAGTTCCATGGTTAAATCTCTGGATCAACATCTCAAACATAATAATAATAATAATAATAATAATAAACATTTAAATGTAATCATTTAATCAAATCAGGTTTAATAAAAATATGACTTTTGCTTGGCATAGAATTACTCGATCACTCTTAAGGTTTTCGCAAAACACGTTTTTGTTTTAGGAAGTTATGGTTGAACAGAAACCATGAACCGAGAGATGAGACAAATTAAAAAGCAGAAGTGATACATTGTGGTATTGGGGCGCATATGGGGCTTATGTTATATGTTATGTTATATGAAAATTGTTCCATCATGTGGAAATTTTACATCTGACAGTAACATCTTTTATTCTTGGCTGAAGATGCAATATGAATAGTTATCAGTCGAATTGTCATTTCATTATTTACCTCCAGAGAGCTCTTGTGTACTGTGCAAGTGAGCAAGTGAAGTGAAAATTGTAAGCACCTTCAGTATTTTGTTACCGAACTTCATCCACCAGATGACACTATTTCTCAAACGTATTCATACGTTTCCCCCAGGCATTTTGGCAGTCAGTTTTTTTTCCCACCAATAAACTTTTCGTTCAAGGTCATTAAAATTAAGACTTTGGCTGATGGCAGTTGGGTAAGTTTTTTTTTTTAATGCACCGTTACCTATAATATAGCATAAAAAACAATGCCTTATTTGAGAAATATATTCAAATGGACAGTTGCTATTCATTAAACTAACAGGCAATACACCTATGACTGAATATACAAACTAAGTTTTCAACCTGACATAAGAAAGTGTGAACATTTTGCTATGCCATAATCCCACAGGATCTGTAGACCAGGCATTGCAGACCTGCTTCGTGTTAGTCTGATTGGGATGCAATAATGCATTCATCCTGCCACAGACTCACAATTTTAACATGTTCAGGGAAATCAAAGAAAAGTTGCAACACCTTTAACCTTTCCTTCACCTCTCCACCCATTAAATCTCTAGTTCCCTGGGCTCTCCGTGTACCATTATTGTAATGTAGCACAGGAATCTGGCCTTTCTTTACAAGAATTCCACCACATTTCCACCCTTTCTCTCAATGACTTGTTTATTTCATTTAGCCCATACACTTCCCATGGTGTAGATATATTAATTATTTAACTAAATGTATTATTTTCGACATTATTATCATCGGGAGTGTAGACACAATGTTGCTGGACAGTTTTATGCTGAAATACATGAGCTGGAAGCATGATATCCTTAAACCTCTCCACTTTAACAGAACTGTTTATTCTCTTTGAGACTCTACTGAACTACAATCAATCAAGCTTTAAGCTTTGGCAGACAGGCACTAACTTCTGTCAATAGGTCATGACACAAATATGACATTAGGCAAATCAATACATGCACACACGGGTCACAGTCAGAAAATATAACAATTGGTTTTGAGGAGAAAGGGGGGGGATGAACTGAAAGAATGAGTGAAGAGTGAAAGGCAGGGGTGTGATGAGGGTTGGTGGTTGGGTAGAAAAGGGGAGTGTTGGAGACCCAGTTTGCACTTAAATTGAACTTTTATGGCAAGAATAAAGCAAGAAAATGTTCAGTTTGCAAACAAACTAAGGTGTGAGGCTGGGAAAGGTCTGTTGTTTTTATTCCCACATTTTTTTCCCCTCTCTCGACAAGTTTTACTTTTATTCTGAAGCTATTACATTGCAAAAGCCTTCTTATCACTTTCATTCTATTCCCATAAGGCCACTATACAACCCCAAAGCAGAAAAAGTTGGGACTGTACAAAACGAAATAACATAATTTTTCTAAATTTACTTTGACTTGTATTGCATTGCAGACAATACAACAAATACTATTTAATGTGTTTCTTGTACTTTGTATTGTTAGTTTTTTCCAAAATAAATTGATATTTTGAAAAACAAATTCTCACATATTTGTTAGCAAGCTGGCAATCTTCTGTCCATCTTTGCTCCTAAAGCTCTAGACCAGGGGTGCCCAATTTTTTTCTTATGAAGGGCCAAAAACCAAACTTGATTGAGGCAAGTGGGCTGAAGGTATAAATATAAATATAGTTGCCATGGTAATTTCCAATTTTATTTAATATTATTTACAAATGACTAGTAAACATTGTGTTGTACTAATACAGTATTTTTTTACATTTATAGCATTACAGCAATTACAAAAAAAAATCTCATTTATAACGGAATTACGTTAGGTTTTGCCTAGATTTGTTTGCCCATGTCTTCTAGTACTCTGTCCATCGAGTCACAGTATTTACATTTATAAAATCAGATTCATTTACAACATTTAATTTTAACATGATATTTTTTTTCGTAGCTCAGCAATAAACCAAGCAAAAACGTTAGGTCAAATTAAAGATGAATTATTAGATATTCGTTATTAGAAATGATGAAGGCAACACAGACATTCCCCAACCCTCTGCATCATACTCACTCACTTACTCACTCACTCACTCACTCACTCACTCACTCACTCACTCACTCACTCACTCACTCACTCACTCACTCACTCACTCACTCACCTCAGATGGGATGGCGGGCCAAATCAAAAGTTACAATGGGCCACAGTCCCTACTTTGTGCATCTCTGCTCTAGACCTTTCTTGGATGCTGCTTTTGTACCAAATTTAAATTACAATCACCTGTTGACATCACCTGTTTTAAATCAAATCATTGTTTAACCAATATACATTATTACTAGCCCTAAATTGCTCCTGTCTCAACTTTTTTTTTAAATGTGTTGCAAGAACCAAAATTGCAATAGATTTTTTAATTTTAGCAGCATGTTTTTTCAAACCTTGGTTGGTCAAAACTTTGGGGTCAGTATGATTTTTAAATGTTTTAAAATAAGCTTCTCCTGCTCACCAAGGCTGTATTTATTTAATCAAAAATACAGTAAAAATTGTGAAATGTTATAGCAAAAAAAATGACGCTAAACTTTTGACCAATAGTGTATTTTGGTCTTAAAATTCATCACTTTTTTATGGTTACACCTGGCATCCACACTACCCTGGTCTCTTTGACCTGGAAAAACAGAGCATTTTGGAAATTCTAAAGACCTTGTTTTAAATCTCTTGTTTGACCATTACACAACCTGCAAGTACAGATGCCAGTAAATATCTGCATGCCTTTTTACTGTTTCATTTGCATAACCTATATGTTCATGTTAATCTCCATTATCATTATCATTTAAGCTGTAAACAGCTTTACAGAGTCCTCCATAATTTAGTTGTTGATTTTGTTGAACTCTATGATGGTGCAAATGCAACCAAGAAGATGATGTAGGGGAAATTGGTACTCAGGGAAATGGGTTTGTGTGAGTTTCAGTAACTACCAGGTGCAAAAGGCCCTATATAGACCAATGACTAGGGCCAGACAGAATCTGCGTAAATGTTTTTGAGTATTTTGTAAAACATTAGCAAATTTATGTGGAATGATATCTAGAAAGTATATATAAAATAAAAAAAGAATACATTTTTAACTTATTTAACGTTTACGGCGCAAATCCAATTAGATTCACTTATCTACTAAAAGACAGAAAATATTACTTTACAAACTGTATTGTAAACAAATCATGTGAACATTTTAATATTACTGTTTTTATATCACAATAATATTAGTGAAATGAATACAAAAAATAAATGTACACACATTTACACAAGTAAATACATAGACTCAATGATGTGCTAAAAATCTGTGGAAATCAGCGGATTTCTGCGCACACAGATTCTGTGTAGGCCTACCAATGACCTAACAAATGATTAAAGGTGCCAGAATGCACTTATACATTATATTTAACTTGTTCTCTGACATTTACATAGAAGGTATGTGGCTTGGGTAAGTGTAACAATTCTCTAGCACTAGATTTCCAAACCATTTTACAACCCTAAGAACTGGTCAAAATAAAATGCTCAATTTTTATCTTATTTGAAAGGGTCATGAATATTAATGAGCTCTGCTCTGATGCCCCTGCATCTCATAGTGGTCGTTGACATTCACATAAAGTGATGTTCTCTGAAATACACCTGCAAAATCCATGTGCAATAAATAGTTTATAAGTATATTTTAAGCTATATTCTGATTAGTGTATTTTTATTTAGCTCAAATCAGATTTCTGACAGCTGAAGGCTGACAGCATGTCATTTCCATATAATGAACTCTTATTTATTCAACTATCCCTAGGTATATTCAGATTTCATCATCTCTTTAAACATTTGTGTCTCTATTTCAAATGAAACAGAGAGTTGACCTGACATTATTCAAAATTCAATAAGAGCTGAGTTCAGCTGAGGTAACAAAGTTAAATTTAATTATAATGTTTGATATATCTCTCTTTTTTTCTCTCTCTCTCTTTTTGTCTCTAAGTGGGGGATTTCTGAAGACTGATATGAGTCCTCATGCTGATATTTGGATCCAAAATGCTGTTAAAAATGAACTCTTTCACCCACACCTTTCAGCTGCTTTATGTTATCAAAAGCCAGAGCATGTAAAGATTCATTGGTATGCACATAAATACACTAATGTACATTCTAACTGAGGTTTGAAAAAAAAATGCAGCAAACAAAGGCAAAAGATAAATGTTGCTAAAATTAGTTTTCGGTGCTGATTTGTCAAGACCTTCTGACATCCCCATTACACAAGCAGTAGACTTCAAGTACAGATCCCAGCAAAATATGTGCATTCCCAGTGAGTGACAATAATAATGTATTGTTTCTTCTGAAACAAAGTATAAATGCCAGTCTGAATAATAAGTATTTTCATTCTGAAATACCATTTTAAAATGTAAATGCACAAATGTGAATGACGCCCAAATATTGATGTCTTGAAACACTTTCAAATACAGTACTGGCATTTTGTATGGCCTTTTTTTTTTGGACAATAAGTGTACCCTTTAAAATCATTTGTATTTCTACAAATGGTTCAATACAGTAGAAACACTTTCAACATCCAGACTAAAACCAGCAGGAGAAAATAAACAAGAAACAAATGCTTTGGCAGAGAAAGCGATTAGCATGGATGCCTAGTGGGTAAGGAATGAGCCTTTTTATTTCAAGCGGCAGTTTTAATGCACACACATACTGCAGCCTCAAATGAGTGGGGGTTGTTGAGGTAAAAGAGTTCATTTATCCAGCGTTTTGGATTTCGGTCAACAAACAAAATGAGAACATGCACTCTGGATTCTGAAATACCCCATTCAGAACAAGAGGAAGAACACCCTGTAGTAATTGGTGTCATAGGACACCATGTCAACGGTCAGGTCAAGTTTAGTGCTGGAGTGGCTTTGCCTTGCCTGAAGTGTGAGCAAGAAGAAGGTGAACAACGTTTGCAAGACAATCAGTGTGTGTGTGTGTTTCAGATGAAAGTGTTGTTTATATGGAAACAGGATGGATAAGACAGTAGGAAGTGATTTTATAGATAAGAAGCCAGCCAATAATGGATAGATGATAATGCCTCACCAGTCTGAGACTAATTTGACTGTACAAGTAGGATAGAATGATTAGAGAGAGAGAGAAAAAGAGAGAGAGAATGTGTGTGTAAGAGAGGGAGAATAAAGGAGGAGGAAAGGGGGAGATGGAAAGTAGAACAGTCTGTAATGAGCAAAGGGTGGACTGAGACAGAATGAACAACACATGGGGAGAAAAAAAGGGAAGAACCTGATGTTGAAGAAAGAAAAAGGAACAACCTGATTGAAGGAATCATGTGGTTCATGTTAAGTTTCAGTTGGTATTAATGGTTATACTGTAAGAGGTAACGAACCTGAGTAAATAGTCAAGCGTGATCTAAATTTACTTCCACACACAAATTCATTTAGCATCATGTCTAATATAAATCAGCCCTTCATCAGATGAATGAGTGTTTGTGTGCTAGCAAGACTGAAAAACAAAATTTCAATTTTAATTGTTTTGGATGTATAATATGGATATTATATGTTTTTTTTGTGTGGAGTGGAATCATATTACACTTTAAAGCCTGAACTAACCTAAAATTAGAAATGTTAAGAGACTTTTTACACAAAAAGGGGGAGAACGACATGCCAACATTAATATGTTAATATTTGAACACAGGGAGAACATGTAAACTCCACATAGAAATGCCAACTAGTCCAGCTGGGACTGGAACCAGCGACCTGCATGCTGTGAGGCGACAGTGCTAACCACTTAGTCCTTCTGCTTAGCCCATACCTTATCAGGGGTCGCCACCGCAGAATGGAGCCGTCAAGTAGTCAGGCATGTTTTACACAGCGGAAGACCTTCAAGTTGCATCCCAGCACTGAAAGTATAACCCTCAGTGCTACAAAACACACACACACACACACACAC
>CAIGQZ010033112.1:3029414-3049966 GCA_903798205.1 Danio tinwini
TTGGAATGGTAGTAACATATAGGACAAAAGTTTAATTTTAATAGCTATACACAAACAGATTTTACATCTCAGTAGTCTTATGCCAATTGTAACCATTTTGGCTGATTTGTGCAGTCTCATTCATAATTTTTTTGTACAGTCCACTGAAGTAGTATTTATGTTAGTTATTTTTAGAAGTATTGTTAAGGAGCGGGCCTACATTTTTTTTTTTAAAAATACATTTTTCTTATAGCTTGTGAATTAGCACTGTTTCACTGAAATGTAAAATGTTGAGTTTTATTTTCCCATTGGTTAAATTTATATGATTTTTATACATTTTTATCATTTCTATTTTTTCAAAGGTCTGCTAGATCTCAGTTAGGTGTGGGCCTTAATGCTCTTTTGGGGTCTTTCCCCCCTAAATGTTTTAATAGTATGAAATCATTGTACAAATCATCACTAATTTGCCAAAATTTTAAAATGTAGTAATTTGATTAAATAAAAGTTTTTTTTTGTAATTAAATGTAGGCATAGGCCCCTTATATATATATATATATATATATATATATATTATTTATTTAATTATTCAGTTTCATTATCATATAGCCTATGTCTGTTTAAAAATTGTATAAAGCGGAAATATCAACACTGGATGCGCAGCGCGCCCGGTGCCTGCTGTCGCTAAGCTAAAAGCTGATTTAACCCGCGCATTAATTGCAGTTCGCCCTGGCGGGGAAGGCCATCCATCAAAAGTAAATGGTTAACGACTTCTTTGTACGCGTCACATTCATCATCCAGTCTCCATGGCCCGCGTCTTCATTAGAGACCCAAACTTCGCCTCTCTTACCAAGACCCTACCCCCATATGCTCTCTTTTCTTCCGCTTCAACAGCAGGGGTGAGGGAGGACTAAAGACCCGTGGAGACACTGCTGCAACCTCCTAGCCTCTGCTAGGTCACCTTTTGTGCCTGCGTCATTCTCCTCAAATGCGTCCTCCCGCTCCCGTCGGGACCTCTGGAATTTCCACCACCCGCAGAAGACCCTCCGCGTCTCCTCTCTGTCCCAAACGGGGAAGATGCTAACCACAGCGGAGACAGATCCAGTTACAGGAGCTCTGAGTGCGCGGTGCTTTGAATAACTGCCGAGAGAAGGCTTGAACTTGACAGCTCTGTTTTAACAATTAGCTTGACAAATAGTGCGGATTGTTTTGTATACTAAACATAATTCACATTTGTCCCAAGTTATTTACGCACAGCTTTTATCTGTCAAAGAGCGAAATAGGCTGTCTTAGCCTGTTTCTATTCTATTCTATATTCTGTTCTAGCGAGTTAATAAGATGTTTTAGATTTTTTTTTAAGTTTTTATAAAATGTAATATAATATTAGAGCACAAACGTGTTCCTCTTGGAATTACTGCCACAGAAAAAGCTTTAAAACATTATTAAATTGATAACATATTAGATTTATTAAATATTAAATTTGAAACATTTAAAACATGCAATATAGTAGAAACGGGGAGGGATTATGGGTTATGCAAGTTGCAATTAATACGTCTATTTTTTCAAATATTTTCTATATTTGTATTTCAAATTTTGTATATTTAATAGTCTTGCTTTATAGCATGTCACATATTGAGAAAGTAATAAGTATTATTTCTTTAATGATTAAATAATTCTTAATAAATTTTAAATATAAATAATTAAGACATCCTCTGATGGGCGTTCTCAAGCGCGCACATGTCTTAAACATTGGCGGGACAGACAATAATCTCGAAGTCTCATTGGCTGCTTGATTTGACAGGTCAAAGAGAGGGTGGAGTTTGTTAAAGAAGGGCAGTGCGCGCTCACAAGCGTGATAACCGGCTCCAATTTTCGGTTCAACTTATTCATCACAAGCTATAACTTTTGGAAGAACTGACTGAAAGTCTGAGACTAGAGGAAAAGGGGACAGTTTGACATCTCCACTTTCCTTTGTCAACGGTGGAAGAAAGAGAGCTGTAGAAGGTTAGAGGAAGGAGGAAACTCAGGTTGGCTTTATCAGTGGGAATCACTTTATCACTGCTTTCAGAATCAAAGTGGCAGGTACTTTTAGAGAGTGTCAGGTTCAAAGACCGTGACTCATCATAGAAAAGTGAGATACTTTCAGAGGAACGACAGAACGAAAGATGGATCGTAAAATCCCCAATTTTGCTGGTACCTGGAAAATGAAGAGCTCTGAGAACTTCGAAGAGCTGCTTAAAGCACTGGGTAAGTGTTAATCATGATGCGGACGCGCGCGCAGAGAAAGTGCGCAAAGCTGACTAGTGCGCGGTCATAGACATACCAGCAAATTCACCACCTCGCTTTTGTGTGCTTGCAAAACCGTTTAATTGTTTCTAACATGTGACCACGCAGGTGTTCTTATGTTAATGATAATTGATCATGGCTATTTATTTCAGTAGTTCATCAGTAATATAAACACCGAAATCGTATGCTTTAATGCGCATTTATTAGATGGAAACCGACACCGGTTTATTTTAGTTAATCCAAAAATGAAAAAATACTCACTATTTACTTTAGCCACCTCAAGTGGCTCCAAACCTTTACTATTTTCATTGTTCTGTTGAACACAAAACTAGATATATTTAAAGAAAGCTGAAAAACATTGATTTCAATGGTAGGATAAACAATTACTGATAATGGTTAAGTCAATGGTTACAGGTTTCCAGCGCTTATGAGCAGAAAAAAAGAAACTCATAAAGCTTTGGAACAAGTGAAGGGTAAGAAAATAATGACACAATTTCCATTTTGGGGTGAACTATTCAGTTAATGAAACTAAAAGGGGTGGCATAGCGTTTGCATGCAAGATTGAGCTTTTTCGCTTTATTGCCCTGAGCATATTTATTCATTCTACTATCTTTACTGGAGCTTTATTTGCTTGCATCAATTACATGTGTGAGTGTTAGACAGTCACTTAAATAGATCTTTATTAATTATTGTTTAAATGTTTACAATTGCTGAAAACAGAGTCCCTGAGTGGGTTCCCAAAATTTGTCTAACGCCCGATTTAATGAGGGGCACCACTGCCACCCAAACACCCCTCTCAAGAGTTTGTGTCGAACAAAAGAAGCAGATTCCCTTAGAGGGGAGAGCGAGTCCTTCATTTCACTATTGAAAAGAATGATGAAATGAAGCAGACAAGTTAAAGAGGGCGGGGAAGGAGCACAATAGAGAGAGAGAGAGAGAGCCCTGCTGTCTTTGACATGGGAACATGATGTATTACCCATGAATACCCCATGCAGGAGATGAACACGAACACTGGTGAGGACGAATGTCATCGCAAAAAAAAGGGGTGTTTCTATATGTGAGGAATGTGGATGATTGACAAATAGGTTGATGGTGGAATGAACTTTGCACGACAGACAGGCGTGCATATACGTACGCTCATATAAAGTACGCAACTCTAAAATGAACACACTTTTAGCGACTAGACATTAAATTTATATTCGCCACATAAATATTTGTGTGCACAGATGGGCCCAACCTGTCACCACACCCTGTCATTCACACTCCTCCATTTCTCTATCCTACTATTCTGAAATACTTCCTTTGACCTTTAACCTGCGACACTGACCCTGACCGTCTGACTCCTCTCACATCTTTTCTCAGTTAGTTAATGGGTTTGAAGCAGTACTTGATCTGACAGAAGTCAGTTAACTTTATTAGATAAGGGTTTTAGCAGATTCCCAACGGGTTCTCTCTTAAGTTCTTTCTGTAACATTAATAGGATGCTTATGTAAAACTTTAGTTCTGCACATAGTTCTACATGATTTACACATTGTTCAGGGTAATTTAAATTTCTGATGGTTTGGAGAACATTCAAAGCAGCATTCTCATAATTTTTGCACTATTATTGAACTGGAGTATTACCCTAAAGGAATAGTTCACCCAAAAATGAATATTTACTCATTATTTACTCACCCTTAAGTGATTCCAAAACTTTGAGTTTCTTTCTTCTGTTGAACACTAAAGAGGGTATTTTGAAGAAAGCTGAAAACATGTAACCATTGACATCCATAGTAGGAAAACAACATGGAAGACAATGGTTACAGATTTCCATTCTTCTTCAGAATACATTATTTTGTTTTCAACTGAAGAAAGAACATAAACAAGTAAAGGGAAGGTGACTTTTAGCATCTGAGAAAAGAACATAAAAAAAGGAAAGTAAATAATGAAATAGTTTTCATCGTATCATTTTGATGTTGTCCTTAAACCTAACATAATCAGATAAAATATCTTAGATGCTTTGAATGTACAGAGAATACCCCAAATTATATTTAATTTAATAAAGAAACATATTTGGGTAACACTTTATTTTGATGGTCCATTTGAGTATTAGTAGACTGTCTGCTTAATATCTGCTGATGCTGCTCCTTCAACAGACATTTAACTGAATGTAAGAAACTTTGCAAGTGCATGTCAACTTACATTAACCCTAACCCCAACCTAACAGTCTACTTATAATCTAATGAGAATTAGTTGGTATTGAGATGCAATGTAACTTAAATTCGACAAACGGACCAACAAAATAAAGTGTGACCCACATTTGTGTTATCTAAAAAGTAAAACTGATTAAAAGTCCTTCTAAAACTAAATAGTTTTTCCTAAGTTTGGCCTATTGAAGACAACATTATCAAAAATATCAGTAAAAAACACTAAATACACTGTAATATGCATGTGGGCCAATAGTGGACAATGTCACTTTGTAAAGAAACACAGAGCATTAGCACATCTGTGCATTTTTCTATGCATAAACACAACAGAAAATAGTTGGTCCACAGTTGTTTAAGTACTCACGAAGCCCAATGAACTCAATAATATACATGTTTAGAATGTCACCGTTTTCACTATTCTTTTTGTAGTTATAACAGATTTCTTTCCAAAGCTGTGCACTTTGAAACCATTTTATAAAAAAATTCCAAGACCCAACTCAAAAGCACTTAAGTGTAAACTTAAATTGATATGTTTTTAATGCACAAATTGTGTGTGAATATCTGTGCTCTATTGCCAGATACTAAAAGTCATTGAAGTAATGGTCAATTTGTCTGTGTCTCTATGAGTCTAAATTTTGGCATGTCTCTTGTCTGCGTTCATGCGTATATATTTACTCATGGTGACAGGTGGGAATATGTGTGAGGCAAGTAGTGTGAAATTCTACTCGATGCACGCACATACACAGAGACTGGCCTCTTTAGCTGTCTTTTTTCCATGCTTGAACGGCCTTTTTTTCTATGTCTGCTGCCATTCTTGCTCGTTTTTCTTCTCTTGTCAGTAATCTTGCCCTCCCTCAACTGTGCCATGCTTTTTTCATTGTTGCCTTTGCCCTTCCCTACTTCCACACTGAGCTCTATCCATTTCCTGTCAGGAAGGTTTAATAGATTACAGCATCCCCTGTGGCTGGTTGAATAACTTCCCCCTCTCAGTGTGCTCACCCACCTACACACACACACACACACACACACACAGCAGTAATCCATCTGAAATGAAGTATTTAATCGCTGTGTCAATAAGAGCTGGCTCATACAGGGTGAACATTCTCCTACAAAACTTAGCGTGACTGAGGCGAGTAGCATCTAATATGTAAAGAATAAACAACACAACTTGATTATATAATGTTGAATACAGTTAAATGTTTAGTATGCACATATAAGACACAAATAAACTTCATTTACATAATTGACAATGCATTGCCTGATACTATATACTGTACAGTATATGAGCAATATCACACAAGTAGCAGTGCAATATGGCTGTATATCGGCACTGATGGGAGGCGTGCACACTGCTACTCGTGCTATTGTGTTTATACAACAGTTTGAAAGCATAATTGTGTATATAAAAAGAAAATCAAACACAGAGAGAAAAACAAAAGCCTTTTGTTTGAGTAACTACTTTTTTCAGCCATTCATTCACATCTGCAGCTGACGTCAGAACAGCAGAAGCCGTTACTACTTCACCAACAGCATTTTAGAGCTAGTATTTGAATGATTCTCTAGCGTAATATCTAAAGTAATGTCAAAACAGGTGATTTTGCTGACATTTTAAGATAATAAGGCTGAACGGCATGAAATGCCATCAGTCTAGAGACATTTCCCATTCTTTCTCTGTTGCAATCGGGAGAGCACAATAATTAACCCCGAAAAAGCCAAAGCAGCGCCAACACTACCAGATTACTGTTGTTTGCAATAAGAAAAAAAAATGCTAAACACATGCAGGCATTTCTTTTTTCTTTTTTTACTGAACCAGTCTGCAGTAACGAAAACAGTAGACTCATTAGAAACAAACAGATGGCCAACCAAAAAGTAACTCAGGGTTATACAAAGAGTGGCCAACAACAAAATACATACGTTCCTGATATGCGAGTCCCATCTCACACTCCCATCAAAGTCACTAATGTTTTGATCAGCTGCAGTTTGAAAATACTCAGACCTCTAAGAGCTTATTATGCAGTCTCTGTCGGCATCTTGTAGATGGACAACATCAACCGTCTTTGCTCTGCTCAATAATAAGCTAATGGCCACCTACGTGCTGTATCTCAGAAATTCTAAATATTTAAAATAGGCATTATCTTTATAAATAAACTGCATAAATGCAATCTAAACAACTACATTCTTGCCTAAAAAAGCCTGAAATTTATTATGTTGTCCAACAGCTGCAATATTTGACAAACTGTAGTGTGTTTATTGATCTGCATGCTGTCACTTTAGTGGGCGGAGTTATACAGAAATGTGAGGAGGCTGTATCAGTTTTGATAATGCAGAATATTGCACGGCTATCAGCCAACCAGACAGAACTGTTGTTATACATAAAATCTTATTTTGGTGGAATTTGGAATTTACATTTTGTAGTAGTTTCATGTGTATATGTTTCATATTTGTATTGTTTGCTGTATTTTATACATAAATTTTATTGTAGTTTCAAACGTTAAGTTCATAGATATGATGACAATTTACAATGCTAAATGGATCATGTACATTGTGATCAGTGAAAATAATTTGTTCTCTATATGTGCACTCTGAAAAATGCTTCTTGAAAAAATATGGAAAAACCCAAATGTTGGTCTTTCTTTGATTCTTTAAATTTAATTTATAACAATTAACCCAGCAGTTGGTTTCGTTGAAATAACCCAACATGTTGTAAAGTGTGTTAAGGCTCTTGAGACATTGTACTGATAGTATGTATCCATTCTCTTTATTTCTCTGACCTCTCTGGCTTGTCAAATGGGTTTTCCTCTGTGGGTTTATATCAGGTGATGTCATCAGACACTGTTGGAAGAGAGTGCAGATGTGGGGAGCACAGCCAGTCTTAATAACATCACTCTCATTCCCCTGACCTGTCTAACCACAGGCCTTTCTGTCCTTAAAACCATATAAATGAAGAATTCTACATAACGAATGCCAGAGTATTTACTGATCCACGTGTTTTGTCAGGTGTGAATGTGATGCTCCGTAAGATTGCGGTCACAGCCGCATCAAAACCATCCGTGGAGATTAAACAGGAGGGAGAGACACTGACAATCAAGACGTCCACTTCAGTGAGGACCACCAACGTCACCTTCACAGTTGGACAGGAGTTTAACGAGGCCACTGTGGATGGACGTCCCTGCACGGTATACACACACCCATGGAAAAACACTTCAGTCATTTGTTTGCCTGTGTTTTCCTTTTCCAAACTGTCCAAAAACCTGTGAAAAGTGTATGTTTTTGCAATCCCAATCTCCGATGTGGACTCAATCACACCCTCCATCTCAGAGGAGCTTTTAAAGTGGATACACACCCATTCTTTTAGCCTCTGTCTCCTGGGCACAGATCTGTTTCTCACTCTTTCCGTCTCTCTTTTACAGTCACAGACCAAGGCCTACTCATATTTGTCTGTCTCTGTTTCTCTCAGAGCTTTCCTCGCTGGCTAACAGACAGCAAGATTATCTGCGAACAGACTTTGCAGAAGGGCGAGGGTCCAAAAACCTCATGGACCAGGGAAATAACCAATGATGCCGAATTGATTCTGGTAAGATTCATTGCTCATTGCTGGAAAATGAAACCATTTTACATATTGGAGATTAAGGGCCAGATTCACAAATAGCTTGTGCCAGTCCAAACTGTCTTTTTGGCATTAAATCTGTCCAATGTTTACTAAACATGCAGAGAGGAATAGTGCTAAAAAGGCATTGACACAGATATTTATTGAACCTGATCTTCCTTAAAATACATTTGTAGGAGTTTTGTGGTCAGACGCAAATTTTATGAGAGTACAGTATTAAAATATATCAAGCTATGCAATTTACCATTTTTGCACTCCTCAAATGATGGGTATTTGCATAATTTTTAATGCCTAATAAATCATGTTGCACTTGAAATGGCTGCAGTTGTTGTCAGGAGGCACCACAGAGGGCATATTTTTTGTTCCTCCCACATTTATTTAGAGTGCCAGAGGAACACATTGTTCAAACAGATTGTTTGCCAAACATTCATTTATTCATTTTCTTTTCTTTTTATTAATCTGGGGTTGTCACAGCGGAATGAACCACCAACTTATCCAGCATGTGTTTTACGCAGCGGATGCCCTTCCAGCCGCAACCCATTTCTGGGAAACTTTCACACACACTCATTCACTACAGACAATTCAGCCTACCCAATTCACCTGTACCGCATGTCTTTGGACTGTGGGGGAAACCGGAACACCCGTAGGAAACCCACGCAAACGCAGGGAGAACATGAAACCCCAGCCGAGGCTCGAACCTGCAACCCAGCGACCTTCTTGCTGTGAGGCGACAGCACTACCTACTGCGCCACTGCGTTACCCTGTTTGCCAAACATGTTTTTTTTATTTATATTAAAACATGACTCGAGACAAACATCTAGGGTGAGTCATGTAATACTAGCACAAACTTATAGTTTCCTCAGACAGCATGCCATCTGTCATTCTTGCACCTGAACTGTCAAAAACATGAACAGCTGTCAAACAGTACATGTTGTGGACTACTTCAGATATATATACAAAAAGGATGCCTGTAGACAGGTGTCACGGTAGCTCGATCACCTCACAGCAAAAAGGTCACTGGTTCGAACCTCGGCTGGGTAGGTTGGCATTTCTGTGTGAAGTTTGCATGTTCTCCCCATGTTTGTGTGGGTTTCCTCCGGGTGCTCCGGTTTCCCCTACAAGTCCAAAGACGTGGTATAGGTGAATTGGGTAAGCTAAATTGTCCGTAGTGCATGTGTGTGAATGAGAGTGTATGGGTATTTCCCAGTGATGGGTTGCAGCTGGAAGGGCATCTATTTCGTAAAACATATGCTGGATAAGTTGGCGGATCATTCCACTGTGGCGACAGCTGATTAATAAAGGGACTAAGCAAAAAAAAAAAAAAATGAATGAATGCCTGTAGACCAGGGGTGTCCAAATACGGTCATGGAGGGCCGATGTGCTTCATAGTTTAGCTCCAACTTACTTCAACACACCTGTCTGGAAGTTTCTAGTATACCTATAAAGAGCTTGATTAGCTGGTTCAGGTGTGTTTAATTGAGGTTGGAACTAAAATAGGCTGGACACTGGCCCTCCAGGACCGAGTTTGGACATCCCTGCCGTAGACAGTAATAAAGTTGGATATGGCTTATTGTAGGCGAATGTGGTGCTGTGGTGCTCAGTTCTGAAGTCTTTCATCTTAGCATGCAAAAGGTTTTTGTCTTTGTCTTGTGTCACATATATTAAGCATGACTATTTTGTGAATAGCCCTACTCTTTGGCTAAATAAACTAAATAAATAGGCCTTAATAAAATAAAACTATACTTTATTTCTATAAGTTTGCCATAGTTGCTTTTAATAAATAACTATAAAAATGTTAAGTAGGCTAACTTTGACATTATAAATATTGATAAATTTAAATATTAATCAAACTTTAAATATTGATTTAAAGTATTAAAGTATAAAATACAAATAATAACTTGACTTCTAGTTGATCATTTGGCATCAGAAGTGGCTTATATGAAAGGCAAAGGCCTTTAGATTACACTCTTTTTACCAAAATAAAAAATGATCATGCCTTATTTTTAATGGTTTCATTAGGACGGTAAGGTCTGCCTTTGTTTAGACAAAAGTCTTGTCACTTAACAGAAATAATGTACAGTATAGAATATAAAGTCATGGTGCAGTGGAAAAATTATTAATATTGTGTATGACTGCCATGAGCTTGGATGACTGTGTCCGTACACTTCTGCAACGACTCAAATAACTTTTTAATAAAGCCATCTGGAATGGCAAAGAAAGCGTTCTTGCAGGACTCCCAGAGTTTATCAAGATTCTTTGGATTTATCTTCAATGCCCCCTTCTTCATCTTACCTCAGACATGCTCAGTGATGTTCATATCTGGTGACTGGGCTGGGCAATCCTGGAGCACCTTGACCTTCTTTGCTTACAGGAACTTTGATGTGGAGGCTGATTTATGAGAAGAAGCGCTATATATAAGAATTTGCCCTCTCCTGTGGTTTGTAATGTAACGGGCAGAACAAATGTCTTAAAACCTCAAGCTGTCGATGTTGCCATTCACTCTGCAGATCTCTCACACGCCACATACTGAATGTAACCCCAAACCATAACTTTGCCTTCACCAAACTTGACCTATTTCTATGAGAATCGTAGGTCCATGCGGGTTCCAATAGGTCTTCTGCAGTTTTTGTGATGATTGTGATGCAGTTCAACAGATGATTCATAGGAAAAATCTTCTGCCCAGCTGCAAATGATCAACTAGAAGTTAAGTTATTATTTGTTGCTCTCTCAACTGGGCTCGACGACAAGACTTTTGTCAGGTAGTGGTAGTAGATCACCTGCACCAAGTAGACGACTCTACGCTAATTTATGCTGCACATATTATATTTTAGTTTATTAATTTGTGCATTGTTGGTTATTCATCTGCAAAAATGTCCATACCTATTGGCACTGTTTTGGAAATTGCGTCCTATTTGGCGAATATGCCCCTAAATGGCTTATTTGTATGATGTAATTCATACAAAAGTGTACTATTTTTCAATAGGGAACTCGTCCTTCACCCCACCCATAACCAGGGCCAGACGGAATCTGCGGACGTTTTTTGCTATTTCTGCTGAGAATTTTGGTAAAAATCTGCAGATTTCTGCGGAATTATTTTAGGAGTATCATAACTAAAACTAAAAATAAAAAATAATATCTTTTTAACTTTTATTTAATGTTTAAAATGAAAATCCAGTTAGATTAACAGTAAATAGTTAACTGTAAGTAAATAAACAGAATTAATGATGGGCTAAAAATCTGAGGAAAATCTGTAAAAAATCTGCGGAATTCTGCACGCGCAGATTCCGTGTGGGCCTACCCATAACCCTTCATCTGACCAAATCATATTAAAAGGTAAACGCATAAATGAAAATCATATAAATAGGCACCAAATTAAAAATTACAAATTATTTTGAGGGCGACAGGGTGGCGCAGTGGGTAGCGCTCTCACCTCACATCAAGAAAGTCGCTGGTTTGAGCCTCGGCTGGGTCAGTTGGCATTTCTGTGTGGAGTTTGCATGTTTCCTCAGGGTGCTCCATTTTCCCCCACAAGTCCAAAAACATGCGGCACTGGTGAATTGGGTAAGCTAAATTGTCAGTAGTATATGTGTGGGAATGAGAATGTATGGGTTTCCCAGTGATAGGTTGCAGCTGGAAGGACATCTGCTGCGTAAAAACATATGGTGAATAAGTTAGCGGTTAATTCCGCTGTGGCGACCTCAGATTAATTTAGGGACTAAGCCAAAAAGAAAATGAATGAATGAAATTATTGTGAGATTATATTGGTTATTCTAATGATTCTTAGGATGTGTTTACACTTGAAAGGTTTGGTTCATTTCAAACTAAAACTCTGATTGCTTTGTCAGTGTGGTTTATTTGAATAAGTGTGAACACCGCCACATGAAACTGAACTGCTGAAAAAGTCTCTTGATTTGCCACCAATTGAAATGTGGTGCAATTCGGTTAAAATATGAATCCAAAGAGGATCCAAAGGCATCTAAACAAACTTGAAACAAGACATGATTTTAAGAAAATGCCATACCATAAAACCATAAAAACAGATAGCTCAGGCATACTCATTTTTATTTATTGATTTTGTTTTACATTACTTAAAGCATGATAAACATGTCTCCTTGCAACACATCTTTGTTTGTGTGTGTGTGTGTGTGTGTGTGTGTGTGTGTGTGCGTGCGTGCGTGCGTGCGTGCGTGTGTGTGTTAAAGAGGAATCTCTACTGCTGTTTTGACACCTTTACATTTTTCTAATATCATCATCAGTTTGCAGATGACAAAGACCATATGTAAGCAGACACAGAACACATGTTAAACATATGTGTCAAAAGCCATTATTTTAGAGAGAGAACTAAACTGCCAGTGTGAACATTCTCTTACACAAATTCTTCTTTGATCATATTTCTTCTGTTAATGGACCTTTTCCTTCCTTTTTTTGCAGACCATGACTGCTGACGATGTGGTGTGTACAAGAGTTTATGTCAGAGAGTGAAAATATAAGGAAAAGGGAAGAATATCCATCCAGATTGGAGTCTGTCCTCGCTAATCACAATGACTGTGACTTATTTCCTTTCTCCCTAATCTTCTTTCACACTTTTTATTGACAATGTATTTGAATAATACATCCGAGAGCCTTGCGAATATAGTTCCAGAGATTCAGGCAGATATTTTTTTTTCTGATTGGTCAATTTAAAACTTAAGTTCAAAAGCACTTTTTTAAGATTGATCTAAAAATAGATGTAGACCTGGAAATCTGAAGCTTGGAAACCATATGGTGAGAGTCTATAATCACCACTGAAAATAAATAGCTAAAGGTACAATCACATTTAGCATTGTTCTTTCATTTTCATGGGTAAAATACAGTCTTTTTAAGAGCCATCTATACAGTTCTTCATGCTGACTTTCAGAAAGGTGCTTAGTGATAAAGTGACTTCTGCTTCATTCAATGTTACACAAATTACATTAGACAATGGGCATTTTTGTCCTGAAATGTCCCTCCCTAACATGGCCACACCATTAGAATGTTCTCAAAACATAGTAGTTTGGTTTATTATTTTGTTCTTAATTTGACCCTATGCAAAGCTCTGCCTTAAATGTTATCAATCCTACATAATCTACTGTCACCATCCATTTCTCAGACAGACCTTTTCTTTTTATAATATTACTGTATGGAGTGTCTGCTATGTTTTTATATTTTGAAGAACCATTCGCACTATGGATGATAACTGTAATGATAATGATATAGTTTTTAATATCACAAATATAAAAGAATTACAGAAAACACATCACAACAAGGAATGATATTGCTTTATTAGTTCAAATCAGAATTTATTTAGTTTTAACGAGTACAAGCATTTAAAGTGTCTCGTTTAAACTTGTTTTTAATAAACAAAATGCTCTCATTCATTTTTGTAAACTTTAATTTAGTTATCATCATAGTTATTATTCTAGGTGTGAATGTGCCTTTTGTTTATCGTGCCCGAAATGTATGTTCATTTCATTTGATTGTAAGAATTTGCTTGACAAAGATTATATTCATTATAGCAAAATGTTACAGTTTATTCAGTGAAAAATGCCGGATAAAATGCATTTCGACTTAAGTTCATTCCATCTTTGTAATATCCAATCAATATTTTAACATTTTATGAGTAGGCCTATGTGTTACCCAGTCACGCCATTCATGGAAATGTCAGATTCATTCCTGTGTCAAGATGAAAAAGGGTCATTTGTGATTAGAAACCCATTAGAATCTCATATCACAACTGTCTTCCATCTTTACTTTTTTGTATATATTTTAATAAAGCATGAATCTGAAAGTTTCATCCAAACTGTTTTTTAACTATGTTTTTTATATAAACAGTTCCAGCAGTCATCACTTATTTCTGTGCATGGACAATAAAGGTTTCTGCCCTGAAAAGCGTGTGTTTTTCTGTCATTCAGCTGCATTTCTACAAACACAATATAGGTAATAACAAACATAATAACAGAAGTGTACAGGTAGTTCCATGACGTCATTGGAATAAATGTCAGTAGATTTTTTTTCATAATAAGAATAAATGAAAGAAACTACCATGACCTTTTTAACAAACCCACCCTCTTTCTCACTCTCTTTTCTCACTCGGACACACCGTGTTGGGATCACATCTTATTTTAGTATTTCTGCCAGCTGGCTGTAACTAGAATAACTTGCCTTTCCCTCTCCACCCCTTCGTGTCTCCCTGATTTTTCCATCTCAGTCTTTCTTTCTCTTCACTATCACTCTCAGTGTGTCTCTGGTTCATTTTTAACACAGTTTTGAACAGAAACTGAATGAAAGCTAAATGTATTGTAAAACAAAAAACACCAACAAGTGAAATGAAATGAAATGAAAAACCCCGACAAGTAATCCAAATAAATCCTCCAGTAACCTAATCATCCACTCAAAACACTAACATTTTTGTTGCCATGCTGACTGCAGATGATGTGCAAACCATGGTCATTTATTAGACTCTAAACTACCCAATGGGATAAAGCTGTTAAATTAAATAGATAAGGGTGGAAAAAAGCCATTAACTGTCCTTCCTGGCCAGGAAATGCCTGTCAGATTACATGGTGAGGATGATTGACAGCAGATGTGCTAATGAAGCAGGATCATCAGAGTAAATGTATATTCAGGATAAGAAAACACCCTAGGTATTTCATATATATGTATATATGTATTGTATGTCATATATATTGTATAAATACAACCTCAATTTAGAAAAAAGTTGGGACAGTATGGATAACAAAATAAAATAATAATAAAAACATTATATATATATATATATATATATATATATATATATATAAATAGAAAGTAGAGATTTCCAAATTTACTTTGAATAATATGAACACAAAATATTTCATGTTTTGTCTGGTCAACTTCATATCATTTGGGAATATTCACATTCCAAAATAAGTTGGGATAGGACCTATTTAGGGCTAGTAATCAGGTAAATAGGTTAAATAATGATGTGATTTGAAACAGGTGATGTCAACAGGTTATTGTAATTATTATGTGGGACAAAAGCAGCCTCCAGGTCTAAAGGTCTAATCATTTAGGAGCAAAGATGGGCCGATCAAGAAAGAAATATTGGAAGACATTTGTTTTTTTTTTTTACCTTCAACAGTGCATAACATGATCAAAAGATTCAAGGAATCTGGAGGAATTTCAGTGCATAAAGGACAAGGGCTACTATGATCTCCAATCCTTCAGGCAGCACTGATTCAAGAATTCTCATCCATCTATAAGTAATATCGCCACATGGGCTCAGGACTACTTTGGCAAACCTTTGTCAAGTACCACAATATGCAGTTACATCCACAAATGCCAGTTAAAACTGTACTCTGTCAAAAGGAAACCCTATGTTAACAGTGTCCAGAGGCACTGTCGTGTTTTCTGGGCAGGACCATCTGGGATGGACACAATGGAAACATGTACTGTGGTCAGATAAATCAGTATTTCAGATATTTTTGGGGTGAAATGGATGCTGATCATCCAGACTTTTACCAGCAACAAGTGCAAAAGCCAGGGATCTGTAATGGTATGGGGTTGTATCAGTGGTAATTTGCACTTCTGTTTTGGCACCATTAATGCTGAAAAGTACATAGAGTTTTTGGAGCACAATATGGTGCTGTCTGTTCCAGGGACAACAATGCATTTTTCAAAACGACAATGCCAAACCACATTCTGTACACATTACAAGGTCCTGGCTGCAGAGAAAGAGGATCCAGGTACTTGGCTGGCCTACCTGCAGTCCCAACCTGTCTCAAATAGAAAATGTGTGGCACATTTCTAAGAGCAAAATGTGACAAGGAAGACCCCATTCTGTTGCCCACCTTAAAGACTTGAAAAGGAAAGGCAACATTACAAAGTGGTAAAATCTTTACTGTTGTAACTTTTTTTTTAAATGTGTTGCAAGAACCAAAATTGGAATACGTGTTTATTTAAAAAAAAAAAACAGTAACCCCAACACCCACCTCCACCCACTATTTTTTCAATACTGTGATAACCCACCAAGCTGTTTAATGTTAAATAGATGTCTAATAGACATCTGAATGTATTTTATGTTTAAAAGACATCTAAACCTAGACATAACATCAAATAGACAGGAATGAAACACATGTAAAGTCTGTCTAATATGTACAGTCTATTTTGGACTTTCATTCATTTATTCATTTTCTTTTCAGCTTAGTCCCTTTATTAATCTGGGGTCGCCACAGCGGAATGAGCCGCCAACTTATCCTGCATATATGTTTTATGCAGCAGATGCCCTTCCAGCTGCAACCCATCACTGGGAAACACCCAAACACACTTAATCACACACTACGGCCAATTTAGCTTACCTAATTCACCTACAGCACATGTCTTTGGACTGTGGGGGTAACCGGAGCACCCAGAGGAAACCCATGCAAACACGGGGAGAACATGCAAACTCCACAGAGAAATGCCAACTGACCCAGCCAGGGCTCGAACCAGCAACCTTCTTGCTGTGAGGCGATTGTGCAACCCACTGCACCACCGTGTCACCACCTTTATTAGATATTTACTGACAACCCATATTTAGTTTTGTTTTAGCCAATAATATGTCTATTATGGTGTCTATTAGACATCTATTATACTTTTTTAAATACAATAAAAATCCTGTAAAGTATATAAATAACAAAATATACAAAAGCCCTTTATTTATGTATGCATGGCAATATTTGTTTATTACTTGTCAGGGTTTTGTCATGCCACTGCTTCCTGCTGCTGACCAGATTTTATGTATGAAATGGCATGCATTGATAAGCAACCAAATCAATAAAGTTGTTAGATTTCCAGATACAAGTTTGGAAGCGCACTGTTTATCTGTTACAATGGGAATAAAGACAAGATGCCACACAAAGAGATGATAAAATGAGAGATACATTTGAAGAAGCAGTAAAAATGACTATGTGTAGTATGTAATATGTAGTTTCTATAACAATGTGCTTAAAATTGTAAGCTTATCTGATGTGAGTAGGTTGCAAGAATACTAAATCAAATGTGGAAACAATTTTATTACACCTGCCAGCTCAGTAGCTACTGATTTTACTTTTTAAAAACTCTAAACAACTATGCACATATGGTCCTGTAGTCTGCAGTTGCTGTTTTGATTGTACATTATTTTCATATATTGTAAATATATAATACACACATGCCTGACATCGGAATGGTATCATTTTCAAAAACGTACACTTTAAAACCTGTGTTTTCAGCACTCCAAAATGCTGTGTTGTGTACTCGAATGACCAAAACATTTAAACGTGTTTCCATTTTTAGTTGAAAACAGTCCTGTATAAATGGCCCCTTAAGAGGAAAAGGTAGAAGGTGGAGGTGATGGTGGAATGTGGAGTGGTTTAGGGGTGATGCCTGCAGCTGTACTTGGTTACTGTGTGACCCTAATAAAACCAACCCTTTCTACCTCCAGCCCCTATAAAAGACCCCAAATAACTGCCTCTCCTTCCTCCTTTATTACCCCCTGGGGCAGTAAAAGGCAGCTGTCTCTCTCCTCTCGAAAACCACCCGCACATTTGCACACATATGAAACCAAACATGCACATTCTTCAGAACCTTCACATGTACCATCAAACACTTTGGCCACTGTGAGCACAGACCATAAAACCTCACGCATACCCACGCTCACACATATGCGAGTGCCTACAGCCAATAATGGACCTTAATGTGCCAGAAACACTCGCATATTTGGTCATTAACTTCAAGGGAATGCAAGCAGATAGTCTAACAACTCATAAACACAAACACACACACACATATGCTGATTTTGTTACAGTATATGCAGGGCAGGTAAATCTGGAATGGCAATCTCTTCTCAGCATTCAGTTTGCTTTGGATTTGGCTGGCAGGCGATTTGACAAGCAGATAAGAACAACACAGGCACAAACAGAGTAACTGCTGAAATCCCAATCCAGTCATCCAGGATATTTAATAGTGAAGTGATTAATGAAGTGAAAAAGACAAGGTTTTCTATCATAGACTGTGAAAATCTGTCTTGAAACATACTAATTATTATGCTGATTTTGATAATATACAACAAGTTTGTGTTAAACTGATATATTTGTGTTTAGTTAATACCAGCGGGGTTTTTTTTTTTTTTTTGAGAAGAAAGCCTTTTAGTGTTACATCAGCTCTCAGCTTCATATTGGCCTGCTGAAAAGCCTGTAGGGCTTCAATTCTGCGAACATTGCTTATATACATTATTCCTTATGTAAAATAACTGCTGTTTTAATAAACTTTACATTTGCATGATTTTTATGACGGCAGGCATTAATGTAGGCTTTTCTTCAGGGCCTGCAGAAGAAGAGCATCTCTAAGCCCACAATATGTAACACAATTAACGCAGGCTCACTAAATTTAGAAAAAAAAAGTTTGGGGAAAAGTTGGTTGGTCTGATAAATTTTCACTTTTGCTGCAACATTTTGGATGGTAAAGGATCAGAATTTTGTGACATGAAAGCATGAAGCAATCCCAAAGGTCAAGATTTCTGGTAAAGGTTGTGGTGTATTGGTGTTTTTCTAGTGAGTGGGGTGGGGCTGAGAGCTGTGGGAGCTGAGCAAGGCCAGTGTCATGAGTGTCTGGTTTTGGTTTTTGACTGCTGCTACACATACATTTTGTGTTCATTTCTTTGTTAACATTGTTCAAATGTTCATTCCTTAAACACCACGGCCTGCCTCAGTATAGTTGTTGACCTTATCCATCTCTTTATGACCACAGAGAACCCATCCTGTTACGGTACATTTCAGAAAGCTAATGGATCATGTCACAAAGCTCAGATCATTTCAACTTGGTTTCTTGAAAATTACATTACTAAAATGGCCTCTACAGCTGTCAGATATCAATCCAAAAAGTAGTGTTTTCTAAATTTACCTTGACTTGTATTTCATTGCAGACAACCAAACAATGTTTGTTTGTTTGTTTGTTTGTTTGTATGTTTGTTTGTTTGTTTTTCAAAATAAACATCTATTCTAATTTTTGTTATTGCAACACATTTTTAAAAAGTTGGGACAGGACCAATTTAGGATTAAGCTGCAGTCACACTGGACTTTTCTCCCCATAGACTTCCATTTATACGCAAGAATGCGTCAGACCAGAAACGCAGGTTCATGTGACAAGTTTCGCAGTTTGCTGTGTTGCAAAGCTCAAGCTTGATGAACTCTGACCTGTGCAATCGCATCACTTGACTGCGTAAGACCAATCGAGGACCTCTCTGGACAGAAATTTTAAATATGGACCAATCGCTCGCTTTTTAAAATGTCTAATCATCTTGTTTAATCCCGCGTCTTTTTGCAGCGCCGTACTATAGAATTTCGTTATTCATCTTTTAGCAAAGCAAGGCAAGTTTATTTCTAAACAAGTTTATTTATAAACCACATTTCATACACAGTGGCAATTCAAAGTGCTTTACATAAGGAATAAAAGAGACAAGTATAAATAAAATAGAAGCAAATAATATACAAAACAGATGAAAAAGTTTGACAGTTTTCCATATTCCAAAACACCGGTGTATCATATTTTCTCATTTTACTTTGGGACTTCCCCATTCTGGTGCGATAAGCGATATTACCACATGGGCTCAGGACTACTTTGGCAAACCTTTGTCAAGTACCACAATATGTAGTTACATTCACAAATGCCAGTGAAAACTGTACTGTGCCAAATGGAAGCCCTATGTTAACAATGTCCAGAAGCTGTCGACTTCTCAGAGGCATCTGGGATGGACTGTCACACAGTGAAAACGTATACCGTGTTCAGATGAATCAGTATTTCAGGTGTTTTTGGAGAAATGGATGCACTGTGCTCAGGACCAAAGAAGAAAAGGATCATCCAGACTGCTACCATGAAAAAAGTCCAAAAGCCAGCATCAGTCATGGTATTGGTTTGCGTCAGTGCCCTTGGCAAAGGTAACTTGCACTTCTGTGATGGCACCATGCTGAAAAGTACATAGAGATTTTGGAGCACAATATGCTGCCTTTTTTTCCAGGGACACCCATGCATATTTCAACAAGACAATGCAAAACCACATTCTGCACACATTACAATGTACTGGCTGCGGAAGAAGAGGATACAGGTACTTAACTGGCCTGCCTGCAGTCCCGATCTGTCTCCAATAGAGAATGTGTGGCACATTTTAACGTGCAAAATGCAACAACAAAGACACTATGCTGTTTTTGACTTGTTTGCAGGAAAAATGTGACAAAGTTACACATAAAACACTTCATCGGTTGGTGTCTTCAGTCCCAAAACATCTTTTAAGTGTTGTGGAAAAGAATGGCAACATTACAATGTGTTGCAAAGAACAAAAAATAAAAAACATGTTTATTTATTATTATATTTTGGAAAAACAAACAAACTATTAAAAATCATGAAGAACACATCAAATAATGTTTGCTGTCAGGGATGATGATACATGTATTTCAAATACATATTTCAAATACAAAATAGTATTT
>CAIGQZ010033112.1:3050366-3063734 GCA_903798205.1 Danio tinwini
AAAAGAAGGACTTGACAGGCTCCGAAAAGTCAAAAATAGTGAGATATCTTGCAGAGGGATGCAGCACTCTTAAAGTTGCCAAGCTTCTGAAGCGTGATCATTAAACAATCAAGCGTTTCATTCAAAATAGTCAACAGGGTCACAAGAAGCATGTGGAAAAACCAAGGTGCAAAATAACTGCCCGTGAACTGAGAAAAGTCAAGCGTGCAGCTGCCAAGATGCCACTTGCCACCAGTTTTGCCATATTTCAGAGCTGCAACATCACTGGAGTGCCCAAAAGCACAAGGTGTGCAATACTCAGAGACATGGCCAAGGTAAGAAAGGCTGAAAAACGACCACCACTGAACAAGACACACAAGCTGAAACGTCAAGACTGGGCCAAAAAATATCTCAAGACTGATTTTTCTAAGGTTTTATGGACTGATGAAATGAGAGTGAGTCTTGATGGGCCAGATGGATGGGCGCGTGGTTGGATCGGTAAAGGGCAGAGAGCTCCAGTCCGACTCAGACGCCAGCAAGGTGGAGGTGGAGTACTGGTTTGGGCTGGTATCATCAAAAAGGAGCTTGTGGGGCCTTTTCGGGTTAAGAATGGAGTCAAGCTCAACTCCCAGTCCTACTGCCAGTTTCTGGAAGACACCTTCTTCAAGCAGTGGTACAGGAAGAAGTCTGCATCCTTCAAGAAAAACATGCGTCCAAGTACTCCACAGCATGGCTGGCAAGAAAGGGTCTAAAAGAAGAAAAACTAATGACATGGCCTCCTTGTTGACCTGATCTGAACCCCATAGAGAACCTGTGGTCCATTATCAAATGTGAGATTTACAAGGAGGGAAAACAGTACACCTCTCTGAACAGTGTCTGGGAGGCTGTGGTTGCTGCTGCACGCAATGTTAATGGTGAACAGATCAAAACACTGACACAATCCATGGATGGCAGGCCTTTGAGTGTCCTTGCAAAGAAAGGTGGCTATATTGGTCACTGATTTGTTTTTGTTTTGGAATGTCATAAATGTATATTTGTGAATGTTAAGATGGTGAAAATAAATAATTGAAATGGGTATATATTTGTTTTTTGTTAAGTTGCCTAATAATTATGCACAGTAATAGTCACCTGCACACACAGATATCCTCCTAAAATAGCTCAAACTTAAAACAAACTAAAAACTACTTCCAAAAATATTTAGCTTTGATATTGAGTGTTTTAGGTTCATTGTGAACATGGTTGCTGTTCAATAATACAATTAATCCTCAAAAATACAACTTGCCTAATAATTCTGCACTCCCTGTATTTCTGACTTAAAATCTGCATTAAATGATTTAAACCATAGGATATCATCTTCAAGTCAGGACTTTCTGCATAAAATTTGTGCTAAATGTATACTAAACTCAAAGAGAAACAAGTTACCTTTGGGTTACAAGTTTAACCAAAGAGCTTGGAATGACCAAGAGGCAACACTCAATAGGTTACTTTGCAACAGCAGTGCCCAGCAACAGCCCCGGATTCCACCATTTTGGAGTGAAAGCGATCGGCTCTCCATTGGATCTCATTGCTGTCGCGATGGCAAGCAGCTGCTTTATTTTAAATTTTTTTAAAAACACATTAAAGCTGAGATATAACCTGAAAGACGACAATACAACACTTGCTATCACAATCATCAGCACTTTTAATAGTTTATTTTACAGACTAATAATATGCTGTTGTTGTCATGATTCCGCCAATCTGGTCTTGTTAATTCTTGTTTTGGTGGCGGAGTCCTGACACTACTCCTGTCATGTTTTGTCACTGTGCGTGTCTCTGTATGAGCGCCAATTGTGGGCGCGCTTGGACCCTGCACGTTTCTGCTCGTTGCGGGCGTGTAGGGTTTGGGCGTGTTTACGATTGTGCGCTCTCGTCCGAGTGTTTCTGTTTGTCTGTTTGCAGCGTGGTGTTTCAGTCCCAGCGTCTCTGTCTAGTTGGGTTTGGTTTTCGGTCGGCACTGGGATGAAGCATGCACGCTGCATGTGTGAGTACACGGTGAGTGTTTTCATTCATTGTGTGCTCGTGTCTTGCTTTCAGTCTTCTTTTAGTGTTATGTTTAGCACGTAGCGCATGTTTACATGCGCCGCGTGCTTGTGTGTCTGTTGTGTCATGCTCGCCAGTCTATTGTCTAGCCCCACCCTTCTTGTTAACTCATTATTAGTTTATTTGGTTCACCTGTTTGTGTATTGATTTACTACTGCTTATAATCTCCTCATGTCTGCTGTCCTGTGCCAGTTCGTCTTCGTTACTACTTCATCGCTCTCTGTGTCTCTTCCTTACCTGTTGCTCTTCTCCAGATGTGGTTCCATCCTGATCCCTGCCAGCCTGCCCAGTCCAGTTTGTGTTGTTTGTTTATTTTTATTCATAAGTGTTTTTCCTCCTCTGGGTTGTTTACTTTTCCCTTTTTGTTTTATTTTTATTATAAATAAATATCTAAGTCTGCATTTGGGTCCTTGCCTCCTTTCCCTTACACCCAACCGTGACATTACGAACTGGCCAATATGAGGACCCAGCAGACCCAGCAAAATGACTCCTTCCTCAGCCACATGCCACAGCTTCTCCGTCTGCATGCGCTGCGGCAACGTGGCTTGGACTTGAAGGAATTCGCGGAGAGGTTCCGTGTGGCAGCGGAGGGGCTTGGATTTAATGACTGGGCTCTTTTGAACCTCCTAAACTATGCTCTTGATAAGTCCCTATATATCCTCTGCAGATACAGAGATTGGTGGGCTACTCATACCAACAGTTTGTGGACCATATGATACATCAATAGGCCCATGAAATTCCTCAGGAGAGAATCAGCTCTGTTCCACCTACAGACCCGCTAGAACCCAGTTCCCTGCTGCCTCTCCCTGAGAAGAGGAGACTGAGGAGGAGGAACAGGCCTTCCCCTCTCGTTACCTCTCTAGTGGCGAACGAACCTGCTGTAGCCTGCCCAGCTACAACCCTGGCTGCAGCATCATCCGCAACAGACACTGCACCAATCCTGCAGACAGTGGAGGATACTGCAGTGTCTGAAGAGTTGACCAGCTTCCAGCCACCAAAAACAAGGAAGCGTAGGAGGAGAAAGGGCTCCTCTACCACATTGGCTCCAGCCCCAGTGCGCCTGCCAGTGTCGGCTCCAGCCCCTGTGCGCCCGCCAGTGTCGGCTCCAGCCCCAGTGCGCCCGCCAGTGTTGGCTCCAGCCCCAGTGCGCCCGCCAGTGTCGGCTCCAGCCCCAGTGCGCCCGCCAGTGTCGGCTCCAGCCCCAGAGCGCCCGCCAGTGCCGGTCTCAGCCCGGCTCCTTGCCCTGCCGGCCCCAGCCCGGCTCCTAGCCCTGCCGGCCCCAGTCCGGCTCCTTGCCCTGCTGGCACCACCCAGATGCCTTGCCCTGCCGGCCCCAGCCCGGCTCCTTGCCCTGCCGACACCACCCAGATGCCTTGCCCTGCCGGTCCCAGCCCGGCTCCTTGCCCTGCCAGCACCACACAGATTCCTAGTCCTGCCGGCCCCAGGCCCCAGCGTGGTGTTTCAGTCCCAGCGTCTCTGACAAGTTGGGTTTGGTTTCGGTCGGCGCTGGGATGAAGCATGCATGCTGCGTGTGTGAGTACACGGTGAGTGTTTTCATTCATTGTGTGCTCATGTCTTGCGTTCAGTCTTCTGTTGGTGCTATGTTTAGCACGTGGCGCATGTTTACATGTGCCACGTGCTTGTGTGTCTGTTGTGTCATGCTTGCCAGTCTATTGTCTAGCCCCACCCTTCTTGTTAACTCATTATTATTTTATTTGGTTCACCTGTTTGTGTATTGATTTACTACTGCTTATAATCTACTCATGTCTGTTGTCCTGTGCCAGTTTGTCTTCGTTACTACTTCGTCGCTCTCTGTCTCTCTTCCTTGCCTGTTGCTCTTCTCCAGATGTGGTTCCGTCCTGATCCCTGCCAGCCTGCCCAGTCCAGTCTGTGTTGTTTGTTTATTTTTATTCATTAGTGTTTTTCCCCCTTGGGGTTGTTTACTTTTCCCTTTTTGTTTTATTTTTATTATAAATAAATATCTAAGTCTGCATTTGGGTCCTCGCCTCCTTTCCCTTACACCCAACCGTGACAGTTGTTCTATAGGAATTTTCATTTTAAAATGGCCACCGCGCCATCTATTGGCTGTTACCTAAATCGCACTAGAGTGTCGTCTCTTGGTGACTCTATGCTCTTTGGTTCAACTCACTAACCATTGGGCCACAACTCCCCTATCGGTGAACGAAGTGGCAAAGAAGATTTGTTGTTGTGAAACATTGTTTACTAAGTCATTTTAATGGTGAAGGGATTTATCGAATATGCCTATGATGGAAGGTTTGCAAAGAAATCTCATGCTCCCTTTTAAAAGTATTTCAAAATACAGTATTTTATTTTAATACATTTGTGGATCCTGTATTTTGTAATTTATTTTGATACACTTGTATTCGGTATTTGGTAAATACTAAATACATACCTTGTATTTGGTATGTATTTGGTATTTTATTTTAAAATACATTTCAATGAATTTTTGCCCATCCCTGTTTGTTGTATTGTTTGCAAAGTCAAAGTAAATTTAGAAATCAGTACTTTCTTTTTTTATTTACGTTTTCCAAACTGTCACAACTTTTTCTGATTTAGGGTTTTATATACATCCCCAGACACTGTAAAATCCCTTACCAATACCAATGCTGCGAGTAACAACTTTTTAAAACTCAATCTAATCTTCTATCTGCCATTTTACTGATGTGTACAATTTTGTGTGTGACAAATTACTCATGTGAAGAGCTGTGATACTCAAACTCTGAGCCGGCTGTCATACACAGTCAGATCTTAATCTCCGCTGTTGAAAGATAACAGATATATCAGATCCATGTTGAATCTGACAGCACGGTGTGATTTGGGATCAGATTTATGCATGTAAATATATGGACAGTCAGTTGGGTATGATAATATTTTGTGCCCTGAAGCAAAGACTACACAGGACGTTGAGAGAGACAGAAAGATTTATGTGTGCGAGTGTGTATGTGCTTGAAAAACACTTTGTTAAGATGCCGAGGTGCAACAGAGAAGAAAACTGAAGTGGAGGGTGTGTGTGTGCAGAAACTGTGTGGGCACAGTTTTCCCAAGTATGGCATGTACAAGCGTGCATGTCAAACAGTTAACAGTGAGAAATGGCCTGCAGACAAGACACTTCAAAACTTCCTGTGGGCTAAATGCAAAGCATTATGGGTCAAACCAACCATGGTGAATTGGTGAAACGAAGCTGGCCCTGATCCATGAACCTCGAAGGCAGTCTGTGAGATACTTACGCACATGCACAAAAGTAAACAAGGTTAAGATGGAAAAATGTGTTTGTCACACCCATCAGTCTACACATGTAGCAAAGACGGTATTTGTACACATGGACTCGGGCATCCACTTCCAGAAGAAAAAGACAAACATTCTGAAACATTTCTCACAGTGGTGCTGACTCAAAGTGAGCTGGCAGTGAGGATTCCAAGATTCCAGACGTGCGGAAAGAGTGAGTCCGGCACTGAAGTGTGGAGAGGAGAATCACACGGAAACAGTCGCATCTCATGGCCAGGCTTCTAGGTCAACTGTCAGTTAGAGGGAATATTCTGGGTTCAGGACAAGTTTAGTTCAATCAACACCATTTTCTGGCAAAATGTTGATTAACACAAGAATCAATCACTAACTGTCCCTCACTTAAAAGAAAGAAGGTTACATTTTTTAGCACTTTAAAGAAATATAATTAGACAAATTCATAAATGTTAAAATAAATATTGTCACTATATATAAGGATTGGTGTTAAAATGATTTTAGTCTGACAAAAACACACTAGTCGTTTTTCTTTAAGGTTATATGATCCAATAACCTTAACCATAATCATGAGAGTTTAACACCATCAACTGCAAGGGTAATTTAACACAACGCATATTACAAAACACAACAAAAAATTGAAACATTTTTTGTTTTTTGTCTGAGTTCTGTGGGGGGTTTCCTCCAGGTGCTTCATTTCCCCATGCACAGTCCAAAGATATGATATGGGTTAATTGGATAACCTATTTTTTCCCTAGCGTGTAAATGGGAGAGTGTGAGGGTGTTTTCCAGATCTGAGGGATGTGTTGCAACAGGAAGAGCATCTGCCGGTAAATCTTATGCTAGAGTAATTGGTGGTTCATTCTGCTGTGGTGACCCTTGATAAAGCAGGGAATAAGCCAAATGGAAGTGAGTGAATTAGTGCTTTGTGGGCCTGAAAACTCTTGAAAACAGTAGTAATGCCGAGTTCAGACTGCATGATTTTCAAAGTAGTCGTGTCACAGATGTTTTCACACTGCATGACTATCTGGGCTAGCGTTTCGTCGCTGCTTTGTTGCACTGCAAGATGGATCGGCGACAGAGGGTTTCACACTGCATGACTTTAAAATAAGAAGAATGGCCGACAACTTTGTCCAAACTACGTCTCACAACCAAACACACGAGAGAAGTTACATGGAAACATCAAGGTCACGTAGTTTATCTTGCATTATTAACTACATAACGAGAAAGAAGCCTATAGTGGGGTAGAAAATGTACTTTTGCTCACCTGGCCTTTTGAAGGGAATTAGCAATTCCTCCTCAACTTTTTTGTTTTGACCCGGTTGTGATATTGAATAGATGACATGTCAAACAGACACTGGTGCTCCTGCAAAATTTACAATAGTTTTTCCTCCATTTCTTGAAAATGAGCGCTTTTAACTTCTCTCCCAACTTCCCGCTGGCCTGCAGGCAACCACACTGGCTACTCTTTCATTGGCTCTAGGTGATCGCCAATGTTATTTTCAGTCAAAACCTATTTCACAAGGCATGATTTGAATTGCCGACAGCTCCAGATATTTAGCATGCCAAATATCTCACGAGCATCAGCAACTCATCAGCATTTCTTTTAGATCATGTCTTTGATAGTTCACACTGTGTGATTGTCACTGTGATTTCAGGCATTTGTCAGTGATTTCTCAAAACCTGTCGGCGAGTTAGAATTAGGGGTAAAATCATGCATGAACTCAGCATTATTGTGCAATAATCTAGGGTCAAGCTTCTCAGTCAGTTGTTAAGCCTGTAATGTCACTTTACAAACAAACTTTAAAAGTAATCAGGCAGAAACAAATAAAATGGAAACCAATAAAATGGCATCAATGTCAAATTCTTGAAACATATAATTCAAGAGTTCACACTTAGCTGATGATCAATAAAGCATAATTGGCATGGTGTATATCCTTGAGCCCAGAGCTCCCTCCCGTTAGAAGGGCAAAAGAGGGGAGTTCGAGCTCAGGAAGGTCTCGAGAATTCCCCTGCTTGTCGCCATGTGAGAAGTGTAAACTAAGGTTGTCTTAGGTACTAATTTGATTTAGTTGATTAGCTATGGTGTATGCTTTTGGACAGTGGGAAGAAACCGGGGAAGCCATGCGAACACAGGAGAACATGCAAACTCCACACAGAAATGCTAGCTGGCCCAATAGGAGGTTGAAACAGTGCTAGTCACTGGGCCGCCTTGTCGCCCTATAGGAAAAGGGTGTAAGTAGGGGTGGAAGGGGGGGAACTTCGAGACGAAGATAACTGAAGTTATTTATAGTGTGTCCGTAATCATCTAATAGGGCAGATTACGGAGCTGATAAGGTGCCAGCCGTGTTGATCATAGGCACGTGATCCTCTCTAAATTAGTTTATAAATAAACCACACCTTGTAAAGTTTTGATGTTTTGTTTTTCATTTTCATGAAAAAAAAAACATGTTTAAGTGTATACATGGTCTTGCTCCTAAGGTAGTCTGTGAGTTGATACATAAACTCAGCAGTGATGGGGCAAAGAATAGAGGAGCAGTAAATGGGAATCGTAGAATCCACAGATGCAGAACCACCATGGGTCAGTCATCCTTTGTAGTGAAAGGTTAGCATCTATGGAATGCCATGCCTGTTGATTTAAAATTACAATCAGAACTCCCATTTTTTTCTGTAAAGCTAAAAGAATGGTTGAAATCCTTACAGCAATGTTAAGTATTATTCTTTCAGGTTAGTCAGGTTTACATTTTCTCTTTAGTATGCAGATTGACTTACATTTTATGTTTGTGGCTCTGTATATACATTACATGTTATATTGTGGTTTTTTTTTCTTTTTTTATGTAAAGCCTAACCAGGGACGAAGGCTGCAAATTAGCTTTATGCTATATACCCTATGTACGCGACATCAGTTGTCTTTGTATAACAATGTCAAGTGTATTGTCCCTGTTAAATAAATGGGCAAAATAAAAATAAACAATTACCCATCAAGCAATCTTTTGTTTAAAAGAAGTATAAGAAATGTCTAAACCTCTTAAACAAAGCAAAGTTTGGGCTGTCTATGAAAACCCAATAGATGTCTAATAATAGTCCAAAAATAGATTGGTCATCAACAGACAGGAATAAACGACTACGCATACAAAGTCTGTCTAATCTGTCTATTTGATGAGTTGACTATTTTTGGACTGCTGTCAGACATATATTAGATTTTCACAGAAAGCCCTAATTTTGTCTTTGTTTTAGACATCTATCCCCGGTTTCACAAACAAGGTTTAAGGCAAGACTAAATTGCATGTTTGAGCTGTCTCAACTCAAAATAACTTGCGGTGAGATGGGCTGAAATACGTCAGTATCATTTTTTTGTCTCCAGGTGCACACCAGTAATACATTTTTCTAAGGCCATTTTTATAAATGTGACTTAAATAGCCTAATTTAACTAAGGCCTAGTCCTGGCTTAATCTAAGCCCTGTTTGTGAAACTGGGTCCTAGTCTGTTAGTTGTCTATTAAACACATACATGCTTGTTGAGAATTCTGATTTAAAAAATATATATAAAAACTGGGAAAAGGGCGACTTCATGCTTATGCATATGTGCAACAGTCAGGTTCTGTACAGTAAGTCCTGGGTTATTTCAACCCAATTTGGGTAAAACATGGACAAATCCAAATGTTGGGTTAAAGAAGTTATTTAAATTTTACTTTTTATTAGCCCAGTATATTTTAGTGTAAGCAAAAACTCAATTCATACTGTTCATAGGAAAACAGATTTTTCTTAATTCTTAATTAATTCAATTTAATTCTAATACAGTTCGAGTTGATTGGCAGATTCACCTTTGAATTGAACGGCTTAGTACTTTGCTTGTAATGATTTATTCATTCATTTTCCTTAGGCTTAGCCCCTTAATTAATCAGCAGGTCGCCATAGCAGAATGAACCACCAACTTATTCAGCATGTGTTTTGCACTTCCTGCAATCCAGTACTGGGAAATATCCATAACCACTCATTCACACACACATACACTACGGACAATTTAGTTTATTGAATTCACCAATACAGCATGTCTTTGGACTGTGGGGCACCTGGAGGAAATCCATGCCAACATGAGGGGAACATGCAGAAATACCAACTGGCCCAGCCAGGACTCGAACAAGTGACCTTCTTGCTGTGAGGCGACAACGCTAACCACTGAGCTATCGTGCCGCCCTGTAATGATTTGACAATTGTTTTTATTATGTGTGAAAAATACTTCCAAATTTACCTCTGCTGAAAAATGGGTGATAACTAATCCACTCTATTAAGTGTTCAGTCTGTAGTCATGCATGATACCTTAAACAGCAACAATTGACTACAGGACTGTGTTTATTGTTTCTAATTTTTCTCATGTAAGCAACAACATGTCACAAATGCTGTGGACTAAGATTACTTTACTGAACTCTGAATATTCCTTTAGGCCTCAGACAGAGGACATGTGGATTCTTTTGGCAATGTGTCAGTTTTGCAAACCAACTTGAAAGAAAACATGCCCCTCATGAAAATAGAATCAGATCCCTTGCAGTACTTACAGTGAGAATAACATGAGGGAAAATTACAGATGCCCAAAAGGGTTGGTGAGATCACCAGACATTACTAAAAGATCACAGTGTTGACCTCAATGACTCACTGTGGTTTTTATAGGGTAAGATATCATTACATTGAACTCAACACATGAAGGGGGAGAGTGCAGACAAAATAATATGGCAACATTTAGGTCCACTGCATGCATCTGTGATTGATGACAGTTTTCATTACATTTGAGACTCGTAAACAGTTTTGTTTACATGTTTACAGTATTTCAGTTGCTACTGAACAGGTATTCAATGACTGTTTTTTTGGTCTCATATAGCAGTAAATATTACATGTACCATGTACCCAGGTAACAAAGAATTTAGGTTCAGATTTGGCATTAATTAAGCTGGCACAGCAGCCATTCATCTAGCACTGGCATACAGCATGTGGGCCAAATATGGCCCAAATTTGAGAGGGAAGGCATCATCTTTAAGGCGGCACACAAGACATGGGCCAGATGTTAAATGCAGTATTTGGTCCAGATGGTAAAAATTGAGCCTTTCTTGACCCACATTTAAAATACATTTAAATAATTTTTGCCTAAAGAAAAAAAATTCTAACAATCAGGTCGCTACATGAAAAAAAAAACACCTATAATGCCACCAAACGCAATGCTTCATGGGTTTAGTCATGGCTAGGGCCAGACGGAATCTGTGGACGTTTTTTGCAATTTCTGCAGAGAATTTTGGTAAAAATTTGCAGATTTCCGCTGAATTATTTTGTGAGTCTCATACTAACTAAAACCTTAATATGTGAAATATGTGTAATTTAAAAACTAAATAAATTCAAATTTACACACATTTACTCAAGTAAATAAACAGAATTAATGATAGGCTAAAAACCTGCGGAATTCTGCGCTCGCAGATTTCGTGTGGGCCTAGTCATGGCACACCGACATATCTGACCCAGTAACTTGACTGAGACTTGGTCTAGATATGGTCCATGTTTGGCCCTTTTCTGGATGCCAGACTTGGGCCAGTCATGTATTGTAATTCACTACAGCATGTGGGCCAAGCAAAAGCTGATTTTGTGCCTAGAGCTGGGCCAGAGAAATTTTGCTATGTGGGTAGTGTTCATTGGAGTAATGAATTGGAAGTCTTGTTCAACGAAAATAACTTTCTTGCTTTGTACTGTGTGCAATTTCAAATGCAGCTCAGGTGTTCATTAACCAGTTTTATCCAACCACCAACACATTAGAACCTAACATAATTTCAGGAGCAGCTCCAGTCAGAGCACCAGCCTGATCTCACGAAGAAACGTAAGTATTTTACGCTTTGTTAGTTTAGTGGTTAATTCGTTAATTCGAGTTCAGTTGTATGATGAAAATTTACGATTTTAAAAAGGAGGCAGGACACTAAACCCCACCCCTAATCCCAAAGTTCAATGGGGGATAAGCAAATCATACTTAATTGTACAAATGAGATTGTAAGTTTTCATAAGAATTAGCCACTAAATCAAAAAGTTATGATTTTTTATCAGATTGTGTTGAAAAAACTATAAAACTTGCAATTTTCTGATTTAAAAAAGGCCTGTTCACACATGTCTTAAATTGAAATTTACCTGTAATTTTCTAGAGAAGTCTGCATGTGTGAAACAGGTTTATGACACTTCATATCAGTCTTTGCATAGCATACCAAAACCACACATAACACAAATCACATACGAGACAATTAAGATTTTGTTTAAACTGCAAGGATGGGTCTTGCAAGTTTAAGCCTATGGTTGTTACAGTACTTCCCTCATGTGGTTTTAAACTTTTATGAGTTCCTTTCTTCTGCTAAACACGAAAGAAATTTTGATTTTGAAGATTATCGACTTTCACAATAAGAGAAAAATTACTAAGGAAGTCAATGTGTTCCAGCTACCAGCATTTTTCAAAATATCTTCTTTTTGTGTTCAACAAAAGAAAGAAACAAACTCAAACTATTTTTTTGAAGATATAATGTTAATTTTTTTGGCAAACTGTTGCTTTAACAGTAATTTTATTTTTACAAATTTTTATATAATATATATATATATAGATATTTTCACTTCTTCGTACTTTGTATTTAATACAACAAACAGTTCTCTTGTACTTTACCCAAGTAAAAATTGCGGCTACTTCTAGACTCAAGGAATGATAAGTTATGTTGTCTGTACTTTTACTAAATCAATGTAATTTATGTACTTTGTCTACAATTGACTAAATGAACTATTAAACACCCAAAATAAGTCCAACAATTGAACAGTTTTCCCCTAACCAACATCCATTCATCATAACACACTTCATAAACAATGGAGTCGCAATCTATGAGTTCAAGCAATGCTGTATTGTAGCGGATCTGTGGGAAGCGGAATTTCTAGTAACAGCTGCAGCTGGTGAGGTCAGGTGACTGCTGGGTTTTGATTAGTTTGATTAGCAGAACTGATTTAGAAGACAAGAAACGGTCAAAACTCCCCAGCTTCCCAACATCTGTCCCTTTGTTACAGTATGTTTTGGCCTCAACGCTCACTCTTTAATGGCAAGAGACTGTGTACTTGGAGATGATGTGAACACCCTGTTTAATATTTTTATTACATAAGTGTGAGTCAGAAGGAAAATCCTGCTAGTCCAGTTAATAACATTTGATTTGAATTGTAGCTTTTGCATGTACATGACTAGTGTTTGTGGGTATTTGTGTCCATGGTTGTGGTGGTGTGGTGACATCACTTTTGTTTTAAGACTAGGTTCCTTTCCTAAAAGCATGACAGTATTACAAATACACACTTAAGTGCAGCTTTATTTTTGTTGAAACAATATATTTTACAGTAAACAATGAAACAGTAAAAAAAGTGTCTTTCTCCATGAGAGAGTGTGTTTGAGTGACGTTAATAACAGGGAGAAACTGAGTTCGTTTCCACTCCCACATAACTGTTACCTGTATGTATAACAAGCAGTGCATTACACCCTCATAGGTAAATTACACAAATTTCTGCGGTTACACTTATAGATTTGTTGTTAAACTCAACACCCATAACGCTTCGTGCAAAAGGTCGACAAACAACATCTTTGCTTACCTGTAACCCCATTGCATAACGCCAGTGAGCTCAGATGGGAGGCGAAATAGCGCGGCTTAGAGGATTATTGCTGAAATGTCAGAAGAAAAACAAAGTTCAAATTGTCTTACTCTGATTCCATCTGCTGGATGAGTATTACAGGTGCAAGAGAGACCATTTATCAATACAGTTTTCTCTGTCGCTTTGGTGCATTTCTCTCAACACTATTTACATTTGCACAACAGTTCATGCATTTCTCAAAACAATTGGTAATTTGTGCACATCATAGTAGCAGTTTCTCATTCCTTCCAGCAAATTGCAAATGCTTTTGGACATGCATCCATTGCTTTTATACAACTATCTGCTGTTTGTAACATTATCATTTGCTTATGTCATGTCAGTGCAAATTTGTGGATGCTGAATAGTCATTCCATATAAA
>CAIGQZ010033112.1:3068075-3106828 GCA_903798205.1 Danio tinwini
TTTCATAGATCTCCTATTCCAGCAAAACTAATTTAGTTTTCTGGGTTGTGGTGAACCCAGACATGACCCAAGGCACTACAATGTTTTGACAAAGTCTTAACATAACAGAGCTTGATAACATCTGTGGCATGACTGTGGCGGGAAAACAATCTACCAAATCTTACTTCTTATTTTTTGGAAAAAGAAGGTCAACCGGCATTTTTTTATTTGATGCTAGAGAGATATTTACAATTACTTGCGACAAAATGATGTGATATAAGAGTCATAAACATAAGACGATTCTGTCATACAACCAAAAGGAGTATTTAAAAGGAAAGGCAAACTAATTGGCCCCTGTTATCGTAACCAGAATCTGCATGGGGTTGCCAAATCCATAATATATTTGTTATTCGATTCACTCCGGTTGGAAATTGCAATACTATTTTCTTTTCCCCTTAAAACTTTCCAACAAAACCACATCTCATGTACTGATTCGCGTGTAGCTACATCGACACACACACACACACACACACACACACACACACACACACACACACACACACACACACACACACACACAGACACAGAGAGAGAGAGAGAGAGAGAGAGAGAGAGAGAGAGAGAGAGAGAGAGTTTGTGGGCCAGGCTCAGTCAGAAAAAGAGGTTCAGTTCAGTTAACTAAGGCAGACGAAGGTCTTGCTGCAGAATCAAGGAGCTCTTTCATTTTCTTGTATATTTTGTAGACACGTTGTGGTCGAGAGAAAGCAGCTATTAACTCAAGCAAATTTGACAAAAAAGGTTTTACAAAGAAGTATTTGCTTTGCTTTCGACAATTAATATGTAAAGGATAAAGACTTTTTCAATAAAAGAAAATCCGAGGATATTATATTTCTGTCAGTTATGTTTGCTAATGTTTCCATTTTGGGAACAGCTCGTTTGCGAAAAATGGACTAATCAGCGCGCGCTTTTTTAACTACAGCAGGTGTTGGAGCCGCAAAGACCTGCATTTCAGATTTATTTCGTACATGAGGGAAACGAGACGGTAAGTTTAAGTAAGCCTAACTGCTTAAATGTCTAGTTTATCATGTTTTATTTAATACCAGTAATCTGCGTGTTTACACAAAACCGAAAATTGTTCCCTTACCCAAAGTTTCTCTAGGGGGACACTAGAAAACAATGACTGAAATTGAAAGTTGTAACCATTCCCTTATGAGTTTAACGAATTTCTATTTATTTATTTTTTTGTCTAAAGGAGATAGGCCTACATTTTTGTTTTGTCTTCCTCAAGTTTTCCATTTTTGATAATTGTGTAGCAATTTGAATTTCTGAAAATCATTGTTGTTTTCGTTATTAATCACACTAACACAGCTGCATATGTGTTCAAAGTTTGTAGTTCATCTTTGAAACAGTCAAAGTTTTATCCTTCTTCTAGCTACTACTACTACTACTACTTATTATTGATATTATTATGAAATAATTTATTATTTTTTAGCTAAAATAAGAAGTGACTTGGCCAGAATACTGTACAGTACTGTCTTTCATGCGCAGGAGTGTGAGAGCGGTGTGTGCGCGACAGGACTGCACAATGAGCGCGTGAGATCCAGCATGACACTGAAGAAGAAGCACATCTACACCACCTGAGAGAGGACGCGCCTGCGCGCCTGCCTAAATGAGCGCGCATTATTTACAATCACTGCTGAGAAAAACTAATTGAAGGAGCAAAAAGAGACTGAAATTACATAACTGACCAATGGAGATTCACAAGTACCTGCTGCTGTTCAAGATCACCATTCTACTTAAAGGTAAGTTTAATATAGTAGTCATATGCGTGGGTTTGTAAGTGCTGCGTGCTCTCTCTCAGTCAGCTTCATGTAAAACAATCTCTTAATGCAAACCTTTAAATACTGGCATTTCCAACTGTCATCTGTAAACATTCTCTACTTACAATACATGACAGTTAATTGTCTGTGACCTGTTTTTCCCCAGTCCTTTTCTACCACAGTTGTACTGTATGTTATATGAAACCCCAATTACGGATGTGGCTCACTTCAAGAATAGACTTGATTGCATTTATTAAAGTGTAAAGAATGAAAATGTTTTTTTATCTAATCATAACCACATCGCTCTTTTTATAAAATATTTACTTACATTACAGAGTTTTATCTTTATCTAGAGTTTTATCTAACTTCACCCAGACGTCAGCAAGACGGAGATTGTGAGGGAGACTTTTGTTTAAATTCAGGACTGGAAGAAACTAAGATTTTAGATAAAATACAGCCTTCTTAATAGCTACTTTTTAGGTAAACAAAATCACACGTCTGGACAAATTACTAAATTAATGGAGCACAACAGTTGCGGATGAAGTATTTCCAGACTGTAGTCAAGTGCAATGTCAGTAACTGTATCATACGCATGTTTATTGTGTTGTTTAGTCTGCATACTGTCGGTGCCGGGGTCTGTTTTGAACATATGCAGGCTGCTGATGAATTCTGCAGATGCAGTGTGATGAGCAAACTCTGTTATGTTCTGCTGTGCTTTAGATGGAGAATACAGGTGTGGACTCTGGGAATTCCACCCTCTTGCCCCCTTAATTCCTCCCTGCATTTCTTCTCACTTCACTCTCAGGCCTTCTGCCCCCACCTCGTAGGAGGGCTGATAGAGACATAACATGAAAAGTAAAAGGCAGAGAGAGAAAATACTTGTCAGAAGAAATCCATCAAAGATTTTATGTAGTATAGACCAGATACATTCAGTCTGACATACATACATTCCTGAAAAGAAGTGTGATATAAGAAGTGAGTGAAACTGACCTGAGAAGTCTTGAGATTTGGTTTACACGGTGTACGATATAATCTCAAGAGGGGATTAATGTGTGTCTGCCTAAACTTGGAAAGGGTTAGTTGTGTGGCATTACAGTAGTAGTTACTTGCATTTAAATGCAATTACTGCCCACTATGAGTTGATATACAACTTGTATGCTACTTTTTAATTTCCTAAATTAACATCAATATGTTTTTTGACTATTTGATCATTTGACACTTTAATGACATCAAAGTCAGTTCAAGTAATAAAGGTGTGTTGTGAATCGCCCTTAAAATTATTACAGTTAAAGTCAGAATTATCAAGCCCCCTGAATTATTAGCCCCTTTTTTCCCAATTTTTGTTTAACAAAGAGAATATATTTTCAACACATTTCTAAACATAGCAGTTTTAAAAAAATTTCCAATAACTGATTTATTTTATCTTTGCCATGATGACAGTAAATAATATTTTCATTCATTCATTCGTTTTCTTTTCGGCTTAGCCACTTTATTAATTCGGGGTTGCCACAGCGTAATGAACCGCCAACTTATCCAGCATATGTTTTACGCAACGGATACCCTTCCAGCTGCAACCCATCTCTGGGAAACATCCATACACACTTATTCACATCTATACTACGGACAATGTTAGTCTACCAAATTTACCTGTACCGCATGTCATTGGAGCACCCGGAGGAAACCCGGGAGAACATGCGAAAAAAGTGACATTTAAAGGCTTAACTAGGTTCATTAGGTTAATTAGGCAGGTTAGGGTAATTAGGCAAGTCATTGTACAATGATGGTTTGTTCTGTAGACTATAGAAAAAAAATGTAACTTAAAGGGGCTTATAATTTTGACCTTAAAGCTTTATTCTATCTGAAATAAAAACAAATAAGACTTTCTCCAGAAGAAAAAATATTATTAGACATACTGTGAAAATTTCCTTGCTCTGTTAAACATCATTTGGGAAATATTTAAAAAAGAAAAACATTCAAAGGGGGTTTAATAATTCTAATTTAAACTGTATGTTATTAATTCATTCATTCATTTTCCTTCGGCTTAGTTCTTTTATTTATCAGGGGTCGCCACAGCAGAATGAACCGCCAACTTATCCAGCATATGTTTTACATTGCGGATGCCCTTCCAACTGTAACCCAGTACTGAGAAACATACAGTATCAGAAACATACAGAGAATCATACAATACCCATACATACACAATTTAGTTTATTCAATTCACCTATACCGCATGTCTTTGGACTGTGGGGGAAACCGGAGCACCCGAAGGAAACCCATGCGAACAACGGGGAGAACATGCAAAATTCATACAGAAATGCCAACTGACCCAGCCGAGACTTGAACCAGCGACCTTCTTGCTAGGAGGCGACAGTGCTAACCACTGAGCCACCATGTCAATAAATGTCATTTACATTTATTTATTTATTTATTTATTTTTTTTTAAAATTTGTTTATTTTACTTCACTTTATGTACAATAAGGGGGTACAGCTCTCAAAAAAATTTAATTAAATAGTTCTTTACTCTCCCTAAAGTCATCCAAGATGTAGTCCATGTCAAGGGTTATCATCACTCAAAAACATATACAGGCAAAACAAAATTAATACCTGTGACTCCTGATGATAATTTGAGGTGTTTCAAATTCAAATCGTTGACTTAAAAAGTTTAAATGTTTAAAATGTTTAAATTACACTTTTACTTTTACATTTTATCATGAGAGTGTATTGGTTACATCCACATTGGTTATTGATATTTTTTTGAAAGTTTTGAATAATTTAATATTTTATCTAATACTTAGTCCCTTTATTCATCAGGGGTCGCCACAGCGGAATGAACCGCCAACTTATCCAGCATATATTTTACTTAGTGGATGTCCTTCCAGCTGCAACCCAGCACTGGGAGACACCCATACACTCTCGCATTCACACACATATACTTTGGCCAATTTAGTTTATTCAATGCACCTATAGCACATGTATGTATGAGCACCTAGAGGAAATCCATGCGAACATGGGGAGAACATGCAAACTCCACACAGAAATGTCAACTGGCCCAGCCAGGACTCAAACCAGCAACCTTCTTGCTGTGAGGTGACAGTGCTAACCACTGAGCCACCGCACCACTTTTGTCTTTTAAAAATTTTTCTTTATTACAAATGTTTATTACTGTATATCTTTGACTCAAATATAGACTGTAGGAATAACAGAACATTTTTAAAACCATATTTAACATAGATCAAAATTTTTCTCATTTCTGCGGGTTTCTTAGTAACATGTTCTCTCTCAGTAATGTGTCCCATATGTGTTCACATATTACTCATACTGGCATGGCTGAACTGTACATTTGCATTTCTAAAAAGACTCATTTAAGGTGACATCCATTCAGCAGTGGCTGAAAATGTCAGTGTTTCAGTATAGATTTTTCTGTGTGTAATAGTGCACAAGTGTGTTTTTCTGTGCGTAAGTTGTGAGAGAATCTGGACTGCTTTTCCAGACTGTTCACCACCAAGCTACATAAATGTTTACAGTTGTCATGACAGGCCCCGGAGCCTGCATGGACCAAGAAAACCCACAGAGCTGAGACACAGAACCAAAGATACTTCAGATCTCTTTCATACACAAAAACAAACACTGAAGATCGAGAGCACAACCATTGTAAATGTGAAGAGGGTGATTTTGGATGAAGAGAGATTGGATATAGTTTAAGACACATAAATCATGCATATAAAGGGTTTAGACTTAACAAACTCAGGCTAGTTTTGGCAGAACCATTTGATGCAGGGTTATGTTATGGTGATACTTAGGTTCAAATTGCATTACTTTGGGCCAGATTTTTAACGACTGACAGGATTTGTTAAATCTCTTACAAATGTCTGAAATTGGAGGGAAATTAGGGCTTGTTTACTCAAATGTGGGTCGCGTAGTGTGAATTATCAAAGACGCTTTCGCCAATGTGTCACCTGTGAAATATTTATCATAGTAAATATCTGAACCTGTGATTCAAAATTTCTTGATAGAGTACAAGAGTTATATAAGAGCAGGGCTTGACATTAACTTTTTTGATCACCAGCCACTGTGGCTAGAAGTTTTCCAACATTACTAGCCACTCAGCATTTTCACTAGCCACAATTTTGTTTTTGGGAAAATATATTTTATATGCATAAATTTGATGTTGGCATGCTAAAATTACTTGATTTAGACATTGTGTTATGTCCACATGCCTCCTCATTCATTTCACTTTTTTGTGTATGAACTTGCTTAATGTGTGCATGAGCAAATAGGCTGTGGTTTCACAGTGTCGCATTGCAAGTCTTTTTTTCACAGGACTTTTCGGGGCTCAACACTAAGGATTTACTAATATTTATCTCCGACCACACCAAAAATAAATTAATAATTACTTCTTAGCCACAAATTTTAAATAATATGTCAAAACATGCTAAATATAGCTGTATATATGGTCGTTTTATTCAACAAACCTTTCTTAAAAAAAAAACTATTACATAAAAAAAATATTATTGTCATGTATCTAAAACTATGCACAGTAGCCTAGTCTGTCTAGGCTAAAGGTCTCTCAGATCACTAGTTAACTACACATGGGGAGTTAATCTCCTAATAATACAATGTTATTGTAAAAATAATAATTAAGCCATATTAACAAAAATAAACGTAAGCAAAGAAAAGCAGGTGAAATACATACTGTGTATGATAATAGGAGGATGCACACGGGTAACGTAAGTTCAAAGAGATCTGATCGCAGCAGTTGCATTTGCAGGCACGGTTGCTTTGCGCCAGTAAAAAAAAAGCGCATGCTTTTTAAGCAGTCATGCGCATCACATCACCTGTGCACGCGAGTGATCATCCTCTCATTCAGTATTCACTTGCTTTCTTTTTGTCGCGCGAACGCAATTTTAGATGGGCATGCTGCTTCTCGATTTTAAAATGACATTTGCACGCATATTGGGCCATCTTTAGTGTCGAACCCTGCTTTTAAGAAAACTATCATTTAACAATGATCTTCAATCAGCCAAAGTGGCTAGTGAGAGTGTCTGTCTAACCCCCCATAGCAGAAATCTACCCGCATTTAGCGGGTTGGCGGGCGTTAATGTAAAGCCCTATATAAGAGTACAGTAATAAGAGTTATAGACCGCAATAAAGACAGAACGCATTTAGGCCACTACCACACCAAGGGGTAAAACAATACAGACCGTTCCATTGACTTTCTATTGCAGGAGGCTGCCTTCTTGTAATTTCTGTCTTACAACAAAAAAAAGAACAATACCTAAAAGCTGCTGTAATGTAATGTAATGTGTGTATTTATATAGTGCATTTATCATGTATGGTCATGAGGGGTGGTCTTTCCACACCACCACCAGTGTGCAGCACCCACTTGGATGATGCAACGGCAGCCACAGGACAACGGCGCCAGTATGCTCACCACACATCAGCTATAGGTGGAGTGGAGAGACAGTGATTGAGCCAATTTAGAAGATGGGGAGAATTGGGAGGCCAAATGGGTAAGGGATGTGTGACATGGTGTACAGCAAACAAGTAAATAAACCAAGAATTTTTTTTATAAGCCACCGAACTGTAAAGCCTTAGAAAAATAAAAGAGACTTATAAAAATATATATTTTTTTAGCTGGTTTACCCTTTACCCTGTCACATAGAGGTTTTTTGGATTTATTTGTTTTTGTTATTTGTTAGAAAAGGCAAGAAAGGAGCTTCCCGCAATACAAAATCAATGGAGAGGGTTTGATTGTTTCACCCTTCGACCGGTGTGGCTTTCAGATTAAAATGTGTTGCACTTTGTCTCTATATCAGTCTTTTTGGAACCAAAGAAAATGCAAGAAAGCTGGGAAAAACTTTGGCAGGAGCACCCATGTCTTTTTGATGTTTTGTCTGAGATAGCCTGCCATTAAGCTATCATTTCCAGCTTTGCACGTGAAGTCTATATTTACGTGTGGTTTTGCGCTTTTGGTCTTAATCAGTTGTGATGTGCATTAATTGTGAAACATAGTTTGTGAGCCAGTTGTCAGTGATTGTTTCTTTGTAGTCATGGAGTGTGTAAGCTCCTGTCACCAATACCCCAGGTTCTGCACTATGAAAATCATACAATCCAAACTCTGCATTAAAGGGGTAGTTCTTCAGAACATTCTGTCATAATTTTATTACCCTTCACTTGTTCCAAATCCATTTGAGCTTATTTCTTCTGTTGAACACACAAGATATTTTGAAGAAAGCTTGAAATCTGTAACAATTGACTTCTATAGTAGCTGTTTTTCCTACTATGGAATTCAAAATAACAAGTACAACAGAAAAAAGAAACTCAAAAATATTTATAACCATTTGAGGAAGAGTAAATAGTAAGTACATTTTCATTTTTGCAAGAATCCCTAATATTTTTATCTTTTTATGTGCATTATATTGGACAACAACTGATGCTCTTTCTGGGATGCTTGTATTTTTTCTATTTTTTCTTGTTGTGAAATAATATGTGAGATCATGTGATCCGGAAGTGTACAAAAAGGAGCAACCTATTGTGATGAACACTGTCTGATGAAGAGCCGAGTGCTCGAAGTGTTATATTTATTAAAATAATATTTTAGTCACTAAACATATTTAGAAATTGAAAGATAATACGTGAAGTTTATTTATAAACTAATTTCGAAAGGAGCTTGTGCTTATGATTGATAGCAGCTGGTCCTCATTAGCTAACGCAAGATTCACCAATCAGACAATTCCTAAATCACTATAAATAACCAGAGTATCTTACCTTAGCCATCTTTGTCTTAATAAATCCCCCCTTCCACCCCTACTCCTCCCCTTTCTTTGTCAGGGCAGCATGGAGATCCAATGGTTAGCATCATTGCCTCACAGCAAGAATGTCACTGGCTCAGATCTTACCTAGCCAAGTCAGCATTTCTGTGTGGAGTTAGCATGTTCTCCGGCGTTTGTGTGTGTTTTCCCCGGGCTCTCCGGTTTACTCCCACAGACCAAAAACATGTAACATAAGTAAATTGACAAAACTAATTCGACATCATAGACAAGCTTTGAATTCAATATACACTCCATAGTTATTTGTAATCTACATTTACCGTTATCAAGCAGGGGAGTTCTCGAGACCTACCTGAGGTCAGACTCCCTTCTCGCCCTGCAACAGGAGGGAGCCCTGGGCTCGAGGATCTCACAAGCTCAGGGCTCTCTCCCGGGAAAGCATGCCAAACGCTTTATAATCAATCATCAGCTAAGGGCGAACTCTTGAAAATTACATACAAGCGAAATATTGAAAAAAAAAATTCCAACCTACAAAATTTAAACAAAATTTTTCCTTTTTTTTTTGCTTCTCTTGATTTTTCCTTATTTTAAAATTGTATTTAATATTTTCTATCACATATAAATTTGAGTGTACTAGTTTTTGGACTGTTATCATAAGCTGTTTTGTTAGATAAGCTCCAGATTTGGTTTCAGTACTGACTAATCTTATGTACAGTATATGCACAAATATAATATTGTATAGCTTCCTATTATAAATATGAATGTAAAGGATAGATTTGTGATCTATAAGGTGTACTTATATATGCTGAGCACTGTATATATAATCTCAAGATTTTTAAGCATATTCTTTAATAAAAACAATAATTATTGATTGAGAAATCTTGAGTTTTTTGTGGTTTTAGCTTTTAAGCATTCACATTTCTGCTAATTTGGAAGTTTTTCATTAATTGATGGAATTAATTGTTAAAACATTGATTTTGAATGAATGATTCAGTGACTCATAAATACTTTTTTAACATTATTGGATGAATCAGTGACAAATGACAAAGAGTTATAGCTGTTACTTGTTGCCAACTATTGGCATAACACATTTTTTTGTTATTGACTGTAGACATCAGAAATAGCAATTCTGTGTGAGTGAAAATATTAAAGATTGAAGTTGTATACCAACACAATGACAAATCATACTTATATTATTTAGTGGCTATTTAGTGGCTAGTTTGTACAAAAATGCATGATCTCATTCATGATCTCTGCATGCTGCAGTGACGATTATGGTCAAGGTGCTTACTTTTCTAATAAAAACATGTTTACATTTATTTATATAACAAATGCTTTTATCCAAACAAACTTAGTGTAGAAATGAAGGCAGTAGAATAAAATCAAATCAGCAATATGTTGGTGCTGTGAAAAGTGTGTATGTAGCAAGTTTTTTCAATAGATAATAAGGGAACGAGTTGATTAATAGATTAATAAAAGTACTGTAGGTTCATGTATTGACAAATTTTTTTTTTGTTATTTAGCAGCAGGCTAGTTTTCTACCAGCATGGAACAGAAAGAGTGAAAGTCATTGAAAGCAACCCTGTGGCTCTTTTGGATGCCACCACAACATGCCATTTAAAGGCACAATAGGTTTTATTGAAAAACAGAGAAACACTAAAGATGCTTTATTCTGTTGTCAATTTTATTAGACTGCACAACACAGCATATGATAGAAGCTTAAAATGTATTTTGATGAATAAAACATGATCACGACAAGAAGAACCAGAAGCGTTAGGCTGAGGCATAATAGAAGCTCTGCTTTCATGACAAGTCACTCCTCTCTCAAAATCAGTGGCCTCATTTCACTTTGATGGCTTTTGGAAAAAAAAAGCCTTACTTTGCTTCATACTACCATGATGGGTTTTGAAACTTTAGCTCATCCTTGAACATTATTTCTGCATGAGTACCATAGGTTTCAATGTAAGCAGCAACTCCACACTCAACAACAACTGATTCCACACTCAGTCATAATCAAACTACATCTTTGTTTGTTGTGAATATACTGTACACCCTCTACCATACCATACTGTGCTTTTAATTGCAGAATGCAAGCTTCTGGCAGGCACATAACCTAAGTCTGAAATAGTGAGTTCAGGTAAAGAAAAAATTAGTGTCTTGAATTTGAATTTGAGTGGCTATTGAGAATCAATGCAATTTGATAAATAGAGGTGTGGCATGTGGGCTTTTCAACTTATTAAGTGAAGAGAAGTCCCGCATTATCTAATCATGATCCTCCAATAGTATGATTCCTAAGTTACTATATATACAGTTACCACAGTCTTTATTCCATATTTATCTTCATCTGGAAGAAACCCCCTTCCTCTCCTTCTCCTCCTTTTTCTCATAGATTGGGTGGCACAGCAGCCCAGTGGTTAGTACTGTTGCCCCAGAATAAGGAGAATAATTAGCATAGCTGCTGTTCATAGTGTATATAAACAAGAAGCAAAATCGTGTGTGGGGCACATCATGCGTCATACCGCTATGTAATGCACTAAGTGTATGCTTTGCTAAAAACATAGGTCTTTAATCTAGTTTTGAAGAGTGAGAGTGTGTCTGAGCCTCGGACATTATCAGGAAGGCTATTCCAGAGTTTAGGGGCCATAAATGAGAAGGCTCGACCTCCTTTACTCGATTTAGCTATTCAAGGTACTACAAGAAGCCCTGAGTTTTGAGATCTTAAAGAGCGGGTTGGATTGTAGCGAGACAAGAGGTTGGTTAGATAAACAGGAGCTAGATTATTTAAGGCTTTATAGGTAAGAAGCAATATTTTAAATTCAATACGAAACTTAACAGGCAGCCAGTGTAAGGAGGATAAAATTGGGGTGATATGATCAAATTTTCTAGACCTGGTAAGAACTCTGGCAGCTGCATTTTGTACTAGCTGAAGTTTGTTAATAGAGGATGCTGGGCAACCAGCAAACAGAGCATTACAGTAATCCAGCCTAGAAGTCATGAAAGCATGAACTAGCTTTTCTGCATCTGAGATGGATAGCATACTTCGCAATTTAGCAATATTTCTTTGCAATATTGCTGTCTAATATGACACCCAGATCTTTTATAGTAGAGCTAACTCTAACTTTGTATCCCTCTAGTTGCAGGTCGAGTTGTGAGAACTGCTGTGTACAGGATTTAGGCCCAATAAGTAATGATTCTGTTTTGTCTGAGTTTAAGAGAAGAAAATTGTTGGTCATCCAGTCTTTAACATCTTTATTACACTCCGTTAGCTTAGACAGTTTAGACATCTCATCCGATTTAGTTGAAATGTATAATTGAGTATCATCTGCACAGCAGTGAAAACTGATCCCATGTTTTCTAATAATGTCCCCCAGGGGAAGCATGTATATTGTAAACAGCAAAGGGCCTAAAACTGATCCTTGAGGGACCCTGTACTTTACCAGTCTTACTTGTGAAAGTTGTCCATTAATATTCACAAACTGGTAACGATCAGCTAAGTATGACCTAAACCATTGAAGAGCCTGTTCTTGGACACCTGTAGAATATAAGCGGTCTATGAGAATATTGTGATCAATGGTGTCAAAAGCGGCGCTAAGATCTAGTAGAACTAATAGTGAGATGCACCCTTGGTCAGCAGCTAAGAGTAAATCGTTGGTTATTTTCACTAATGCGGTTTCTGTGCTGTGATGAGGCCTGAAACCTGACTGAAACACTTCAAAAATATTGTTCATCTGCAAAAAGAAGCATAATTGGGTAGAAACAACTTTTTCTAGTATTTTAGACATAAACGGAAGATTTGAAATAGGCCTATAATTAGCTAAGTTGTTTGGATCCAGTTGTGGTTTCTTAATAATAGGTTTAATAACAGCTAGCTTGTAAGGATTTGGAACATGGCCTAAAGCTAAAGAAGAGTTGATAACGTTAAGGAGAGGTTCTCCTATAACAGGTAGCAAATCTTTCAGTAATTTTGTTGGAATTGGATCTAACATACATGTAGCTGGTTTAGAACTATTTATAACTTGATCTAGCTCTTCCTGTTCTATGATTTTGAAGCATTGTGGGTTATTTTGATTCAGTGGAATGTTTACTGGATCTGGAGTATAAGGTGGTGCAGAAAGTCTAACATCTTCTATTTTCTGTCTAAAGCCTTCTATTTTATCACAGAAAAAATTCATGAAGCCATCACTACTAATATGCGGTGGGACATTTTGTTCCAAGGATGACTGATTATTTGTTAATTTAGCAATGGTGCTAAATAAAAATCTAGGATTTTTATGATTTTTTTTCAATCAGTTTGCGGAGGTGCTCAGCTCTGGCAGATTTAAGAGCCCTCCTATAGCTGGACATACTGTCTTTGTACGCAATTCTAAAAACTTCTAAGTTTGTTTTTTTCCATTTACGTTCCAGGGCACGGGTTGCTGTTTTGAGAGCGCGAGTATGACTATTGTACCATGGTGTAGTTTTATTCTCTTTAGCCTTTTTTAATTTAATGGGTGTCACCGTTTTTAGTGTGCTAGTAAAGATGGCATCCATACTGCTGGTTACTACATCAAGGTCAAGATATGCATCATACGTAACGGACTAAGCCAAATGAGCACTTTGTCTAGCTCCCAGCATCAGTATCTTTGCTTCTCAAAGTAGTTTACCTTAGCCACTTTAGTCAGGGAGTTTTAAAGATCTACCTGAGCTCAATCTCCCATCTCACTCTGCAAATGGGAGGGAGCCCTGGGCTCGAGCATCCCTTGAGCTCAGGGCTCTTTTCTGGGACAGCATGCCAAACAAGCTTATGATAAATCATCAGCTAAGTGTGAACTCTTGAAAAACTACTTTCGCTCCTTCATTCTGAACTATTTGCAGAAGCATGATAGTGTTGGTTTAAATAGAAATTGTGTAGAACAGAACAAGGGCTTCAACAAAGGGTGGTGCAGCACTTTACAGGACTAGGTTGATCTAGCAATGTGGTCTGTAATGTTTTCAAGCAAAAATCCAAGGATCCTGGTTATCCTAAGGTCTTGCTGGATGGAGAATTTATATAAAGCACTGGGTTGTCTTAAAACACAACAAACACAAACAAACTGTTTTGGTTTTGTTGAAGGTGATGTTCCCTCATCCATGAAGAAATGTCTGTCAGACAAGCATTCAAGTAGCTATCATTGCATCATCAGGCTGGAATTAGGAATTAGTTGTAATTACTGTAGTGATGGCATGGAGATGGAGAAAAGAAGTGGCAATAACTGAGCCATGAATGAGCCCCAGTAGCTAGATGTTGTGACTTGGACACCTCATCATTCCCAGACATCTTGAATTACCTACCTGAGAGGTAAAATCTGAACCACTGAAATGTTGTTTTTGACATGACGGTGCAGGGTTGACTAGATAATCTGGTGGTTAATCAAAAGTGACAAATGAATAAAACAAAAATGACAAAAAATCTGACAAATTCAACAAGATTACAGATTAGTACTGAGGATTTGGAAAGCAAAGTCTCAAGGTTTCAACAACTGAGTGAAGACCAATCTAAGTAGAATGTCTGTTTTTGAGCCAGACTGGTTACTGTCCAGGACGTTGTTATGCACAAGAAAGACTTGGAAACTTGGTTGAATGCAACTCACTGAAGTGTTTAAGCAATGGCAGATACTGGTCTGTAATTTTCTAAAAGTGCTGGATTTAGCATGGCTTTTAGAAGCAGTGGTGTTTTCCAAGACTGCTAAAATGCTATGGGTATAGGGATGTGTTGATGTACATACAGGTACTGTACAAATGAAGTGGATAAAGCTTGAAGGAGATGAGATGGAATATTATCGAGCAGACAAGTAGACTGATGAAATGGGTGGGTTTTGCATGAGAGGGAGCATAGGTTTGTTGGCAAGATGTTTTTGTCTGTTGGTGATACAGAGAACTGCGCACTGATGCACTGTAAAAAGCAATAGCTGTTCTTATAAAATTAAGTGCAGTTAACTTATTATGAATACGTTTGTTCACCTTACAATATTCAAACAAGTAATCCCAGCATTTTAGCACATTAAGTTGTTAAACTAAATAGATTCTTGAATTACAATAAAAATTGTAAATAAAACTTTTATGTTTTATGTTATGCTCACTTAAAATTATTACGCTACTTAACAATTTTAAGGCGATCGGTTTCCTCATTTTTTTCTAAGTAAGGTCAACTTATTACATTTTACAATGTGGATGTAGTTTTTGTTGGGAAAAGGGAATATATTTGTTATTGTTTTTGTCTCTTTTTCTTTACATTAAACAGTTATTTGTATTGTTCATTTAAAGGTCATATATTAACTGAACTTCTACTGTTGAGTGTGAGATGCTGTGCATACTGTTAAAGTATTTTTGCAGAAGTAGATACATGCTTGTCCAAAATTAACTTGAGCTTAGCAGAAACTTCCTGTCAGCAGAAAGGTGTTAAAACTGAACACAGAATATGTGCTGAGAAAGTTTTGTGCTTTTTAATGTTGTGCAGAGAATTTGTAGAAAAAGAGGACGTATGTATGGGTGCGGCCAATGGAGGACTGGAGAATGATTGACACCACCTGTTAATATCAGTTGCCTATATAAATTGAAGTCAGGAAATGAAAGTAGTTGCGCACCTCCTGAATGTAACTTTTGCATTGCGATGAGGATAACAGAATTCTGTTAATCGAATTATTCATTTGTCTAATAAATTACTAATATGTTAAACCTTGAAGAAAACCCTCTCCTGACCTTTTATTAAACACATGGAATTGATTAAACATTCCAACAGTTCTAATAATGAAACATGCTGAAAAGACATTGGCCGAAGGAGATTGACAGAGTAGGGAGGAAGATGTTTAAAAAACATGTGATATTTAAAGGACATATATTTTTTTGTTATGATAGTAGTGTGGTATTTTGAGCACTGAACACATTAGTAGTGAAGGTCAGAGAGTTTAGGCCAATGATAAAAAAGTACTTCAAATAGTCAATGGGCAGATTGGATGGCATAGGCTGGCCTTGATGAGTGGTGGGAAGTGAAGATGCAACCATTGTAGATAATTAAGAGGGTAAGGGAGAGTACAAATAAACATTTTCGGTGAAATTCATATGAATTAGACATAAGTTTGCCTAAATAACATTAGTTACATTTTCCTGAGAGGCTGGGTTGACTTATATATATATCAGGCATTCTTGCAGAGTCAGCAATGGCAAGAACGCTCATCTGCATGTCTCGTAGATAGTGAGCATAACAAAAAAAGAAGAGTCCAAAAAGGGGAGAAAATAGGAGCACAGGAGAACTATGGGAATATTAGGACGGAAAAAAAGAAAAAAAGCTTGTCTCATTTCTTCAATTCATATTGATCCCCCTCTATGTTCTCCTTTCACTGGAAAGAGAGAGAGAGAGAGGATGAGAGACTGAAAGAAAGAAATGTAGGCACCCTGTTTGAGGTCTGTGGAGTTTGGTTCCCTGCCTGCCCCCTCCCTCAAAGCCTCCCCCTTTGCTCTCTGGGTAAACAATCCTATGAAATCCACTCAGAGCATAACTTCACCCACAGTGAATGAGACTTCAGTGTACGAATGGGTCAAAACCCGTATCACACAAAACAGATATGTTTCAGTGTCGGTATTATGCTGGGAGTGGGATTGACTGGTCATCTTTGTTCCACAAGGCTGTTTTGGTCAACCGGTTTATTTTGAATTGCTTTTGCCATGAGCTACAAATCCACCGGTGAACTTCACTTTTACTTCACCTCTCTCTCTCTCTCTCTCTCTCTCTCTCTCTCTCTCTCTCTCTCTCTTTCTCTCTCTCTCTCTCACAGTCATATAAGGCCAGGTCTGTATGTCATAACAGGGAACCACTATGTTCAGTAGTTTTGCAACCGACGCCCTTCCCTCTCTTTTCCCTCTCTTCTCTCTTTTGCAAACTCTTTTTCTCTGGCCTTTTCCTGTCTGTCTGTCATTCCATCCATGCAGTTCATTCATTAACTACAGCTGTTCCTCACTGCTCTTAATCTCTTGCTGCTTGGACACTTGAGATACCAAAATGAATATATGTTCATGTTTCCACATATTTATCATCTTAGCATATACTGTATATACTTTTTAAATTTATTCAAGATATTTGTGTGGAATATTTGTGAAAGGTTTTGATGTTGTACAAGGCAAATCTACAGGACCAGGTGGTTCTAGCCATGTGGTCTGTAAAATTCAACTGATAATCAAGCACAACTCCAAGGTATCTGGCTATTCTCTATGGAGAAATGGTTGACGTGTCTAGCTGGAGTTTTTAATGAATTATTGGGTTTCCTGTAATCACAGCAAATTCTGTCTTAGCAAGGTTAAGTTGAAGGTGATGGTCCTTCAAAGAAGTGTCTGTTGGACATGCTGAGGTTAGTGTAAGTATTCTAGATCATCGGGCTGGAATGAGAGGTAGGGTTGAGTGTCATCAGCATAGCAAGGATGGGAAAAGTCATATTTCTGAATGACAGGTTTTACGGATGCCTCATAAATGGGGATAGAAGCTTACACTACCTGGCAAAAGCCTTGTTGACAATACCAGTTGTAAGAGCAACAAAAAATAACTTGACTTCTAGTTTATCATTTGGCAAAGTGGCAGAAGGTAGATTTTTCTGATGAGTCTTCTGTTAAACTGCATCTCAATCATTACAAATACAGTAGAAGATCTATTGGAACCTGCGTTGGCCCAAGATTTTCACAGAAATCAGTCAAGTTTGATGAAGGAAAAATCGTGGTTTGGGGTTACATTCAGCATAGAGGCATGCAAGAGATCTGCAAAGTGGATGGCAACATCAACAGCCTGAGGTATCAAGACATTTGTGCTGCCCATTACATTACAAACCACAGGAGAGGGCAATCTCTTCAACAGGATAGCGCTTCTTCTCATATATCAGCCTCTACATAAAAGTTCTTGAAAGCAAAGAAGGTTAAGGTGCTCCAGTATTGGCCAGCTCAGTCACCAGACATGAACATTATCGAGCATGTCTGGGTTAAGATGAAGAATGAGGCATTAAAGATGAATCCAAAAAATCTTAATGAACTCTGGGAGTCCTTTGCCATTCCAGATGACTTTATTAATAAGTTATTTGAGTCTTTGCAGAGATGTATGGATGCAGTCCTCCAAGCTCATGGGAGTCATACACAATAATAATTATTTTCCCACTGCACCATGACTTTATATTCTATACTGTAGATTATTTCTGTTAAGTGACAAGACTTTTGTCTAAACAAAGCCAAACTTTACTGTTCTAATGAAATAATTAAATATCAAGTCATGATCATATTTTAATTTGGTAAAATAAGCGTATTCTAGAGAATTTGCCTTTAATATAAGGCACTTCTGATGCCAAATGATTTTTATTTGATTTTAGTTTTTATTTGTTGTTCCTAAAATTTAGATAGGCGACAATACTTTTGTCTTGTAGTGTAGTGGACTGAGAACTGAGCCCCGATAGTAGATAGATGTTTTAATATGTTTGCACATATTTATCATCTTAGCATATAGATACATTTTTAATGTATTCAAGATTTGTGTGTAGACATTTGAAATGAAATGGAAGTATGCAAAGCTATCTGAACCTTTTCAAATTACAGCAGCAACTATTTGTCTACTATGGTAGTTTTATAACAGAAGTGTTTGCGCAATGTATTGTTATTGATGTTGTTATTTGTTTGTTTTAGAAATAAATATAAACCATAGCAAATGTTTAAGCATGTATACTTTTTAAGTAATACCTTTATTTAGTGCTTTGAATTAAACTGATAAAAAGGACAGTCAAAATATGTATAATGTTACAGACCAACTATTTAAAATAAATACTTTTAAAACATTTTACCAACTTCAACATGCATGTATATATTTTTTAAGTAAGATCTTTTGTTTATTTTGAACTAACATTCTTGTCCAAAAATATAGTCCTAACTTTATTCCTACTCCTGAATCTAATCCTAACAATAACTTATCCTTGAAATCAGAGGCAATAGGGTAATAAATTAATCTAGACCCCTATAACCCTTGTTGTAAGCCTAAACCTGACATTAACTAAAAACCTATTCATCATATCTGATTTTCAGTTAAATTAGGTAACTTTTAATTTCAGTTAAATTAGGTAACTTTTCAACCTCGTTTGCTGATCTCACTTGTGGCCTCCCTCAAGGCCCAGTTTTAGCTCCCTCACTTTTTTCACTATATATATGCTTTTGCCAGGGGCCAATCTAATTTTTATGCTGATGACACCCAGATTTACTTACCTATTAAGAGGAATTACCCTCTCACTCTTAGTACCTTACTAAGGTGATTAGATGAGATTAAAATCTGAATATCCCACAATTTTTTCATTTCTGTCCCATCTTCACTTAAAACTGCTGTAATCACCCCAGTACTAAAAAGCTGATTCATCCAATTTGGCCAACTACAGACCAATTTCCAATTTGCCATTTGTCTCAAAAATACTTGAAAAATGTGTTGCATCTCAAATCCAAAACTATCTCACTAGTAACAATCTGTTTGAGCTCTTCCAGTCTGGCTTTCGTCCCAACCATAGCACTGTCAGGATTACTAATGATTTACTACTGGCAGCAGACTCTGGTTTACTAACAATTCTTATTCTTCTGGACCTGAGTGCAGCCTTTGACACGGTTTCGCACAAGGTTCTTTTAAATAGGCTTGCCTCACTAGGGATCTCTGGCACCCCTCTTTTATGGTTTAAATCATATCTTGCAGAACATACTCAGTTTGTCCAAAATATTTTAATATTATTTTAATTTTAAGATTTTAAGTCAAGATCTCAGATTGTCACTACTGGTGTCCCCACAATGTTCCGTACTGGGTCCACTCCTGTTTATCATATATCTATTGCCTCTTGGTCACATTTTTAGAAAATACAACATACAATTTCACTGCTATGGTGACGACACTCAACTCTACCTGTCCAACAAGCCCTCCAGTTCTTTTCCTCCTTTTGCTTTGAGCAGATATTTAGCTGAAATAAAAATCTGGCTTTCAGCTAACTTTTCAAAATTAAATAGAGACAAAACTGAAGCCCTTCTCATCTGGACTAAAAGTGTTTTGAATAAAGCTGATAATTACACAATAGACATTGATAATAGCACAATTCTTCTCTCTGTGCAGGTAAAGAGTTTGGTTGTCATCTTGGATAGCACACTGCATATTTCCACCTGCGTAATATCACTCGTCTCCGCCGTTCTCTTACAACCAACAACACAGCAATTCTTATCCACGCATTAGTTACTTCACGTCTTGACTACTGTAATGCACTTCCTTCTGGGCTTCCTTCTAAATTTCTCCATAAACTCGTGTCATCTCTAGGACTCCATCTCACGAGCATGTCACACCACTTCTTTATCAGTTTCTAAAGTTTCGTATTGATTTAAAAATATTACTTCTAACTTTCAAGGCACTTCATAATCTTGCTCCTCAATATCTCAACGAACTTCTCCATATTTATACCCCTTCTCGCACTCTTAGATCTGTCAACTCTTTCTCCCTGGTACCACCTTGCACTCGATTAAGCACAATGGGAGACAGATCTTTTAGCTCTATGGCTCCTCGGCTATGGAACTCACTTCCCCAGGATCTAAGAAGCAGTGATAATCTTTATTCATTCATTCATTTTCTTGTCGGCTTAGTCCCTTTATTAATCTGGGGTCGCCACAGCGGAATGAACCACCAACTTATCCAGCATGATTTTACGCAGCGGATGCCCTTCCAGCTGCAACCCATCTCTGGAAAACATCCACACACTCATTCACACTCATACACTACAGACAATTTAGCTTACCCAATTTACCTGTACCGCATGTCTTTAGACTGTGGGGGAAACTGGAGCACCCGGAGGAAGTGATAGTCTTGACACATTTAAATCTCGTCTAAAGACCCATCTTTTTAAGCAGGCTTTCCTTTAACAATTTTTTATCATGTTTTTTATGATGTTATTTTTTTATTCATGATGTGTGTTTATACTTGTTTGGTCAATGCATGTTTGGTAATATTTATTATTTGTTTTAATTTGTTCTAGCATGGCTGTTGACGCTTATTGTAAGGCGACATTGGGTGTCTAGAAAGGTGGCATTTACAAATAGAATGAATTATTATTATTGTAAAAAAATTTTTTTTACATGAAATGATGATAAAACAGAGGGGATTGTCTTCAGCCCTACTGATAATGTTCAGGAATCAGGCCGCATGCTTAGATCTGGGCTGCTTATCTGCCTTCAGATCCCCCGTGTGTGAAATCTGGGTGTCATCCTTCATGAGTCATTGAAACTAGACAAACGGATCAGTTCGGTTATTGGCTCCAGTTTTTATCAACTCCGTTGCTATTTAAAGTCAAGCATTTCTTAAATCCCACCACACTAGAGATGGCTGTCCATGCTTTTATTATGTCACGGTTAGACTACTGCAATGCACTTTACTGTGGCATTTCAAAATCTCAATTTTCTTGCCTTCAGTTGGACCAAAATGCTGCTGCGAGATTGATTTGTCATGGCAGAAAATATGACTACATTACCCATCTTCTAAGGGGGCCTCCATTGGTTGCCCGCCCAATTCAGAATTGATTTTAAAGTGCTTTTACTGGTATTTAAATTCCTTCTTAATCTGGCCCCAACCTATCTCTCAACCTTGCCTCTTGAGATTAGAATGGCTTTATCACTATCTATTTTTAAATCCCTCCTAAAAACATACATTTTTAGCTAGGCTTATTTATTAGTAATTTCTCTTGTCTTATTTCTATGTTTTTATATTATGTCTTTCTATTTTACTTTGTCTTATGTATAGTACTTTGGTCAGTCTTGTGACTGTTTTTAAATGTGCTCTATAAATAAATGATCTTGCACATCAAAATCCTCAGAGTAAAATTTACTCAGTACAGAGAACATTTGGTCCCTCTCTTAATTTAGAGAGGGACCAAATGTTTTCTGAACTAAGTAAATTTTACTCTGAGGATTTTGCTGTGTGAACTGTCCATTTCACTATACACTCTCAGAAATAAAGGTACACAAGTTGTCACTGGGTTGGTACCTTTTCAAAAGGAATAAATTTGTACCTAAAAGGTCCATATTAATACCTCAAGGGTACATATTAGTACCTAAAAAGTACAAAAGTTTTCCTCTTAAAAATTTTAGGTACTAATGTATACTTTTGAGGTATCAATATGGATCCTTTAAGTACAAATGTGCACTTTTTAAAAAAGGTACCACCCCAGTGACAGCTCGTGTACCTTTATTTCTGAGAGTGTATAGCCATTTAAATGATCAAAATTGTTAGATTTGGAGTATAGATGTGTTTAACATGTACTACTATATTCTATACTATATAGTACTCATACGACTCTTTTTCTCTCTTTCTCCTTTAGGGCTGTGTGAATGTTTTAATATTGACGTAAAGAGACCAAGGATCTTCAGTGGACCAGAAGATGCTTTGTTTGGCTTTTCTGTGTTGCAGCATGAGGACAATGGAGAGAAATTGTGAGTAATGTTTTGGTACTTGTTTATTTTTATAACTCACATTTAGATTTAAGAACTAGGTTTCATATAGTGTTAAAATTCTGTCGTCATTTATTCACCGTCATGTTGTTCATCTTCCAAAACTGAAGATGTTTTTACCAAATTTGAGATATTTCTGTCCCTCCATTTAAAGTATATTCATCCAAAACTGTCAAGATTCAAAACATTCATAAAAAGAGATCATAAACTATATCCATATGTGTCACAAGGAGTTTATTTTGTATTTGGAACAACATGAGGATGCGTAAATAATGGCAACATTTTTATTTCAGGGTAAACAAACCATGTCGGCTGATTGCAAACCATAATAAAACCTGCATAAAAATATGGAATGCTTTGCTGTTCTTTTAGAGTCTGCTTTGTATTGCTGCTTGTGCTGCTTCTTGTTGTGCTGCAACACAGGCTCATTGGAAATGTGCACTTCAGCCTACATTTTTTTTGTGAAACTGCAAAAATGTACCTCAAAATCCATTTGAATGTAGTTTGATATGAATGATAGAGTGCAGTGTGACCAATGCCAACAATTTTTGTTCCTTTAAACACTAATGATATTTACAGAGACATGTTATATTGATGAATGAAAAATTATTTTCGTTGCACAAAACTGAATAAATGTCACAAAACAAATTAACAGTGTCTAATTTGCATAATATGTTTGACTCGCATATCTATTTTCATATTGACAATTTTTCTGGCATTGTCAGTTTGCTCAGTAGCTCACTTTGTACAGTGTTGTAGTTGTGATGCAGAGCACTCAGTTTGAGTCCAGTGAAGCACGTTTTGAAGAGACAGGTAAAAGCAAGCTAAAGTAGAAGAAAAGTACTCTGTTGCAGTGCACTTTTCTTTTATGTTTGCTTTTAAAACGCTATTGGTTGTGTTTAAGCAAGGATTCAGGTTAGTTGGTCGCTGTTCTAAGTAATCTGTATGACAAGCCTCACCTTCTCGTGGACGGTTACAAAAAAAGGAACATATAGGAAAACATACCCTAAGTAACGTATTAGAGATTTCCAAAATGTAGCCCTTGAAAAAGATTTTGCATTCTCTAAAAGTATGCAGCAGTGTGCTGTAAATATGAGCCAGGCTAAAACTGCATTTGTGTAAGATGAGTAAACCTGCAGAAGAGCAGGAGCAACACATGAGAAGCTAGAGAATAACTGAATATGTAAAATATCTGAATATGTAAAGCATTGATTATATATGACAAATACTCATATGAAGCTATATCTGTAAGAGGCATTCAGAAGAGTGAGTATATTATCAAACGAATGTACCATCATGACAATGAATGTAAACATTCAGAAGAGGTGCATCTCCGGAGAAGACATCTCTGATGTAAAAACAGCTGCTTACGTTGCAGTGTACTGGGCCAAGAATAACATGAAACCTCGGACCTCTCAGTAAAACACCCTAAGATTGTCAAAAGTTAAAACGAAAATACCTAGAGGTGGAAAGAAAATTGGAGACTATAGATTGCTAAAAAGTTTGCTCTGCACTTTCTCTGCTTTTTCAATAAAGTCTATCCTCTGGTGTTGAAAACCTCCAGTCTGATCATGGTTAATTCAAGAGTTCACACTTAGCTGATGATTGATTATAAAGCTTGTTTGGCATGCTGTCCCGGGAGAGAGCCCTGAGCTCATAAGATCCTCGAGCCCGGGGCTCCCTCCCGTTTGCAAGGCGAGAAGGGGAGTTTGAGCTCAGGTAGATCTCGAGAACTCCCCTGCTGTAGTAGCTAATGAACAGATAGTGATTGCTTATAAGATAACTTCTTACTAGGAGCATGTCTATGCTGCCAATTTAGATTAGTCAATTAACTTAAGTTGCATGTTTTCGGACAGTGGGAGGAAACGGGGGAACCGGAGGAAACCCACGTGAACATGGGGAGAACATGTAACCTCCACACAGAAACGTTGGCTGGCTTGGTAAGGACTAGAACCAGTGACGTTCTTGCTGTGAGGCAACAGTGCTAACCACTGGGCCACCGTGCCACCCATCCAGGAACGGAGGAAAAGTAGGGGTGGAATGGGGGATTCTTCAAAACGAAGATAGCTGTGATTTGGAACCTAGGGTATTTATAGTGGCTTAGGAATCGTCTGATTGGTGAATCACGAATTGAATAATGCGGGGCCGGCTGCAAGCAATCATAAGCACATGATCCTCTCGAAATTAGTTTATAAATAAACTTCACTTAATGAAAAGGCCGGTTTGGGCCCCCACCACGCGCTAGTGGTCTGAGATATTTGCTTGCTGAAATTGTTTTTATTTGCATTGAACAAATTATCTTCATTGGCAGTGCTTAAGCACATAAATAGTTATTTATATTCACAATAAAGAAACAAATATCTATATAAAATTATCATTGTTTTATGAACATTGAAGATCATTGAAAGGTGAAGGTCATATAATCAACAGGAAGCTTGCAGCATCTCATTTCTCATATGTGTTCTGTGTTCTCACGGTATGAGTTTATTCTTCTAAGGTAACCTGCAAGACAGACCAGTCACCACATGAGCGCAAATCTTTTTTAATGAGTATATATATTAAGTAGAAGAAATGTTTTTATATTTTATATTTCACAAAACCGTAGGCTGGGTCACAGATTTCCAATGAGCCTGGGCTGTTGTTTTCTTACTGTATTTTGACTGATGCATTGTTTTATTAAACAGACTCCTAGTTGGTGCTCCATGGGATGGGCCGCAAAATAATAGGAAGGGAGATATTTACAAGTGCATTGTGGAAGATGAGAATTCCAATTGCTCCAAAGTTAATCTAGGTATTGAACTCACTGTCTGTAAACTGAAATTGACATAAACTGACTGCTGTGCATCGAGTACTAGTTTACTAAATGTTTTTGTGTTATTCTGTGTGCAGGTGAAAATGCATTTCAAAATGTGTCTCGAAATCTTAAAAACTCTCATTTGGGGATGACGCTGACCCCTACTGCTTCAGACGGCTTCCTGGTGAGATTATATTCAAGCATCTGTAGATATAAACATATATTTAACTTTATATATACATGTGTGAGTAGGCATGAGTGTGTACATGTTTGTGGTGTGGCATTAGAATGAGTGGTTCCGAATTCCCCTCTGTCTCATCCAGCCACCACCATCTGTTATGACCACTGCCTATCATTTGCCTGTGACCACCTGCAAAACAGTGGCCACTATTGGAATGACACATTATAGTGTCAGTGTTCATATACCGTATGGGTGTGCATACGTAAAAATAGTTCTGTCACTCACCATCATGCCATTCCAGACCACATGCCTTTCTTTTTCCTCTGGAAAACAAAATAAGTGGTATTAATGTTTTATTAATGTTTACTGATTTCCAATTCTTCACTATGAATAAGGACATAAGCTTTCATTCATCAAAGCTGTTGAGCTATGAGCTATCGTTCATCATCTATTGTTAATGGCTGCCCCGATTGCTTGCTAAAGGGATAGTTCAGCCAAAATTAGTTTTTATTTATTTACTTTAAATTTGTTTAGGGTAAACTGTCAGTTTACCTCATTCCTATTGATTACTTTAACAATTTTCTTGTGCACATTTTGATGTATTACAATTTTTGGACAAATGGTTTTTCAATTTATAGACAAGAATCCTTTCATTGATCTACATAATATCTACAGTAAGCGTTTTGAACCAAGTCAAACCAAGGTCTAGGCATGGGACGATAACCGCTTTCAAAGTATACCGCAGTTTGGAAAAGTCAAGGTTTTCATACCGCCAAAATGTTCTTTAATACCGTTCCTGAGGTATGTGTAAGTTTTTTTTATTTACATTTTTTTAACAACAGCATCTCCAGCAGAAAATATATCTAAAGGTGCCATTTTAAATTGTAAATAAATCTGTGTTTTTGAAACTAATGAAGAGAGCAGACGTCAATGATTCACTTTCATTATTTGGCCTTGCACATTTACTGCTCCAACATATTATAAATATTTCTCAAAATAAAATATATTGTGTTCAAAGGGGAAAAAACTTTACGTTTTTTACAGACATTTAATATATTTTAGAGCAGTAATCACAATATCGTGATACCATGAAACCGTGATATTTTTATCCAAGGTTATCATACCGTCAGAATCTTATACCGGCCCATGTCTACCAAGGTCTAATAGGTTTATAATGACACGAGGGACAGAACATCCAAAGAGGAAAACTCTGTCAATTACTCATACTCCACATTGACTGTTTTCTTATTATGGATGTCAATGGCCACTGGTTTCACACATTCTTTAAAGTGTCCTCTTTTGTGTGCAGTGAAAAAACAAAGTCATAAAGTTCTGAAACCACAAAATTTAAACTTCTGTGTGCACTATTGTTTTAACTGCTGGAAATGAGTCATTGTTAAAAAAAACACATCAAATTTTGAATGAATTGTTCATTGAAAAATCTTGATTCATTCAAAAAGAATGGACACTACTATTTACCTTAACAATGTGCCAAGAAGGGTAAAGTTGGAATGCAAGATTTATTTTGAGTAACAATGGAATTTTAAAGCTACTTCTCTTACAAAACAGCCAGAAAAAATATAGTCTTATGGAAAAACTAAGTTTTGATTTGGATAGAAACAAAAGAAAATCTGAGATTTGGAATGGGATCAGATGATTGGAGTTTTCTTTTTTGTTTAAACTGTTATTAAAAGATACAGACTGGTTGGATGGATGGATGGATGGATGGATGGATGAGTGATGGATGAGAAAAACAAGCTACAACCTCACCTGACCCAAAGCTGAGCAAACCAGCCAGTTTTCCTCATAATATATTCATGGTTTTAGCCTCTAAAATTCTTTTACCCGCACACACACTCTCTCTTCCACACACACACAGAAGGCTTTTTTTGTGTTGGGCAGAAAGCAGTGAACCAGATCAGTCCAGTTCTGGAGCCGCTCCGCTGTGGCTTTGGTGGAATTGCTGGGTGGCTTTCGCCAGTAGTCAGACTTTTTTTACGAGAACGAGCGAATGCTTTGCCGTTGCGTTCATACAAAAATATGTTTTTGTGTGTGTGTTTGTGTGACAAGGGGTTAAACGGAGAGCAAGTGAGCACAGCTTCTGGGATGGAGTCACACATAGTTCACCATGCTGTATGCCAACTAAAACTATCAGTCTCAGCATGGACATAATGAACCCCACATTGAGGATTCAAATATCACTAAGCAAAGCGTTTAATTGAATGTACCTGTTTGAAGATTTGCGAGTCTGTGTTTGTTCCGCTGGTCAGTGCTATAACAGGATAGGAATGTGACTGAAGCCCTTTGTAATGACAGGCCGTGGAAAAGCCATAGCACCTCTCACCCTCATCGCCACTTCAGTTCTGTCTTCCGCACTCATTCTCTCCTTTTTCCTTTCCCTTTCTCTCTCCTTCCATCCTTCTGTTTCAGGCCTTCATAATAACAGGGTGGGGAATTGCAGAATATTTACCCCCCTTCAGTCTAACCACTCCTTCCAAAGCTGTCTTTCTTTTGTCTCATTCTCCTTCTTTCAACTTTTGGCATGTTTTCTTTTTCTCCATTCTTTCCCTCACCAATCCTCACAATGGTTTTTCAGGCAAATAAAATGGTACGCTTTGAAGACATACTATTTTTATGTGTTTTCTTACCCCTCTCCCCACCATTCCCACCAAGTACGTTTAAATTGCTTCATTGCAGGAGCAGCCGCCAACTCTGTTAAAGCATTTATGACAATAACCAGAATTTATCAACAGTTCTCGATTCATAATCACTTTCCCTCTTTTTTCATAATCATCTTGCTGTTTCTTTCACTTACCAATTTTGGTGATTATATCGCAAAGGAGAGTGAAAAAAGTGACATTTAAAGCTCTTTAAAATCACATTTCATCTGCTCTTTAGATGATTATCCAGAGAAAAAGACACCAAACATTCAGGCATAAATAAACAATGTTTAAGTAGAGTATCAACAATACCTGAACTTTGCTCAGACCCATGTAATTTCAGCATGAATAAGCATCAGCATCAAATTATGTTTTTATGATATAAAAATCTGTCATGAAACAAAATGTCACTTATTCCTTTGAGGGGAAAATAATTTGATTTAGAAATCACACACTTATGCTAATTTGATGTGAAAACAAAATGTATTGTTAATGTTGAAAAAGTCTGTTCTGCTGTATTTCTACTATTTCTATTTTTCTATTTCTATTTATTCCAAATTATTTATATTTTCAGGATTTTAATGAATATAAATTTAAAAAGGCATTGAAAAGAAATGTTTGAAATGAAACATTGTCTTTACTGTTCCTTTTAAAGTTAAATATTTAAAAATTTGTACTGACCCCAAACTTTTAAGTGGTGTAAGTAGCAGGACCAATGAAGGAGAAATCTCTTCTACATGTTTTCCTATTATATATTTCTTCTTTGGTTATCTATTTCTTTCTTTCTGTGTCCTTCTCCTACTTTGCCTGGTTCATTTTACTTTAGTAGATTTTATTGGTCTGACCAGCACCCATTGTTTCCTTCCATTTAAACAGACACAATTTGTCAGAATAAGTAAAATACAAGACTTAACATTTACACACAGAATTTAATCCATGATTTTTGTGCAAGCATATGCAAGCAAGCCTATGTTGAAAGTAAATGCTGCTCAAAATAAGTTAGCAACATTTATAGATGATATAAAAGTACAAAAAGTATGTAAAGGTACAGTACGTGTCATTTAGGTGACAGTAAATAGGTTCACTTTAGCTAATTATATGCGCCTTTAGAGCATCCCTGATGTGCTTTTTAAAATGCTACATGTCCTGCAATATGTAATGTAGCAGTTTATGAATATAAATAGATTTGAAAAAAAATGTAAATGTGTACTTTGACCCATCCACAAAAATACAATAAAATTTGTGTTGTTGACATTGTTTTATGTATTTTTTTGTCGATCCAAACACGCTTAGAGCATACGCACTTTCTCAAAAACTAACCACTGAAATTGTGCAAAGAATCTAAAACAATACAATTTGCACTTAATTGTTTTTTCAATTCAATTCATCTTTATTTCTATAGCATTTTTTATAATGTAGATTGTGTCAAAGCTGCTTAACATAGAAGTTCTAGTAAAATGAAACTGTCAGTCCAGTTTTCAGAGTTGAAGTTCAATTTAGTTTAGTTCAGTGTGGTTTAATTTGCACTGCTGAAAGACTAAACATTGAAGATGAAATCCGTCAATGCGTAGCTCTACGAGCCTCAAAAAATGCAATCCACTTTTCATTTTGGACATGTGTTGTAAAGTTAAAATCAGAATTATTAAATCCCCTTTGAATTTTTTTCTTTTTTTAATATTTCCCAAATGAAGTTTAACAGAGCAAGGATGTCACAGTATGTCTGATAATATTTTTTTTTTCTTCTGGAGAAAGTCTTATTTGTTTTATATCAGCTAGAATAAATCAGTTTTTATTTTTTAAACACCATTTTAAGGTCAAAATTATTAGCCCCTTTAGGCAATTATTTTTTCCGATAGTCTACAGAACAAACCATCGTTATGCAATGACTTATCTAATTACCCTAACCTGCCTAGTTACCCTAATTAACCTAGTTAAGCCTTTAATTGTTACTTTAAGCTGTATAGAAGTGACTTGAAAAATATATAGTCAAATATTATTTACTGTCATCATGTCAAAGATAAAATAAATCTTATTTATTGAAAATGAGTTATTAAAACTATTATGCTTAGAAATATGTTTTTAAAATCTTTTCTCCGTTAAACAGAAAATAGGGGAAAAATAAACGGGGCTAATAATTCAAGGGGTTTAATAATTCTGACTTCAACTGTAAGGGGTAGACCAATCACAACAAAACAAGTCATCTGGCCAATCAGAACAGACTCACAGATAGGTGAAGTTTAAAAATACCAAGTCTCTGAGAAATTAGGTGTGGTAAAAAGTGTATAATGAGTAAATGAAAGTGTCTTTAATGTTGGATATAAACTATTTTTTTCATGTGATCTAGGCCTGCGCTCCTCTGTGGTCCCAGGAATGTGGTACATCACTATTCAGCACAGGAATCTGCGCATCTGTCACCAGCGACATGGAGCCCAAGGACGTCATTGCACCAACTGCCCAGAGTATGATAAACATCCTTAAAACTTCAGACCTGTTTCATTTAAGCAAGAAAATGCATTTAGCTGAATGTTTGTTTGTGTATTTTTTAACAGGATGCACCACATACATGGACATAGTGATTGTTTTAGATGGTTCTAATAGCATCTACCCCTGGTACGAGGTGCAGAACTTCCTCAGCAACATACTCAGCAAGTTCCACATTAGCCCTGAGCAAATGCAGGTATCTTGGTGTTTAATAAATTGTGTTTCCTGTTTGTTTAGCATTTAATCTGTGGGTCAAAAATATCTAATATATGTTTAAATATGTTTCTTCCAGGTTGTCGCACACAATGTTTTTGCGGTTTTGAATGAAGATTTTTTTTATACTTACAAGATAGCTTTAGCATTTTTAATTGAGTAGGTCATCTCGGTGTGACAATTTGCATGATCTGTCATAAATATATTAATTTAAAGAATGAATGGCCATAAGAAATCCAGTATATAGATTTACAGAATTTACAATTTACAGAAATTGTTGGCATGGAAAGGTTATGTACAATTCTTTTACACTTACATTTATGCATTTGACATACGTTTTAATCCAAAATAGATTCTGTCACAAAGATATACACAGGAGACCCAAATGTAAAAATTGGCAAAACCCAGAAACCTCTGCAGGGCCTTATGGTAATCTGGAGTTGGCCAATCTACCACAGCCTGAATCTTCTCTGGATCCAAAGAGGAAAGGATGATCTTGGCTGCCAGAGAATCAGAAATATATTTCTCCATGGCCTCCCTTTCTGGAGCAGAAAGCGAGTAAAATTTGCCTTTAGGCGGAGACGTACCTGGTAATAGATTTATGGCACAGTCATAGGGATGATGCGGAGGAAGAGATGCAGCCCGGGACTTACTGAACACTACCTTTAGGTCAAGGTACTCATATGGCACGTTTGATAGATCCATCTGTTCATCCTGCAACACAGAACAAGACACAGCAGAACACGCAGACAATAGACAGGACTCATGACAACTCTCGCTCCAAGAAAAAACAGAATTAAAACCCCAATTAATGTGGGGTTTATGCAAAACCAACCAAGGATGGCCAAGGATTACAGGAGTAGCGAGCATTTCTGTTAGGAAAAACTTAATAGTTTCAGAGTGATTACCAGAAGTGATGAGTTTGATAGCACCCGTGGAATGCGTAATAGTAGGAAGAGAAATACCGCTAAGTGAGTGAACAGCAATAGGTGAGGAAAGAGGAATACACTCAGCTGCTAGAGTACGGAATTCAATGGAGAAATCAGCCACACTCAGATTGTCCTGTCAAAGTTCAACAAGCCTCCGTGCTGCCTCTTTGCCTGAAACTGCTTGATCAAAAACTTTAGTTCATCAAAAAATGTCTTGAAGTGTCAGAAATGCAGCAAGGAAGTTTCCGCTCCCAGACTGTAGTACCCCAAAGAGCCGCTTTTCCAGTCAGTAGGTTGATCACAAATGCCACCTTACTTTCCTTGGTGGGAAAAGACGAGGGTTGTAATGTAATATATAGTGAGCATTTAGTCAAAAATGGTCTGCATAAATGAGGCTCACCCGAATAACATGCTGGTGGTGGAAGCCGCGGTTCAGTTGAGAGAAAATTCTCCTCTTGTGCAGGAGTGGTGGGAGACATGGTGAGAGGAGCTTGTGAACTCAGCCCGGAGCTCAATCTTTGTACCTGAGAGGTGAGCTCGGAAACTTGGGTGATCAACGCCTGGATGGCCTGACTGGGGATCATCATTTACTTGTCCTGTTGGTCCATATGAACGGAACTGTGTGACAACACGCTCTGGATCTCTGAGACACTTGCTGGGTCCATCTTGATCAGCCCATTCTGTCACAAAGATATACACAGGAGACCCAAATGCAAGTGAATGCAGGATGATTTATTAAAGAGTCACAACTGGTATGATCTCACCAGATATAGTGTTGAGCAAGGGTGCTCACACCGGGAATACAACACGCTCAACAGCGATAAAAGTTCATCCGAGAAATAGCGATACATAGAAGTCTCTCACTGATATCTCACTGGATATTGAGGGAAGGGGAAGGTTAGCGCTAGGTAGCAACTCTAAAGGAAATCGACACGATTACCAGCAGTAAAGTTCATCAGAGTAGCGGATTGGGATGAAGTCTCTCACAGATGATGTTTTCATCAGAGCAGGCAGTTGTAACAACATCAATGAAACGGAGACGTGCATAAGGTCCAAATGAACAGGCTTATGGCGGAGACCCTCCACCAGAACGAGCGAGAGCGTCTAACATAGAGCAGACACAGGAGTGGACAACAACGGACTGATAACGCTATCTCCAAAACACTGAACTTTTTATAGCGCGCGGAAGGCGCAACAGCTGTGACTGATAGCAAACACCTGATTGCTGTGAGTGGTAACAAGACACGTGACCACTTAGCTGATGAATGTAAACACACATACACACACACCACGTGGTGAAGATAACCAAAACAAGACACACCCACTTCCCACACACACACACACACACATGCAAGAAGAACAGAAAGATCTACAACCGCGACAAGATTTACTTTGCAGTGAAGTTACATGTTTTATCAGTTCTTTCTGTCCATAAGAATCAAACCCACAGGTTTGATGTTGCAAGAACTGTTCTTCTATTTGAGTTAATCAAATAGCTACTTTTCTGTAGTTATCTTTTTTGTTTTGTTGTTTAATGTTTTGTGTAAGTTATATATGATTTGTGTAAGCAATCTGTATAACTTATATATGTATTATATGAGATATAAAGTAAAGTATATAACAGTAACTGGAAAAATCATTGGTCTAAACAACACTGTTCAAACTGCATGCTTGTAGGTAACAGAGACCTGGCTGAGGTTTTGACATACGTGTAGACCTGCTTTTTAACCTTAAATCCTGTCATCGGCAACTCTAACTTCCATCTAGCTTTGATGTATTGAGCTGGTATGAGCGGCTGTGAGTAACAAAACCACAGTCGAGAACTCAGCCCGACCAGAAACAGCACTGGCAGATGGCGAAAATAAATCAGATTATTAATGCGAATAGACAGAACTTGTGGTTTCTAGAGGAGAAGGACAAAGAGGGACAGAGTTTGAAATGTATGAATGTAAGGTAGATGAAATGTGTTAAACCAGAAAGTGAGAGAGAATGTGGACTAATGGATGCATGGATAGACAAATGGACTGAATGAGAGATGGATAAATGAAAGTGTGTTTCTGTGTGTGTTTTATTGAAGCTATTTAAGGCGTTAAGCAGACTGGGGGCAACATGAGGTAAAAGGAAATTCCTTTGGTTTGTGGAGCAATTCTTGCTCCGGCAGTTTTGGGCCTTCATGTTGGTGGGCAGAGCACATAGTGGAGATGCCAATCTCATCTCGTTTTAGAGTTATCAACTCTACAAATTGCTTCTTCTGTGTGTTATACAAACATTACCTCAAACCTCTGCAAGACCAGTGTTTTTCTTTCTGCTTTTTTTCCTTTTAATGTTATGGACCACCAAATATGGTGATTAATTGTTCCTAAAATATAAAGGCAGATATATACGCTACTATTGAAAAGTAACAGTGTTAGTATGAATACAGTCTATGCATTGTGCTGGAAAATGTAAAGTTACCTTGAAAAAGTTTTATATCTGTCAGTTTAATAGTCTAACATTTCTGTTTAAAATGCTGTTCATGCTAACAACATGCTAGAAAAATTCTAGCAACATGTTAATTCATGCCAGCTGTGTGTTAAAACATCGTACACTGTTGTCATTACTAAATATATTAAGTTAATATAACTTGACATTACTTAAAATACCAAGTTGTGGCATCAAAACTTAAACAGGTGTGTTTAACTTGCAGCAAAACAATTTAATTAATATTTTTAGTTCTCTGAACTTAACATTTTATGTTCTTTAAATGATTCTGCATGTCTCTGTTTAAAATGATTGTTTGCGCTTGAAATTCTGCCCTGAAAATCGTGCTGATTGATTGATATATGTTATATGACACAAGGTGGTCATTTTGTTTGTGATGCTGAATTTTGCTGAAGCGCAGCAGGACGGAGGCACTACCTGAACCCATCTGACGAAAGAAAAATGTTAAATTAGTATGTAGATATTTAAAATACATGCAGGGGCAACATGGTAGCACAGTGGGTAGCAATGTTACCTCACAGCAGGAAGGTTGCTGGTTCGAGTCCTGGCTGGGTCAGTTGGCATTTCTGTGTGGAGTTTGCATGTTCTCTCTGTGTTGGTGTGGGTTTCCTCCACATGCTCCGGTTCTCCCACAAGTCCAAAGACATGCGCTACAAGTGAATTGAGTAAGCTAAATTGTCCGTAGTGTTTGTGTATATGTCCTGGTCCTCCAGGTTGGGGGTTGAGCATTGAGCTAATGACCCACCTCGTAAAAATTAGATGTTACGAAACACCAACATGGTGCGGCTAAATATCAACTTCGATATAAATGGCCCTGGGAGTAAGTAAAGAATATAAAAGCTGAAAATTTTGAAGTTTAGTCTTATTAGCCATTTTCAGTTATATGTAATTAAACATTTAAATGAATTAAATAAACATTTAAGTTAATTCAATAAAGAAACCACATTATTGGTCATTATTTGACAGAAATATAATATAACAAATCATAGGATTTCTTTGGCGGAGGCCCTGGAGGTCTTCTTGATAGAACTAGCACTAAAAGCTACATTGCTGTTTAAATCTACAGTGCCAAACAAAACGACAAAAAAGATGATATTTGGATCAGGCAAACAGATGGCATTGATTGGGACAATATTATGAAAGACAATATTGTATTATAAAATAAATATATTCTCCTTTTTAATTGAATATAGTTGTGTGTTAACAGGGATGGGGGAAATGTTAACTTGCAAACTGTTTGTGACTATGGGTGTGTAGGTTGGTGTCCTGCAGTATGGAGAGATTTCGGTCCACGAGTGGTCTCTCAGGGACTATCAGACAACAGCGGATGTGGTTGAAGCCGCCAAGAACATCAGCCGTCAGGAGGGACGGGAGACCCGGACAGCATACGCCATCCAAATGGCCTGGTATGGCGACCCATTGCTCACTCATTCAAAACAAATGTAGCGCAGCCTTTTTGAAAGGTATCACTTAATCCACCTTCTGCCCTTTCCATGATCCCACACCTCATCCAGAGATAATGTAAAGTGTAGCATAGTTGAGTCTGTCTGGTCAATGGTGCCTTTGTTTTTATGTTGATGCTTTCAAAGGTGCCTCCTCAGATCTGTAATTCCATTCCTTCCCCAGAGACTCGCTTTGCATGAGTAAAGATTTGTTTAAAGAGACTCATATTCATGGCTTTCTGAGTCCCAAGCATACTCTTTCCTTTTTTTGTAATGTCTGCTTCTGTTGTTCTTTTTTTATTGGTTTCCCAATAACGAATCCCTCCAACACACACACATTCATACACATGCCAGAGACTAACCATAGCTGGCACTTGCTGACCACAATAGCAAAGGCTCACAAAATAAAACTTGTCTCATATTTTCAGTGACTGCTGTTGAGAAACTTTCTGCTGTCTAGAAATGAGATTTAAACAATCCAGCCTAATTAAAGTCAAGCAGTGCTTTTTAATAGGATCATGTGATTGATGTAATTTCACTTAAAGGGGGGGGGGGGGGGAAATGAGATATGAAAGCAGTATGAACAATGCACTAACATTTTAAAATTGCAATAGTTCAGAATCAGTTCCTGAATCTATAACACATTAACATTTGGCCGTTTCTTAAGGGAGACCTATTATGCAAAAATCACTTTAGGGGTTTAAAGACAGTTGTGTAGTGAGTCAATCAATCAATTCTACTTTTATTATCACACTTCTTAAAAACACTGTCTGTAGAAACACTTTGATTGACAATCTCCCTTTGTTTTGGCAAAAGACCCCGTTCATCATTGACGATCTCTTCACATTATAGACAGCCCTGAGTGAAGCAGCCATCCGTCATTAGAGTTTTGAATCTGCCACTATGCTGACACACAGGTGTTTATAGCTCCACCCTCTTTTGAAAAGCACAATCTCATTTGAATTTAAAGCAACAATCACCAAAACGCCACAATTTTGATCAAAGCCAAGAGTTATAAAACCTATTTGTATTTGTAGGGTATTTTCAGCTTAAGCTCACATACACACTCTTGGGACATCAGTGAATTAGTTAATATCTTGTAAAAAGGGACATAATAGGTCCCCTTTATATGTGTTCCAAAGCGATTTGGTGTCCTAGTTTTCTCGTTCAACGTCATCATCAACCAATGCAGTTCAATTACAGTACTCAAGATTGCAATTACAGAAGGCACATGAAAAAACCTGGACATGTTCTGGATACATCTAATGCATACCTGCTAACATTTGTCTCTGAAAATCCGGGAGACTGGGGAGGGGGAGTGGGGGGTTTGGTTTGATGTCAGGGGTGAGGTGTCTGGATAACACAGCTGAGAACCAGGTAAGTAACTGTACTATACACCAGGTTTCGGGCGGCCGATTGGATACTATACCAAAGTCGGCTACCCGAGGGTGTTACAGACTGTACAAAAAAACGGAGGACCAGGGAGAGTGGGAAATTACGGGAGAAATAACAAAACGGGAGGGTCGCGGGAGATGGCTCTGAAATACAGGAGATTCCCATGAAAAACGGGAGTGTTGGCAGGTATGATCTAATGCTGACCTGCGGTCTTGATGTCCCAGAAGTCAATGGCTCTCATTCACTAATTGTGTCGTTTTTTCATATTCATACACACATTTGAACTTTTTATGCACATGAGGTGTTTCTTAAACTCGTTCTTCTGTTTTGGGGTCTTCTAAATGAGCATCTGCATTTACAAGGTTAGTAATTTGCATAATACACACACAGACCATTTCATATAAGGGCTGAGAAACAGCTAATTAGTGGACTTATGACCTTTATATTCTGATTCCCAAGTAAATCTATCTTATTAGTTAATTTTTTAAGTATGTGACCTGAAAACAAACAATGCAAACAGTACTGAATAGTCTGATTTATGAACAAATAATGTTTTAAAAAATGCAGTGTGAGCACTGTGTGATTTCCAAACAAATTTGTGCTTCCTTTTTAGTAAAAAAAATAAGAGGTGTATGAAACATTGCAGCTTGATTTCAGACTGAATGGCTCTTGTGAGCTAAATCTTTTTAGTGCATCAAAAACATGCAACCAATCTCATTTTAATATAATTACTATCCTTACGCCAAAAACCCAGACCTAGAAAAACAAGTGTAGACAAATGTCAGGACAAATGATTCCTACGAATCCTTTATTCATTCATTCATTTTCCTTTGGCTTAGTCACTGATTATCAGGGGTTGCCACAGATGAATGAACCGCCAACTATTCTGGTATATGTTTTATGCCCTTCCAGCTGCAACCTAATACTGGGAAATACCCATACACTCTCACATTCTCACACACACACACTCATACACAACGGCCAATTTTTGTTTACTCAATTCACCTATAGCGCATGTCTTTGAACTGTTGGGGTTACCGGAGCACCTGGAGGAAACTCACGTCAACACATGGCGAGCGTGCAAATTCCACACAGAAAGGCCAACTGGCCCAGTCTGGGCTCAAACCAGCAACCTTCTTTCTGTGATGCGACAGTGTTAGCCACTGTGCCACCCCATAATTCCTGTAGTAAACAAGAAATAAATAAAACAGTATGAACAGTGTAATTCATGAGCAGATGACGATTTTAGTAAATTAGAAACATACAGTACAAAATGCAAACTGATTCCAGAACAAGCTGTTCCATACCACCAATTCTTCTTATAGTGAATCAAAAACATACAGTACAAACAGTTTGATTCTTTAGAGAATGACTCATATGAACTCAGCACAAACAATGAAGTCTGATTCCTGCACAAAGGACTATATATTTTTAGTTAACCAAACACACAGCTTATGACTCGGTTATGACATGAATTAATTAATGTTTTATATATTTTCATCAAATGAGTTCAAGAATCTAGTCTAAAACACTCCTTCACTGTCTTCTCCACAAAAGTTTAGTAGGTTTCATGGACTTTTTTTGCTTGATCTTCCAGCTCTTTTACTGTTTGGAGGGATTGTTTATGTGTTTGCGGTGTGTGTCTTTGTTTCTACACTATTAAAGGCTCATTTAAGACTTTCCACTCTGCGACAGACACACTCTCTCACGGTAGATGAAGTGATAGCAGTAGCTGTGTGAGGTGAGGAAGGTTGTCATAACATTCAGGATTGCTGATGCAGAGAGAGGAGAGCTAGTTCAGCAGAGCCGCAGGTGTGGTCAGCAACCAGTAGACGTAGTTTTTGTCCATGCAGCTGTTCAAACACACATGACCGTATCTACACGCAAACCAACATGAACGTGAGAGAATTTAAATATAGTAATTAATTCAAACACACAGTAAAATGAAAGAGTGTGAGTTAAAAGCCTCATAAGTCCAGATGTAGCACTCAATAAAAGAGCAGAAGCCTTTAAATAACACCAACCCTGACAATTACCAGGCTTATTTGCTCAAATCACTTTCCCTGATCTTTCTTTCTTTCTTTCTTTCTTTCTTTCTTTCTTTCTTTCTTTCT
>CAIGQZ010033112.1:3106838-3135598 GCA_903798205.1 Danio tinwini
GTTCTTTCCTTTTTTCTTTCTTTTGTTTGTTCATTCGTTCATTTGTTATTTCTGTTTTCATTCTTTCTTTGTTTCGTTCGTTTTACTGTTCTTTCTTTCTTTCTTTTTTTCTTTCTGTTTGTTTGTTAGTTCTTTCTTTCTTTCTTTTAATCTTTTTACCTTTTTTCTTTCTTTTGTTGGTTCATTCATTCATTTGTTCTTTCTTTCTTTCTTTCTTTCTTTCTTTCTTTCTTTCTTTCTTACTTTCATTCTTTTAATGCTTTTGTTCTTTCTTTCTTTCTTTTTTTTCTTTTTTCCTTTCTTTTAATGTTTTTGTTCTTTCCGTTTTTCTTTCTTTTGTTGGTTCATTCGTTCATTTGTTCTTTCTTTTTTCATTCTTTCTTTGTTTCGTTCTACTATTCTTTTTTTCTTTCGTTCTTTCTTTCTTCTGTTCTTTCATTCTTTTTCTTTGTTTCTTTCTTTTTTCTTTCTTTCTTTCTTTCTTTTAATCTTTTTGTTCTTTTTTTCTTTTGTTAGTTTATTTGTTCATTTGTTCTTACTTTTTCTTTGTTTAGTTCTTTCTTTTTTTTCTTTTTGTTTGTTTGTTCTTTCTTTCTTTATTTTTTGTTCTTTCTTTTGTTCTTTCATTCTTTCTTTTGATCTTTCTTTCTTTCTTACTTTATTTTTTTCGTTTTTGTTTCTTTCTTTCTTTTTTTCTTTCTTTCTGTCTTTCTTTTCATTCTTTCTTTCATTCTTTCGTTCTTTTGTTCTTTTTTCTTTCTTTCGTTCTTTTGTTCTTTCATTTTTTCATTCTTTCTTTCGTTTTTTCTTTTATACACTCGTTCTTTCTTTGTTTGTTTCTTTCTTTTGTTCATTCTTTTTTTCTTTTGTTCTTTTGTTCTTTCTTTCATTCGTTTGTCTTTCTTTTTTGTTCTTTTATTTTTTTGTTCTTTCGTTTGTTTGTTTGTTTTTCTTTCTTTCTTTCTTTTGTTCTTGTTTATCCTTTCTTTCTTGTTCTGTTGCTTTCCTGATGTTTATTCTTGATTTACTTTGTGAAAAGAGAGTCTACCTAAAAATAATAATAAGTAAAGAGAGGATTTTTAAACTATTATGAACAGAATATTATTTAGTTTTTTTATTTATTTTGAGGTATTAAAGTATTTCTCACTAGTATACTGAACTTTTATAGTTATGCACATAATTTGTTCAATTAATAATTATAAGGCAATGGGGTTACCCTCTTTAGTAAAGTCAATTAATCATCATATAAATCACTTTAAAAAGGCAACTAATCGCTTTTTTTACAGTGTAATAACACATATTATTCATAAGTGCTTGAGCTTGCTTTGTAAATTTGTAAGTCTTGAATCTTAAAATCCCAATCTGAGACATCTGTGTAACAAGTGCTGTTTTTTTTTTGTTTTTTTTTGTCAAACCAAAAACATTTTCAAGATTTCTGTCCCTCAAAACATCTTGTATATAACCATCTCCATGCAACAAACATTTTTTTTTATCTGCCATTAAAATCTGCCCTCTGGTCTTTTACAGACCACATCAAAACCGTTGCTCTTTTTCAGAATACCACCAGTTCTGTTTGAGATACTGTATATTCAAAACTATTTTTGGCTCCTTTTTCTTTTCACTTTTCTCCCCTCATCTTGTCTCCACTCCTCCATTTTCCTTACATCCCCTCCACTCATTTAATCTTTTCTCTTCTTCTCTCATCTCCTTTTATTTATTTTCCTCTTTTCCTGTTCAGTCCTCTCTTCTTGTATGCCCTCGTTTCTTTCCTCCTTTCCTCAGCTCTCATAGCCTCTCTTCTTATCTGCTCTCAACTCCTCTTCTCTTCTCTTCTCTTCTCTTCTCTTCTCTTCTCTTCTCTTCTCTTCTCTTCTCTTCTCTTCTCTTCTCTTCTTGTCTCATCTCTTCTCTGGTTTGGTCTTGTGTAAGATTCCAGCCACCATCCCAATGATGGAATCCAGTGATGCAGTTAAAGAAATTCAGCATGCATGTCTTTTCGGGCGCTTTTGGAAAGAGTTATTTTAATTCATTATGCGTAATTTCACCTGATGACAATTTTAATGGTTCAAATTTTACCATTTATGTTTTTAACTGATTGTGTTAGTAGTGCAATTTAGATTTTGATATTTTCTTGGGTCCGATATTCTTAATTGTACGTTCATTAGAGACCAGACGCTGCTTAGAGTTTTACGCCCCGGGATTGTGTTTCTTCTCACAGGCATTATCTCAACACTCTAAAGTTAGTCCGAGAATGTAGGGTTAACTAATACTCAAAAATTCTGGTTGCCTCCTGTTTACTCATACTAAAAGAGTATAATTTTGTCATTTTCATACAACTTGCTAATATCAGTGATTAAATGATTAAAAGATCTTCGTGCTGCCGTCCCACACTGCTCTGTACAGTCACATGCATCTTAAAAATCAATAAAATCACGTCACAATATAATGGTAGCACAGACTCCACTTAATCTAATGTATACAATGAATTCGGAAGACTCCAGAATAATCAAATAGTTATTGTTTATTTTGCCAGGCAGGTAAAAGCATTACTTAAAATAAATTAAAAAAATGAATACAAAAAATACAAATGATCAGCATAACATTACCCATACATTACAATACCCATAAACATCTGGAAAACAGTCATAAATACATTTAGCACCCAAATATCTGTCTCTGTTTTCTGAGTTGACTAAAATACAAAGAGTTGCCCATTAGTTTGGGGCAGTGCTTAATTTGTGAATTGCGAGGTCCCGGAACAGATCGGGGTGTTACCCGAGGATGGAGAGGTGTCGCGGAAGAAACTGGAGAGTGGGTGGGGGGGTGTTGGTGTGGTGAATGACGGAGGGGTGTCGTGGACGAAAGTGAAGAGGGTTGGGGAGTTGCGGAAGAAAGTGAAAGTGATCAGAGGACGGGGGAGGAGGGCTGTTGAGGAGGGGGATCGGTAAAATGAGTTGCCGGATCAGATTTCAGAGTTGCCTGATCCAGATTCAGTGTGTTCCGGCACAAATTAAGCCCTGGTTTGGGGTGAAACCCCATAGATCTTTATTGAGGGTTTCTTTCATTAGAAGAAAAGACACTTCACAAGTTTATCAGTCACACCTGAATGATTATAATTACTTTGCAAAACCAGAAAGTGAGAAAAGGTCTAAGTTCAACAGGAAGGAGTGTGAGATCTGTGTTCTGGGCTCTTTCTCGTATCCTCTTAACCCTCTTAAAAATACATTCCACAGTCTGTATTTTTTATCAAACACATTTAACCCCTTAAATCCCAGAGCAAAATCCTCATTAGTGTCCTCACTACAGAGGGTTGAACACTCAGACAGTGATGAAGTTAATGAGATAATTAAGTGTCTAATTAAAGGAGAATTGAGAATTATTGATGAACAACTGTTAACAAGCAGAATCACTGAAGGAAAGAAAAACACAAATTACAGCCAAAATCAAAGATGAAATCAACTGAGAATAAAACTCTAAATCAAATAATAATTAATAAAAATAAAACAAATTACACAATAAAAATGTAATTTCTCAAGATCTCAGTAGAGATCATTAAACAACTCCACAAACATCAGGAGCTTCACTTATTATTGATCTTTGACTTTATTTCTGTCACATGAACAAAAACTCTTAATGAAATTTCTGTTGCTCGTTTGAAGTCACAATGCAATGAGGTTGTTTGATTTATGGCAGAACTTAAAAACACAGAGACATCAGCAATTAGTCTTTGAATCTCAATAATGGTGACAAATCAAAATAAAAAATCAACCCAGAACAATAAAAACAATTTACTGAATATTACACACGAAGAACAAGATAAAATAAAGGAAAAGAAAGAGATTGTAAGAACTTTAAGCTGCATAATATATTCTTGCTGCAATGCATGCTGGGATTTTTGTACTATGCTGGCACCCAGCATGCATTGCAGCCTGAATGAATTAAGCAGCTTTTTTTTAGCAATCATGGTTGAGGTTCATATCCTGATTCTTGATGTCTGTGTGTCATAATGTGCAGCTGAAGATCTCAAGGTTTTGTGCATGAAACTAATTACATTTTAATTTCTTATTAATTCCTCAATTGTTTGTTGAACCTCCACAGGAATCTTTAACATATCCCAAACAATATCAAATAAAACTATTTTCTATGGCTGAATTTATAAAATACTAGAAATTATGTCTGAAATGATTAAGTACACAGTATAGCTTCTCATTGCCTTTCTTGCTATAACTGATGAGTTTCAGAAACAGTTATAACAGCCAGAGAAACATTAGGATAGAAGAGTAAAGGTTCAAGAGCACAACTAAAGCAGCCTCTGATCTCCATGATGGTGAGGTCAAATGAAATGTTTTCAATAAAAATGTAAACCTGTTAATTATCAAATATTCTTGCAGATATGAGAGAATTGAAGTCAAACTGTAATCAGTGAAGTTGCTAATGCTGTTATTAATGGAGTTGTTTAATCCTGTTTTAATTCAGTTGGTTTGGTGTGAGTCTGTAGTTTTATTTCTTCTTCTTTCCTTCAGTGATTGGGCTTGTTAGCAGCAGGTGTCCATCAGTGTCTGAATTCAGTCATTTGTGGTCCTTCACTCTGTCTAGTGGACTAAACTAATTGACTAATTTAGGGACTAGTGAATGAGGGTGTGTGGTGAGATTTCAAACACTGATTAGTTTCTGGAAAACAAAAGTTTGATCTGTTACAGCTATTTTCCGTATTTTGTACAGAAATGAGCATTTAATCATTTAACAGGTTTTCACTGTAGATTGTACAGACATTTACTGTTAAAATCACAGACATTTTTTACAGTGCAGCTTTGTCCTCTCATTGGATCACATATTGTTTCTTTCTTGTCTCATTTCTTTTCCTCCTGCCTTCTCATCACATCTCATCTAATTTCCTCTTGTTTCCTCCTGCTTTGTCCTGTCCTCACATATATTATTTTTTTTTATCTTGTCTCATCTCATCTTGTATTAAGTCTACTCATCTCATGTCCTCTCATTTCCTACTGCTTTTTTTTTCTCCTCTCATTCATTCTCATCTCATGTCCGCTCATTTTCTACTGCTTTCTCCTCTTCTCTCATCAAATGTAGTTTTTTTTCTTCTGTCCTCTCATATTATCTAATTTCTTCTTATTTCCTCATGCTTTCATCTCTCCTCATACAGTTTTTTCTCATCTCGTCTTGTTTCTTCTTGTGTCATGACATTTCATGTCCTTCTGCTAACTCCTCTGCCTTCATTTCATATTGATTTGACTGCTCTACACTTCTCTCCTCATCTTCTCTTGCTTTGTCCTTTCATCACATATTGTTTGTCCTCTCCTCTCCTCTCCTCTCTTCACTTCTCCTTTCACTGGATGCAATTAGGCGGAAGGCTGCTGGTTGTTTTTAAACTCTGCACTCCTGCGGGTAGCCACATAGTTATATTTAGCTAGAGTTTGGACGACCGCCTGAAAATCACTAACACTGGCTGTGCCACGAAACGTACATCTTGAAAAATGCATAAACAGCACAGAAACCTGTTGCATATCGGCTGCTTTACACGCAAATGTCATTTGTCACTTTGTGTTTGTGTAAATTCTAATAAGAAAACATGTCTTTTTAAAGTACATTGAACATATTCTATTTTATTTAAAAGATTTTATTTTATAAGAGGCTGGAGGGGGGGTTGGGTAGTTATTAGTACCACTTTTGCATTTTAAGAGGTGCTTAAAATCTTGAGGTGTTAGTATCATTATGTTAGTCTTAAGGTTATCTTTAAGCTTGTGTGCTTAGAAAATATAAGTATTCAAAGCTTGCAGTTTGTCACTTCCCAGTAGGCACACAACGTCATAAGACATTAATATTAGGTTAGATTTAAGTCGCAACGTCGGATGACCAAAATTCAATGTCTAGCCAACATCTAAGGACCACGTTATTTTGACGTCCTATAAAGACGTCAAATGACGTTGATAGTTGGGTGCAATTAGGATGTGTTGCAAAGTGACCAAAATCCAATGTCGAGCCAAAATATTAAACCAACATCATATTGAAGACGGATACTGACATTTATTTATCAGGTCTGCATGGCAACCAAAATCCAATGTCTGATACATGTCATAGTGGTAACGTCCAAACAACATCAAGCTGTATCATCATTAGATGTTGATATTTGGTTGATTTTAGGTTAGATGTTTGACATTGATGTTGGTCGGACGTTGGGTTCTGACCTCAACCTGATTTTTATTTCTAAACAAATTGCAACATCCCTTTAGCATGCAGGTAAATGGTGCGCTCGGCACTATCAGCATTGTTGTTATTCAATGGCTGTCATGAGTCTGATGAGATTTAGTTCAACAACTCCAACATGCATGCTGTGATATAAAAAAAAAAACTTCTAATGGCTGTTTTATAAATGGGGGGGGGGTGTACTCTACTACTCTATGTCCCAACTTGTCTTTAGATTTCAGTTAAAATTATGTCAAAATTACAAACAAAAAATCTACACATTTCAAGGCACTTCATGGGACCTTCAAATAATAACCTAATAATAATAATGATAGTGCTGGACAAAGATTAATCGCAACATCCAAACATACATACATACCAATTTTGTTACATAGATATTTAAATTTATATATAATTTGTATCATATATATTCAGATACATATATAATTTATATCTAAATATAAACAAACATTTTCTCAAATATATGCATGTATGTGTGTATTTATACATAATAAATATATACAGTACACACACTTAAATTGTTAAAACAAACTTTTGTTTTGGTTGTAATTAATCAAGATTTACTTTTTGTACAACACTGAATAATAATAATAATAATAATAATAATAATACAAAACGTTCAAAAGCTGTTCAAAATTATCAGCAATTTTTCTATTTTTGAGGAAAAAAAATGTAATATTTTAGATAATTTTTACGATTTGTATTGTTTTAGAATAATTTTGATTGCACTAATTTATAGTCCTAAACTTCTTAAACAACAAGTCTTGCTGACTTTATTTACCTTTTTCTTTTTTTTCCTCATTCACTTTTAGCACGGAGGCCTTCAGTCCTGACAGAGGAGCGAGGGAAGGGGCCACAAAAGTGATGATAGTGGTAACCGATGGAGAGTCCCATGATGGTGAAGACCTTCCCGAGGCCCTGATTGAATGTGAGAAGCGTAACATCACCAGATACGCCATCGCTGTGAGTACAAATACACATTCCTACCATAATTAATCCTGACCCCTGATGCAGGCTGGAAAAACCTACAACCCCACCTAAGAAAACCAGCGAGCAGCAGAGTGTATGTCTGAATATCAGATCTCCACTTTAACTGACCATAATTGGCACTGCTCTATTTTCAGTGTCTCTACTCAGCTCCACCCGGTTCTCTCGCTTTCTGTCTGTGTCTGAATGATAAAACCGTCTTCCCTCATTCTTTAAACAATCATAACCACATTATTGCTGTTCAGAAATAGACTTAAATGAGGTTCTAGAGGAATGAACCACACCCTGAAGCCTCTTGACACTGTCACCATACCCCTGTGAGTGGGTCAGTGGGGGTGGATACACTCCTCCAGTGCCACCCTAAACCACAACAGAACAAGAAACAGACAAAGTGACGCTTTTTTGATGACTCCATTCAGCTGGCTTTAAAATCATATAGTAGTAAACTCAATTGGGGCATGTCCTCTCATTTATACCAGATTTATGCATAACTTTGGTTAAAACATTCATTCATTATTTTGTATTACTGTCAGATTTATTAAAGAACACATTATCAGCGTAACAGTCTAATATGTCTGTTGCTAATCTGAATAAAAACAATGCATAGAATATATGTTTTATAATAATTATAATTCATATATGTAACCAGTGAATGTTATTTTGAACTTGCAAACTTTTAAGCGGTCTTTTTTCTGTACATTGACAGTTAGTGTGATTATAAGCAAGGTATATTTGATTAATAATAATAGTAACTAGACTGTTTTCATTTCAAAATCACATTGACTTCAAGTACATTTATGGTTAATTAACTTTTTATTGACACAGACGGTTATTTTAAACGCTAATTAAAAAGTATTTATAAACACAGGAATTGCACACTGAAAAATATTCTGTCAGTGGAGTTTAAACTACTTAACAGATATTGGTTTCTTTCATCTGGCTGTTCATGATTACAGTCATATCTTGTAATACTTGAAGGCAAATCTGAGATTATGCCAAAAAATTGGGAAACTTGATAGTTTGGTCTAAATCATGGAGGATTCATGGAGAGATCTTGCATATTTTAATTGCGGTATTTGTAAGAAGAATATGGTAACCAGAACTAACCACAGGTGAAAGCTCATCATGACTGTGATAGAATGTTACTATAGTTTCTAAATAAGCTATGACACACGACTGGCATAATATTTAAAATAAAAAAAATATGTCGTCACATAAGCTTCTATCTGACGTTTTTGTCAAAATTGAGTTATTGACATATTCTTATTAGATGACAACTTATTTATATTATGGGATGCTTTTTTATAAGTTGTTTACATTTTAAGACGTTTTATTTAAAAAAACAAATGTTACACACACACTGTTTGCTATGGAATGCAAAAACTTTGAAGCTCAATATCTCAAAATTATTTAGAACAAAGATAGAACCTTATAATTCCAAGGTAACAATATATTTATTTTGAGTGTTGTTTATTTACCGTTACAATATGTTCTAAAAAGATCCCAGCAACAAGAAATCTGTCTATTCATGCCAGACATGACACAGCTACGAGACACAAAATCAATCAAAAGTTTAGAACCTATACCGGGGGTCAACAAACTTGTTCCTGGAGAACCAGTGTCTTGGAAAGTTTAGTTTTGACCCTACTAAAATTCATCTGAACAAGCTAATCAAGGTCTTATTAGCTGTTTGAAACTTCCAGGCAGGTGTGTTTAGGCAAGTTGCAGCTAAAATCTACAGGGATGCTAGCCCTCCAGGACCAAGGTTGGTGACCCCTAACCCATATCATTAGCTATGTTTCCATCAAACTTTTTTTATGCACATTTTGGATATGCTCATTAAAAAATCAGTTGATGGAAATGGTTAGATGCGCATAAATTTTGAAAATGCTAATTAAAACATATGTGCATAACGGAGTAGGATAAACTTTTCATTCAATAAGAAAAGATGAGCATAAACTGCAATGGAAACACTTTTACCAAACAAATTCCAGTAAGCGCATGTGAATTTGTTATAAAAGATCATGTGATAATAAAAATGTGTTTGAATGGACAAACCAGCAGGCTGAGCACATTGTAAAACATCTCAAATGTTGTTTTGGTCATTCTAAAACGCCTTAACCATTTCAGTATTAGTGTTATTATTTTATTAGTGAAGTCACTGCGAGTTCACTGTGTGTCAGGATTGCCTTCTGAGGCACAAGTCATTTAATAAATGATGAAAAGATTCACGCAGCTTCTCTTATCGCAGCTAATTCCGTTTTTACTGTTGATATTTGGCAGCAGTTAATCAGGAAGTGACGATTTTGTTCAATTTGACTTGTTGGATGAAAACGCTGCTTTATTCACATGTCTTTTATGCAATTATCTAGTTTTGCGTATAACGTTAATTAGCATTTTTGGGTGGAAACATAGCTAATGTAACATTTTTGAGTTCACAGTTTTGGTTTGTTTTCGTTTCTATTTAAAAATTTGAGATACATTCTCAATAGTCACTTTCTGTGTGGCTCTAGGACACACACATGCATATTAAATCTCACATTAGAGAGTACTTGAATTTGATTGGTCACTTGCAACATTCCAAAGTGTATTATTGCCAGATATTAACCGCCGAAACTATTAACACAGACCCATCCAGGTATTTTGAATCAGGTTTTTGATTGTTTGACGCCATTTTGTGAATGAATAATATGTAGGTTAGTGTTTGTTCCATTCAGCCGTTTTAGTTACTGTCAGCTTAACATTTAATTAAATAATTAATAAACTATTACATCTTAGAACACTGTTTTGTATGTGTTTTAACTTTTTGCGGCAATTATCTGCGTAATAAATGGGATAAAGTACTTCCAGGCGGTTTGTTATTGCAGAATATAGCTGTTTGGTCTTATTCTATCGATAAGGCTTTGTTCTGGGATTACAACCGCCTGGTTGTACTTTATTCCTTAATTAAAGCTCAGTCATTACCTACCATTATTAGTGTCATGGCTTGTATGCTGCTGTACCAACATATAATCTTCTGTCACAAATCATGTATAGCTGTTCTGCATTATACTTCTTTGTTCTGTCTGTGCCTCTCTACTATAACACTTCACAAACACTAATAGGCATAGCTACCAATCACAGATATTGCCCTCTGCATCATTGCCTCATGTTGTTAAATTTTTAGAGAGGTGCACATCAGGGTCAGCGATAGGTACGGCAGAGTGTAGTCAACTGTGCAAAGCCTATGCTGGACCTACCATGTGCATTTGAGAAATATAGATTGAATAGTCACATCTTACTTACTTTTACTGTTCTGGTTAACCTATAATGCCTCCATAATATTCAGGTCTGGTCTCTTTAGAGGCCATTTCATGACTGTCTGTGTTTCATTTGTTTTTCACTATTTGTATTGAAAAACAAAACCATTACCAATGAGCTACTTTTTGTAAAGAATTGCATAATGGATTAAAATTATGTGCTTCAATTTAGACAAAATCCAAAGGCACGACAGAGCCTCAACCATGTTTTACTGAAGGCTGCAAGCACTCATTCTTTCATATCTCTACAAATTTCACATGTCCAAAACAGTTAGACCAAAAACCAACTCTAACCTGATATTTCTGGTTGTTTTAAAATAAAAAAAGCATGAGAAGTAATTATATGTGGACATCATACCATCACTAAATCAACAAATGTAATGGTGGCCTATACAGTACTGAATATACATAATATATTATTGTTTCTAATATTGCTTTCTAACATTGTCCATCTGGCAGTGCAGATAGTTGGGCTGGTTTTTTTTTCTTTCTTTTAAAAAAGCTGACATTGACATTGACATCGAAAAGACTAGTAGAATTTTGAACATTACCGTAGCAAACTCTAAGAAAATGTAAATAAAAATGAACCTCTTTGATATACAGTGCAGCTAAATCACATGAAGTCTGAAAGTCATTTACTTTTCAATTTAAACTGTCTCTCACTGCTGCCTTGTGTGATTTGACATTTTACTGTGCTCTCCTTGTTTGAACAGAGAACAGCATGTAAACCTGCTCCTGAATGAGCCTATGTTTTCCTCTCTTATACAAACAGTGCCAGAATGGTGTTCGGATTTGCAGAGTCATCTGGGTAATATGTCTTTCTGCGTCTCCTCAAGGGAACGGTGGAATAGAATTATGACAGCTGTTTTTAATGCCCCGCCAGCCAAAGCATAGCTTTCATGTTTTGATGTGTTTTATGCTCTCTCTCTCCTTTTTCTCATTCTCTTCCTCCTGCACAGAACTAGTGAACGGAGGGAAAAGTAAAGCACTCGCGGGAGAGAAGAGAAACAACCTTAGATGAATTTCTGTATTGGTCAGGATATGTTTTAGACATTACAGGATAGAGATGCTGGGAATGTGAACATAATAGGTGGGGAAGTGAGGGGGAGTTCAGAATACTGCATACTAGAAATGTACAACAAATTCCACTGTGAATTAAAGGAGATAAGTAAAATAGATTACTACATTAACCATGTAGAGTAATAGCCAGGAACATGCTTGGTAAGCAGAGCCAGCACTACCAAAGTACTACTATCAAACCCCCTTGTTTATTCATTATGAGCAGTTTCACTGTCATCAAGCAGCAACAGTAAGTTGAAATAGTCAGTAATACAAAAAAAATTATAATAATACAATTACAAATTATAGGATTAATGACCTAGAAAAAAATACAAATATTAAAATAAACATTTTACCCAATTAAAAATAATAGGCTAAACCTACAGAAAACAAATCAATTAATCAAATCTCTTTACACTTTTTCTTTACTGATTCTACACATACATCCTACACTGATTCTTATTACATTGCAGGCACAGGATGTTAACATGATGTCATATTGACATTGTATCCCAACATACCCCAACGTTGTGGGGACGTTGGATTTTCATTGGAAATGAAAATCAGGTTGACGTCAGAACCCAGAGTCAGGCTGACGTCAATGTCCAATGTCCAATATAAAATCAACCTAAAAACAACCAAATATCAATGTCTAATCATGTTACACCTTGATGTTGCGTGGGCGTTACCACTATGACATCTATCAGACCTTGGATTTTAGTCACTTTCAAACACAACCTAAAATCAACCAAATATCAACAAAATTTGACGTCATTATCGGACGTCATAATAATGTTGTCCTTAGACACTGGCTAGGCATTGAATTTTGGTCAGCTGACATCATGACCTAAATCTAACCTTATATACGTCTTAGGATGTTGTGTGCCTGCTGGGTAAGTTACTATAAGGAAGAGCCGTGAATGGATCTTTCATTTGATTTATTACATTTAAATATCACAAATGTTACTTTAAGACTGATTGTACAAATATGTAATGACAGGTGTTTGAATACTTATGTTAATTTAATATATAATTAACTATGTTTAAGTTAATACACACCAAATACATGTGCATTAAGTTAATACACATACAGTATGTAGAGAAACTAACTATCTTTATGGAGAATATCCGACAGTTAAATAACATTACAGGAATTGACTCATTTATGTAAGAAGCATGACAGGAAAGGAGAGGAATGAAAAGTATTGATTTTATAATAATTACATTGTTTTTATCATTGTTGGGGAAAAAATAAAGCAAAAACCTTATGCACAGACCTTATAATATCGTTTTTAGGACCTTGTTTTTCGGAGGCCCTATGAAACTTGCATACCTTGCGAGAGGTCGCCTGTTGGAAAGTTTCCACACATGTCTGTCTGCTTGTTTTTGAGAGCAGGAACGACACCCTGCAGGAAATACTCAGATCTTTGTCCAGGGTGCTGATCCATCATCTTTTGATAGCATGAAACAGCCCTCACACCCATGGGGTTAAGGTTTGGCTGGGTAGCATGGGCCATTTAACCCCTGCTCTTATTATGCCATAACTGCACCAATTTATGGGCAAAAATGTTGTTCCATTGATAGCCATTTAAATGTAGCTGATGATTTTATAGGATTCATTTTTGACATTTTGAGACAGGACAGTGTAGAGAGATGACGGGATAGGAAAGGACAATGATTTGAACAATTGGGAAATATATAGTAAAAATGTCATATATTTTTGGATATATATAAAGTAACAACTGAAAATTATGACATGTTATTTTGATTTATTGATATTTTGACATACAGTTGAAGTCAGAATTTTTAGCCCCCTTATTATTATTATTTAAAAAAATATATATATTTCCCAAATGATGTTTAACAAAGCAAAGAAATTTTCACAGTTTGTCTGATAATATTTTTTTCTTTTGGAGAAAGTCTTATTTGTTTTATTTCAGCTAGAATAAAAGCAGTTTTCAATTTTTTTAAAAACATTTTGTCAAAATTATTAGCCCCTTTAAGCTATATTTTTTCGATAGTCTACAGACAGTCTAAAGAACTGTACTGCATTTGTGTTCCAAGGGGTTTGTTCTTCAACATCTTCCAAGAATATTTTGTACTTTTTTTTTTAGGGATGTTTTTTTTTTTTGGATACAAGTAATTTTCTAATTAAAATTGTAAGAGTTTATTTTAAAAAATGAAGAAGTACTTCAGTACTTCAGCAATAGCAGGATGGCAGTCGTACTGTAGTAGTACTTCAGTTGAATGCAGTAGTTGTACTTCATTATAGTAGTAGTATCACTTCAGTACTATCAAAGTAGTTGTACTGTAGTAGTACTTCAGTTGTATTGTACAGTAGATGCACTGCAGTTGGTTGTATTGTAGTACTTCAGTTGTATTGCAGTAACACTGCAATACACCTAAACAACATTTTTTTCATGTCCAAAAACTGCACTTTTCAGAAGATAGCTAAAACTAAAATTATTCCTTTAAAAAAACTGCAGTATTCTTTAAAAAAATCTGCAGTAATTTTTTGTAAGGGCTGTTTACAGTTGTTCTTATTTACATCTTTTTTTGTGCTGATTTTACAGTCACGTTTTCTCATGCATTGCTTGTTGGATTGTCTTAGTTTTTGTTTATAATTTAAAAGTAGAATTCAGATCCTCTTCCCCTCTTTTTGTCTGTTATACCGTGAGATAAATAGTCACATTTGTGAGATATAAAGTCAGTAGTGAGATGAAACAGTACCAGACCTTCAAAAATTTGAAAAAAGTCAAACAATACATATGGCTGGACAAAAAGTCTGACATATTTTTTATCATATATTCAATGTATCAGATTTATCCAGTCAGCATGTCATAAAAAGTCAACTAATGGAAGTGTTGTTAGTAAAGTTAAACAACATATTGCGATATGTCAGCAGAGAGTGAACTCATGACCTGGCACTAACGATTTTCAGGGCTTGTCATTAGTGGTGTACTGCCAGTGGCTGTGAGTGATATCCTCCGTTTCCTCTGTGTAGGTGTTTTGTTTCTAGGATGAGTTTCCTCTGAGTCTCGTATCCCTTCATTAATTGATCTATCAGATCTTCTGTTTTCACCCTAATGGCCCCGCAGGAGGTGTTGGCTCTCAGTATGAGAAAATCTTTTTTCTTGTTCCTCTTGACTCAAACATGACTCAAACATGACTTGTGTGCAAAAGGAATTATCATTTCCGGTTAAATGTTTCAATCAGTTTGTACATTAAACAGTTTGTTCTATCTGTCTCTCTCCTCCACAGGTATTAGGTCACTATATTCGCAGACAGCAGGATCCAGAGACTTTCATCAATGAGATTAAGTACATTGCCAGTGACCCAGATGAGAAATACTTCTTCAATGTGACGGATGAGGCTGCTCTAAATGACATTGTAGATGCGTTGGGAGATCGCATATTTAGTCTAGAAGGTAAGAGAAGAACATTCATCCTCAGTGACCGTAAAAATCAGACTTCCTTCTCACAAAGATTTGTTTTTATTTTAACAGAAAAATGCTGATGTTTTTCTGTGATATCTTTTTTCTGTGTATTTGAACTTTTGAACCACATGTGAAAATACATGCAAGTACACATTGTATTAGATCAAGCTAAATTTGGTGGCATTTTCTCATGATATTCATTCAGTCATTTTCTTTTCGGCTTAGTCCCTTTATTAATCTGGGGTCGCCACAGCGGAATGAACCGCCAACTTATCCAGCATATGTTTTACGCAGCGGATGCCCTTCCAGCCACAACCCATCACTGGGAAACACCCATACACACACACATACGCTACAGACAATTTTAGCTTATCCAATTCACCTATACCGCATGTCTTTGGACTTGTGGGGGAAACCGGAGCACCAGGAGGAAACCCACACGAACATGTGGAGAACATGCAAACTCCACACAGAAATGCCAACTGACCCAGCTGGGGCTCAAACCAGCGACCTTCTTGCTGTAAGGTGATTGTGCTACCCACTGCACCACCGTGCTGCTGCTCACTATGATATATTATAGTTTATCATTTACCTTTTTATTAGAATATTGCCTGTTTATCGGTACACATAAAGTAAATATTCTTTGTGATCTTATTTCATTTAAATATCTAAACCTAACTACTACCTTAATAACTTTTAATTAGCAGCAAATTAGGAGATTGATGAGACAAAAGTCATAGTTGATGGTCTGTTAATGGCGAAAATTGAACGTTAAAATAAAGTGTATCCAAAATTGAATGCATTTGTAAATTGTCATGTCAATACTAATGTCAAAAATTTGAGGGGTCATTATATGTTCATTTTATGAGGGAGAACTGATATGGCTAATGATCTCTTTTAGACACAAAATAACTTTAAACATTGCATTTTAGGAATGAGCATGATGCATAAGATTTGTTAGGTGGCATCAGAAACTGGACAAGATGTCACTTTGAGAAAAAAATTCTAGTAAGAACTGGGTGTAACCCTTGCCACCTTGATTCTGAGTAAAAAGGAAAGTTTGGCAGGAAGGATGGAAGGGTGGAGATGAATGACCTTTAAAGTGGGCACATCTGTGCATCCACAGGATACATAGATGTACAAGAAGACAATGTTAACGTTGGACTTTAGATTTGATGTAGCCTGCTGTATTGTCAAACATGTTGTACTGCCTTTCTGTGCTGATAATGAGAAATCAAAAACTCTTCCTAAAACAGTTAGAATAGTAGTGCACTCGAATGTTTATTGATGTACTTAGCATGGAGTGGTACTGAATCAGAGTTATTAGAATTTTACTCCTATGTCAACAATAACTCTAATGCTTTGAAGTTCACTATGGAAATCCACAAACACAAAACAAATTTTTTAGATGTACTTGTATTTTTGACTGCATCCAGTATAGAAACAACATTATACCGAAAACCCACTGATCGTAATACTACTTTACATGGACATTTGTACCATCTAGTACCAATACAGCGTTTGTTACCTATGTCTCAATTTAGTCGTATCCGTCAAATCTGCAGTAGAGGTGAAGATTTTAAACAGCAATCACAGAGTTCATCAGATAGATTTAGAGAACGGTCTTATAAAGAGGAGTGGAGACAATCTGCACATAATCGCTTCAAAGATTTGTCACAAGAGGATAACTTCACAAGAGGATAACAACAAAAAAGCATGATCGTTGTATTAATTGTTATATGAAATTTTCGCCTGTGACTAAAGACATTTATAAAGTGCTATTAAAACACTGGCATATTATTTAAAGTGATCCTACCCTCAAAAAGTATTTTTTTTACTTGTTTAAACTACTTAATTCAAATGAGTTGAAGCAACACAATTCTTGAGATTTCATTGGGACAACTTAATTTTTCATGTTCAATCCACATAAATTTGTTAAAAGTGTTAAGTTAACTTAATCAATTTCTGTTGGGACAACATGAATGAATTGTGTGGAACTCTGCATTTTTTACAGTGTACCTTCAAAAGGTGTTTTGAAAATTCAACTCATTTAGTGCACAAAAGAATATCTATTATCCGGAATATGTTGGTAAGAGCTGATCTAAGTGTGGTTTATTTATAAACTAATTTCGAGAGGATCACGTGCTTATGATCAACACGGCTGGCACCTTATTAGTTCTGTAATCTGCCCTATCAGATGATTACGGACACACTATAAATAACCAGAGATTTCACTTCAGTTATCTTCGTCTCAAAGTCTCTCTTTTTTCTTGAAATAATAAAAGATCATGTGGTTCGGAAGTGTACAAAAAGGAGCACCTTTCTGTGATCAACACTGTTTGATGAAGAGTCTGTTTGTGTCAGCCTTTTTATTTAATAAATTAGCCTTTTTGGAGCTAATTATAATTTGCACTTTTTGCGTTTTGGCTTTGCACCCAGTTAAAGTGATGCGCATGCTTTTGTAAATTATTTCATTGTACTTAGCCTTAGCATTCATTTGATTATAGCACTTTACACTTTACATAACAATATTTTAAATTAAAGAATGTAATGTGTTTTCTTGTTACAGGCACTCTGGGATACAATGAAAGTGCCTTTCTTATGGAGATGTCTCAGATTGGGTTTTCAACACACATTTTGGATGTGAGTTTCAGTGTACTCTATGTTCATCTGAAGTTGTGCCTATTCACATATTTGAATCGATATACTGAGATATATGCAGATGCTTCAGAACATGTATTCATTCTGTGAACTTTACTGCAGGATGGCATCTTGTTTGGCATGGTGGGAGCCTATGATTGGGAGGGAGGTATCCTGAAAGAAAGCAAAGAAGGGCAGCTTATGCCCCCACGAGAGGCCTTTGAGAAAGAGTTCCCACTGGAGCTCAAAAACCATGCAGCCTACCTAGGTAATGTAAAACCACCATCTAAATATGCAGTTTTTAATCTTAAATAATAATAACATGAATCAATGCATGTACCCTAATATTTCTAATAGATTTATGACATCACACTGAATGCACATTTTTAAAGGAGAATAACTTACTTAAGCGTTGTTTTTCAGATAAACAAGTATGTTCACTTAGCATGTTTCTTACATATCTGTAAGCATAGTATTTTTGTTTTAGAAGAGTCAAAAACCTACATACAATACCTTCAAATTCACTTACAGAAGAACACGTTTAAGAACAAACTCATTAACATACACACATTGGTAAATTAGGCGGAAAGCTTTTATGAGAGGTCCAAATGTGCATATAAATACTGAAAAAGTATGCAATTACTAGTGGAGACCAAATGTTTTAATTTATTTTTTAAATATACCTTTTAAATATACTTGTTATATTGTTTTATTAACATAATAGATGAAACTCAAGGAACTATAAACAAAATAATAATAATACTGATAAAAAAATCTATATCACAACACACTTTGATAATATGATTAAATAAAAAGGAAAAGACGTTTACTGATGCTCAGTGTTTGTCTGACTCTGCTGCAGGTTACACAGTGTCCTCAGTGGTTGTGGGAAACTGGAGGAGGTTGTACGTTGCTGGTGCACCCAGATTCAAGCACAAAGGAAAGGTCATCCTGTTTGACCTCACTCCTGAAGGCGATGTCATAATCACACAGGCCCTGAATGGAGAACAGGTGATAACCTCTCCCTCATTTTGAAATTTATTTATACTGACATTTTTCCCCTTCACGTGGTCTGTCTCTTTTACAGCACTGATGAGATCTCCATCAATCCCCAATTCTTTCAGTCTTGCTTTGCATTTTCTCTTTCTCCTTCTTTCACACCGCATTCCTCCTCTCTCACAATTAATGTGTTTATTTTCTTATTAAACAAATGGAAATGGGTTTCATTTTCTCAAGCCACTCATAAAATCAAAGTGAACAAAATCCACAGTGTCAGGGTTCCCACAGTTCGTGCAAAACCTGGGTAAATCAGGGGATTTTTAAATTAGGTGTTCTAGGCCTGTAAAAGCCACAGGAATTAATATCTTAAACATTTCTAGAATTAAGGTATATTTTGATAGGCTTTAACCTACTCTAAGATATTTTATTAACCAGCTATTGCTGTTGTTTAGAGCTTATGTAAAGTCAAACTACACAATGTATGTGTGCTTCATATTTATCAGCATCAATCCATATATCAAATCATATGAGATATTTAACCATGCTTTCTCATTTCCTCTTAAATATAGTCTTATCTCAAAAAGAATTTTCTAAATTATAGTTGTAGTGTCTAAATGTATGTTTTAATACACACACATCAGTAAAACTTTAGTTTAAGTAGCAATTTTATTAACTAGTTGCTTATTGCCTGCCTATTATTAAGATATTGGCTGTTTATTGGTACTTATAAAGTACATATTCTGCATGATCTTTTTTTGCTTCCCTAATCCTACCCAATACCTAAATTTAACTAAACAAACTTAATAATAAGCAGCACATTAGGGGTTTATTGAGACAAAAGTCGTAGTTGATGGTTTGTTAATAGTAAGGATTGTACCTTAAAATAAAATGTGACCCAAAAATAATTTTGAAAATTTTTTTTTGCTCATCTAGGCTGCTTTTATGTAATTGTTGTTTGTAATCTAATAGAAAAACTGTAACATATTAATACTTTAAAATATTCTTTTTCTATTTTTCTAGCTTTTATTTTAATACATTTTAAGATTTTATTGCTGAAGACAACGCAAAACCTCAGTATCCCTATAAACCTCCATTGTTTAAAATCAAATGGTACTTCAGAAACCAATCTAATAAGCTGATGTGGTGCTTAAGAATCTTGTATCATTTTAGATTTTTTGATTATTATTCTTAAAGAACGGCATTTGTGTGAATTTAAAGAGATAAATCACCAAAAAATGAAAATTCTGTTATTATGTACTCCCTTCACTTCCCACAAACCTGTTTGGCTTTCATTCTTATGTTGAACACAAAAGTAGTGTAAGTGAAAACCTATCACCATCAACTTCCATAGATTTGTTTTTTGTATATTTGTTTTTTTAAACCAATGATTATCAGTTTCTAACATTCTCCTAAATATGTCCTTTTTGTGTTGAACAAAAACTAAAAAAAAGAATCTCATAAAGGTTTGAAATCAGTAAGGGCCAGTAAGGCTCAGTAAATAGTGAGTAAATGTTCATTTTTGGGTAAAAAGTGTCACATTTCTTTTGATTAATGTATCCTTGCTAATCAAATGTATACATTTTAAAAACAAAACAATCATAATATTGAACAGTAGTGTATATATTTCAATTTCTGTCAGATATAACATCAAAATAATTATAGCCTTAGCTCTTCCACCAGTTTTAAAAACAATGCACCCTAATGGAAACACATTCTCCAAAAAATTGTGCGGAAACCTTCAGATTGCTCAACATTTTTCCCCTCTCTGTCCAGATCGGCTCATATTTTGGCAGCGAGGTGTGCGTGGTGGATGTGGATCAGGATGGAATAACAGATATCCTGCTTATAGCTGCTCCAATGTTTCTGGGAGCCGGTAACAAAGAAACAGGCAAAGTCTACGTCTACTGTCTGGATGGGGTGAGGGATTCAATATTCTGTATTCTAAATTAGTTCTTCTAACAGATATTCAACGTCTTCTTGTGTAATCTGCTTCCGTATATTTCTCTCTCTCTACCAGGATGGTTTTGCACCCAATGGGACGCTGCATTCTCAGCAAAAGACACAGGATGCACGCTTTGGTTATGCCATGGCTGTGGCTCCTGACCTCAACCATGATGGATACACTGATCTGCTCGTGGGAGCTCCGCTTGAGGATGATCACCAGGGAGCTCTTTACATCTACCATGGCGATGAATACTACATCATACCTCAGTATAAACAAGTAAATATAGCACCGTTTCATGGTTACAGCCAGATTGATGGGTTAGTTCAATCATAGTTTCCATTTATGGCTGTGCAATTAATCAAAATTCATTCCCATCCTTAGAAACATAACAGAAATCATTCGTTTAGCTTAGCTGCGTGCCTAAATGGTCAAATACCTTCTAAAATGGGTCAAAATATGGCACCTACTGATTATGCACATACGTTATTATTAATATTGTCACACCTGTTTGTTATATATTAAATTAACATAAAGAGTTAGGAATGAAAATGCATGTGTAACAGTAAATCACATCTGTGTACGGCTCTTCAAGTGATATTCCTCCTGCTGACTGTGTCCTGCTAATAGTTTTGAGGATTTCTTTCTCTTTTTGTTTGCTTTTAGTTCTTAATTCTGCTGTGCCGAAGTAAACACATTCTGCATTTTTGGGTTAACTATCCCATTAGGTGTCACATTGCTTTTGATTAATGTATCCTTGCCAATCAAATGTATACATTTAAAAAACAAAACAATCATAATATTGAACGGTAGTGTATATATTTCAATTTTTTGTAATATATAACATCAAAATAATTATAGCCTTAGCTCTTCCACCAGAGTTTTAAAAACAATGTGATATATCTTTTTGTTAGCTTTTAGTTCATTCTGCTGTAGTATTGAGACATATGTATAAATGGAATAGTTGTTTGTTGTTGATTCTATAACAAGCGGATTACACTAGCTTCTGGTGTAAATGTTATCCACTTTCAGCCACTTTTAGAAATATTTAAAAAAACAAATGATAGGATTACTTTCGCAGTGTAGATGTTTATGTGGACCAATAAGTTCAAACAATCACAAAACAGCACCTTTACTACACCTACTGACCAAATTTTTTAACATCATTGGACATGCTGTTGAAGTGCAGGGGCCAGATGGAATTTTTGCCATCTAAAATCATAAGTTTGGTTTGAAGGAATATGTTCACTTACCAGTCCTCATTTTAACACAAATCCACAGATTTCGACATGGCTTTGCACCTAGAGCTGAAATAAAAGCTATTACTCTTTCTGAATTATTACTTTCTGCTATCTTCTTTAGCTTATTGTAACTTGATTGAAAGATCTGAAAAAAATAGAAATTCCCATACATAGATCAGGGAAGTTGTTGAGAGGAATTAACATTAAAACAGCATGTTCAGCATTAAAACACGTGTCAGTCTTGTCTACTGGTGATCTACTTGACTAAACCACATCTTTATACCAGATCAAAGTGAAATCATTCTGTCAGGATTTACTCACCCTCATGTCCTTCAAGACCTTTTGGTTAATCTTTGAAACACAAAATTTCATAAAATGAAAAACAAAGCCATATGAATTAAGCCGTTTAGCAACAGTTGTGCCTTTTTACGAAACAACAAGCTTGAACTACAAGCTTTATCCACATTTTCCACAAGTCCCTTTTATAATTTTTTTTAAGATCTTTTATATTTTAGTTCATTGTGTTTTGAAGGTTTTAAATGACCAGTGTTGGGTAAGTTACTTTAATGGCCCGTTTTCACTGAGTGGTACGGTACGGTACGGTTCGGTACGCTCAAACAAACCTTGTCGTCGTCTTGATGAACAGCCTCAAAGCCAAGAAGAACAAATTCTGCCATGTCCTGTTGTTATTTTACAAGCTCGTCTAAAAGTGCGAGCGGTTTCACTTTGTCCAGAGAGCTCGCGATCGCGTATATATTTGTTTATATTTGTCTGTATGTGTTCATATATGTTGCATTTATTTATTTATTTTATGTAAATGCAGGCGTAAATGCAGACGTTACAGTAAGCTATTTCACACTATCATTGATCTGCAGTTATAATCAAATCATGTTCATAGAAAGGTTTGTAATAAACATTTATACACAAGTATTTATATGTATAAAGCATCTGTGTTGTGAGAAATGCTTCTCGTATGATATGTGAACAACCTGTAGGGTGTTACTGTGACATTTCCTTGAGTAAACATGACATCGTCTGAAACTTTCTGTCAAACATCACACCCACCAAAAGGGTACCCTTGGTAGTGGAAACTTGATAAAGGTGACTCGTACCGACCCATACCGTACCGTACTGTACCAGTCAGTGGAAACGAGCCACAAAACAGTAATAGATGACAGATTACTGATCACTACTTGAAAATTGTAATCTGATTACATTACTAATTACTTCATGTAAAAAGTAATCAGATTACTAATTACTTTACTTTGAATATACTTTTAAAACATAAATTATACCTATAAAAATACAAAATAAACTGCAGCTCTTTCAGTAATTTAATATTCACTCAAAAACATTACAATAGGTAAATAACAGCAGCTTGACATATTCAAAAGACTTAAAGACTTCACCCAAAACCTCTCACATCATTCACTTGTTCCAAACCCTTTTTTTTTTATAGAAACGAAAAAACTGGATGCCTGTAACCACTGACATCCATAGTATGAAAAAGTGCTGTATTGTTTGGGTGTTCTGTGTCTGAGGTAATTAGTCTGCCTAAATGTACTTATTCCAAAACATGAAGCTGATTGGTCAGTTCTTGTCACCTGACTTGCGGTTTTCAACTGAGTGTGCCTGGGAAATGCGAGCTTGCACGAAATGTGCTCCCAATATATGCGTGCAAAGATACCTTTGCTCCCGATTCTGCACAAAATGCTTTAATTTGACCTGTTTAGGCTGAGTTGGGCTACCGTGTTTCTGGGTGCCGATGTCCTCCTTGGTAACGAGTATTGTCATAGAATGATTTCTGTTCAAGTGCTTGAACAAGTTGCTGGTCGAGTTTAAAGCAGTCGACTTCAGACTGCATTTCACAGCTAAATTTTTGCCTTTACACTGAGTGAAATCAAAGTAATTCCATTCCATTCCATAATTGAAGAAGCAAGCACTCTCGACAGCACTGCGTTCTCCAGCAATGTAAAAGCACATGCTTATTAACTGACGTTGCAGCAGAAACGTGATTTAAAAGAAGCTTTTTTTCTTTAATAAACTATATTTGTAACGTAAGTAGTGCAATTACATTGACTTTAGTAACTGTAATCAGATTGCGTTTAGACTGCGTTCCTCAAAAAATTTAATTAGAATCAGAGATGTATAGTAACGAAGTAGAACTACTTCACTACTGTACTTAAGTACTAAAAGGTTGTATCTGTACTCTACTAGAGTATTGTTTTTTTCTCCTACTTCTACTTTTACTTCAGTACATATTTTCGATGAGCTTAATACTTTTACTCCAATAGATTTTTTATGTGTTGCATAGTTACTCGTCACAATTATAAAAATGTTATGAATCAATCATTCATTGATCAGATTATCAAAGAAGAGAGTGGACTTTAGTTTGTTTTAGACATGGAAAACCCAGAAATTCCACCTTCAACTCCTTCACTTTCAACTGTTTGTGGCGATGAGGAAAAAGACCACCCGTGACCCTATTTAGAACCAATGTTTGCATTTGTCGGAGTGAAAGACAGTTCATATAGAATGAAGTACATACTCTAATGTCGGATTTGAAGAAACATGTCAAGTTAAAGATAATATAATACACAAAACAGCAGTTTGAGCTATCCATAAGAGCTAGATAAGTTAACTACCGTTAGCTACCCGCTGTTCATATCATGCTGCAATGTTCACATAACGTTAACTGTCTATTATAAAGGCTGTCACGCTGAATGGTGTTTTTGACCCATCATATATATATATATATATATATATATATGTTATAAATCGTAAACCATGGTTCTTTTCGTTCTGCTTAATCCTGTGCCCCCAAAAAGATATTTGAAATAAACAAAACAATATGTCTTTTGACTGCTTTTTTTATACTTGTACTTTTACTTTCAGTACTTGAGTAGTACATTTTTAAATAAATTACTTGCAATACTTAAGTACAAAAAATGTTGAATACTTTAGTACTTCCACTTAAGTATTGTGCTTAAAGAGCACTTCAACTTCTACTCAAGTCACTTTTTTTGATAAAGGACTTGTACTTTTACTTCAGTCTGGGTCTCTAGTACTTTATACATCTCTGATTAGAATACAGCAACGCGTTACTGTGGAATGCCTTACACCCAACTCTGTAAATGTCATGAGTCTCATTATAACAAGATAAAAATATTTGACTGAACTATTGATTTAAGACTGGGACCACACAATCAGTTTTTTTTGTTTTACATTTATAAAAAAAAATTCTCTAAATTAAGTAACAAATAAACAGAAGAGTTTAGGATATAAATCAAAAAAATGTGATGATAAATTTGAAGCTATTTTTATATTAATTATATAATATATCATAATAATTATATAATTATTAATATAATTTGTTTATGTGTAAAAAAAGAATGGTCAGGAAAGCAATGGTCAAACCAGGAGTAAGCAGATGTAAACAGGCAATCCAGAGTCATGGTCAAATAAGCAGGCAGATGGTCAGAAAGCAGGCAGCAGACAGGAATAAACAGACAAACAAGGTGAAGGTCCAAACACGGCAAAGCAAGACAAAGGAAATGCGTTGTAATGTCACAAGTGCAGAACAAGACTCAGCAACAGTGTGTGTGTGTCTGTGCTGCTTAAATAGTCTATGTAATCAGTCATTGACAATTCTCCGGCTGTGTGTGTATGCATTCAATCAGGATTAGGAACTGCTGTGAGTTTGTGTGGTGCATGACTGGATCTTGTAGTTCATGAAATGGTGGATTTGTAGTCCGTTAGTGATCAGTGTATACACCAGTGGTCTGCTCAGGTTGGATCGCTGGTGACCGTGACAGAAATAGCAATCTTTCATAACGTTTCAAATATCATCACTGTCTCATTTGTACTAACCTCAAATTTACAGGCAGACAGTAATGTAAAACTGGTGTCCACTGTGTTATTTGGCTATGTTTTATACTTCATACACTAATAAATTTCTCTTTTCTTTGTGTAGCGTATCTCAGGCTCCTCTCTGTCCACGGGCCTGCGGTATTTTGGCCGTAGCCTGAGCGCTCTGCAGGATCTGGATGGGGATGAGTTACTGGATCTTGCTGTGGGAGCACAGGGCACTGCCGTCCTGCTGAAGTACGCCATGCCTCATTGCAGCCTGCCATCATACAAATCAGCCATTCATGACCTTAAACTGTGTGTGGAACAGTAGTAAAGTCAGGTTTTATTCTGGCCCATGTTGACCCCGGACCTCTCTCTGTTCTCTACAGGTCACGCAGTATCGTGCAGATCAACGTCAGCCTGTCCTTCCAGCCACACTCCATTAATGTAATCCAGAAGAACTGCCTCAGAGCTGGACGAGACTCCGCATGCCTTAATGCCAGAGTTTGCTTCCTGGCCTTGTCTCGCTCTCCTGGATCTCGTGGCACATATTTTGGTAAACAATCAAAATTAAATTTTTATTTGCTCGTTTAAACTACTTGAAACAACACAATTTATGAGATTTCATTGGGACAACTTCAATCCACAGTGGAATCCAGTGTGGAACCCTGCCTTTTTTACAGTGAAGTGCCATGTAACAAAAAGGATTTCCATTGCTGCACAGAAATCATCTCATGTACAAGTAAATTTAATTTTGGGTTTTTCACTAGGACACATTTCTCAGAACTTAAGTCACTTTTTTCATAATTTGTCACATAGTTTTTTTAATTACCTTTATATGTATAATACTATATATCGTTATAATTACCTAAGATTATTCATTCATTCATTGAGCAGAATGAATCGCCAACTTATCCAGCATATGTTTTACGCAGCGGATGCCCTTCCAGCCGCAACCCAACACTGGGAAACACCCATACACTCTTGCATTTACACGCATACACTACGGACAATTTAGCTTACCCAATTCACCTATAGCACATGTCTTTGGACTGTGGGGGAAACCAGAGCACCCCGAGAAAACCCACGCGAACACAGGGAGAACAATGCAAACTCCACACAGAAATGCCAATTGACCCAGCTGGGACTGGAACCAGCGACCTTCTTGTAAGGCGATTGTGCTACACACTGCGCCACATTGCTGCCCTACCTAAGAATATATGTATAATAATATACATATAATTATAATTACCAAATAATATTCTTAGAATTACCTAAGAAACCTAATCAACTTTGCCTTTAATGTTTATCATTCAATGTTTTCTCCTTATAAATTGCCACTAAACCAACTAAAATAATTTTCACAATGTTTATTTTTTCTAAAAAGGAACTAAGTGAATAAATATAATATACTATAAATAAAAACATACATATTTCTAAATATTTTCAATATGTGGTTGTAAAATTGTTCTATCATTTCAATGTATTTTAAAAGGCACCTAGTTTACCCCTTTTTCCAGATTTAATATGTTTTTATGTCTCCAGAATGTGTCTAAAGTTTCAGCTCAAAACACCCATCAGATTATTGATTATACCTTTCAGAAGTTCAGAAGATTTTTAGCTCTGAGCATCTTTTAGCAGTTTTTGTGGACTGTGCCTTTAATGCTAGTCCTTCCCGCCCACCGTTCCCACGTGCCTGTCAGTGTGCCTCAATCTCCCCCCTTGGCTGCCTCAGATAACAGACAGACATGAAGGAAGCAGACCTCACATAACATTTTTGAGAAATTTTACAGTAAGAATTGTCACAATGATTATTTGATGTTTTTGTTGTGGAGTTGCAACGATGAGTCACACATAATGTTGTTACATTCACACACATGCACACACACAGACACACACACACACAGCGGACACACAGCGCGTTCGTTTAGCTTTGCACTGTTTATGCATGGCAAATGTGACAGGATACACATTAATATCCACTGCTGTATGCATATCTGTTATGTCAATGTACAAAATAAACCTAATGTAATGTCCACAACCCGGGAATTGAAGCATCTTCTTTATAATTGCACTGACACGCGGCTGTGTTGATGAAGTAAAGCTGAAGTAAATCGCTGTAATTCATTACAAATATGCACTGCTTTAAAAACGTGTTAAGCTTGTAAAACTCATTCTTGATCACATTTGATGATGATTGATGATCCTATAGCGAACAACAGATCTTTTATTCCCGGTTGCTATTCGCACGTCCTGTCTTGTTGATATGATTATACGCGTTACTGCAGAGACACGTTAGTACGAAGCTGTCAATCAATTTAGTGTGTGGGGAAACCACACTCCTACGTCAAGTTGCGGTCGGCCTTAAAATGGGAGGGATTTGTATGCCGTTTTAACATCAGGAAATTTAAAAAAGAGACTTATTGTGTTTCTATCCCTCCAATATGACTTTGGACACACTATGCATACACAGTGTTGTCTAAACAGCTTAAAATAAGATGATTTTCATCATACTGTAGATGCCCTTTGAATGACTGAAAACGTCTTTTTGACAAGTCTCTTAAACCTGTTTTAAAATATAGTATAAGGTTATGGTAACACTTTACAGTAAGTTAATGTTAGTTAATGTATTTACTAAAATGAACAAACAAATAATACATTTATTACAGTATTTATTTATCTCGGTTCAAAATACAGCTGTGCATTGTAAGTTCATGTAAACTCACAGTGGATTAACTAAGATTAACAAGCACAACTTTGTATTTTAATGTTGCATTCCAAGTTTACATATCTCACAGTTTGCTATGGCAATGTTATCGTCATTAACTTTATAAAATCTCCAGACCGCAGACACACTTGCGCTTTCCGCTTCAAGCTGCTTCCGTGTTTTACTTTGCCGGCATTTAACCAATAGCATCTCTGCAACAAAGTGATGTCATGCCGCATGCGTTGCTGTTTCTGTGTTAACTGTGTCTTTCTTGTTTAAGTCAAGAAAGAGGTGTAACTCTGCCACCGCATAACTATACATGTGTTAAAAAATAATGAGTATATATATATATATATATATATATATATATATATATATA
>CAIGQZ010033112.1:3135698-3163782 GCA_903798205.1 Danio tinwini
AGATAGATAGATAGATAGATAGATAGATAGATAGATAGATAGATAGGAGGTAACATTTGAAACCGAGTCTGAAACCCAATTCCCAATTTCCATTCACGTGATCGGATCTGGACACCCCTAGTATATACAATGACTAAAATGAACTTAAAGGGCACCTATTTTAACCCTTTTTTAAGAGGTAATATTAATATTATGGTTCTTCTGAGTGTGCCAGTTTAGGTTCAGTTCAAAACACAATTCAGATTTTTTTTATTATAATGTGTTAAAAAGTGTCATTTTGGGGACGTGTACACAGTTCGCTGTTTTAGGGGCGTGTTGCTTCACATGAAAACTAGTTTAGACTTCCCGCCCAACTTAACAAGGGGGCGGAGCCAAGAGCTCCCCCGCTGTGTGTATTGCAATAGACAGGCAGACAGAGAGAAGCAACACGAGTACCAGCATTCAGACGTACATGTAGGACTCAGACACAGACCAAGCAGAGAGTACAGAATCATGTGTCTTTGTATAGTTTTACAGCCAGCTGTGTGCTAGTTTAAAGCTCCGAACTTGTAGCCTACACCGAGACTAATAAAGCACAGTGAATTAACTGTGACTGAAGGGCATCACACACCGGATGCACCGCGACACGGCGCGCACATGACAGTTGAAAGTATCGCACACTTGCAGCGCCGGTGTGTCACCTGATAGAAACATGTTTATAATTCAGAAATGCATGCCGCTGCGTGGCGCGACACTGAGTGTGGCTGAGCGGCACTTCTGGTGTAGGACCTGCTTGAGGCTATAACTAGAGGGCGTCATACACTGAATGCGTCGCTCAGAGCCACGACGCGGCACACCAGACGCGCACATTCGCATGTAATTTAAAATGAAACTATTCAGATTACGCTCTGTGGCACGGCAAAAACATGAACAGTGTCCTGAGCAGGGCCAGCGCGTCCATAGAGGCGACCTAGGCGGCAGAATAGTGAGCAAACCCCACGGTCGTCACTTTCACTCGCGACAACGCGAAATGCATGGCGCTGCGCATCGTTAGTTCGTTATTTCCAATGGAGGGACGCACACGTGAGGCAGCGTGCTCGCACTTTCCAGCTGCACCTAGTTAAGATGACAGGGAGCTTCTGTGACCGCGGGAAATGCAAACCGCTGAAGTTTAAGAAAGACACAATGAAAGGTACACATGTATGCAAACCCACCAAAACTCACAAACACTGGCGTGGAGGAGAGCGCTAACGTGGTGAATGTTGAGCCCAATGAGCCTTCCATCTAAAAATAGAGCAGAGTGTTTCTTTGGTGACGTCGCTTTGACTCACACGCTGAAAATAGCGGACGTGAAACAACATACTGAGGAGATGGTAATGCACATCTGTCAATCAATATTGGTGGGCGAGGGGACCGCACTCCTACATAAAGTTGCGGTCGATCTCAAAACCGCTCCAATTGGTCCACCGTTTTTATGTTGTTAAATTGAAAAAAAAGCACTGGGTGTGTTTATATCACCCCAATATGACAGTCTATACACTATACCTACACATATGTCTGTCCAAACAGCTTGAAAAGTAGATTTTTCACCATAGGTGCCCTTTAAGGAATTTTATTGTAAAGTGAGACTATTATGGTGTTAAATAAATAAAATATATTAGACTGAGTGGTATTCTAGTGGGTGTATTCTTTAAATCATGGTAAAAGTGTTTGATAGTTTTTTGCTGAAACAAAATAAACAGGGCAAAAAAAATACTGATGTACGAAAAAAAAAGTTTTTGTTTCATTTTTGACCCATAGATATGCAGGTGGGGGCCATGCTAGATGACAGAAAGATCTCAGCTCGTGCTTTGTTTGACTCCAACTCTCAGCGTCAGACCTTAATGAGCATCAGTGTTCGTGTAGGAGAGACCAAGTGCTACACCTTGCCATTTCACGTCTTTGTAAGTCTGCAGAAAATCAATGAAGCAATGGAAATGTGCATTTAGTCGGTCAATACTGCAAAAAAAGAGGCTGTATTGTTATAATGGTTGACTTACTGTACATTATACTTGCTAGTGCATACTGATTGTTTTCAAGCTAAAGTGTTCTTCTGCCAGTTTCTGACTTCCTTTATGCATCTAGGATACAGCCGATTACATACGACCAATCAGCTTCACTTTACGCTTCAAAATCAATGATACAGAGAGTGGCCCGGTACTGGACGAGGGCTGGCCAACAACACACAAGAAGTCTGTGAGTGCTTTTTTAAACTGCATTATTCAGTCCTCAAAAACAGGAATGAATGGATATTAGAAAAAATATATATGGGAATAGACTCATTTTACAAGGAACCTAGAGTTAAACAGTTGAGTTCTTACATTTTTGACAATGTTCAGCCAATCTCCGTGTCTGGTGAGAGCAAGTTTAGCTTAGCTTAGCATAAATCATTGAATCGGATTAGACCAATAGCATCTCGCTCAAAAAAGTAAAGTTTGACTTTTATTAGTTACGTTGTGTACTTTTTTATTACGTTTTGCATAATACTCAAGGAACTTTGCTGCTATATTATAGCTGCAGCAGGAGCAATGATATTACACAGTACCTGAAAATAGTCCCCAACTAGGTAACAGCACTGCATAATATCATTGTGCCTGCTGCAGCCATGGTACTGAAGCAAAGCTTCTTGATTATTATGCCAGGATAAAAGTGCTCTTGGTATATACAGAGATCATCTAAATGGATCAAAAAATAGTAAAACTTGGGGAGTTTTCAGTAAAATGAGCCTTTTCCAAAAAAAGTGGAGTGTTCTTTTAAAATAAAGGATTGAAGTTTTTCCCTCATACAGCTGGCTATTAACAAAGTTTGATCTGTTTCACTTCCTTTAGATCCCATTCTTCAAAGACTGTGGGGAGGATGATGTATGTGTAACTGATCTAGTTTTACAGGCCCATATGGACATTTCTGGAACAAGGTAGAGGTTGCTGTTGAAATAAGCCAAACTTAAGTCATTGGATCCACAGTTATACTATATATTGGCAGAAGTTGGTTCAATCACTGATTCACTAGTAGAAATTGTAAAATAAATGTTTAGAGTAACCACAACAAACGTATTCAGTGATTTAAGTAGCTTGTATTTTGCATGTAACGTCAGTGTTGTTTTCATCTGCTCTTGCAGGCAGGTGCCGTACGTTATACGCAGTCCTCGGCGGCGGCTTGCGGTGGAAGTGCAGCTACAAAACAAGCTAGAAAATGCCTATAACAGTAGTCTCACTCTCCATTACTCCAAAAACCTGCACTTTAGCACCCTGAGTATACGGGTAACCGATCTCTGCTTTTTAAACCTTTAAGCATATTAGAGCAAATCAGCCTGAATGCATCGTCATGTGTTTATTCTGCCAGTGAAACTGTCTCATGGCAATTGATTAGTATATCATTTGCTTATCATTATTCACCACTTATGCCTTTGTGAGTTTACAATAGCGAAAACTTGACCAGTAGCTTAATTATTAATAATTATATAACATTTCTTGCAGATTTTAAGCTAATTATTTGTCTTTTAGAGCATTTGTTTTTCCAGAAATGACCATTGGTCAAAAAAACATGTAAATTTAGGTATAGATTTTATTCAAAATGGCTGCGTCCGAAACCGCCTACTACTCAGTAGGTACTGCATTTGTATTTAAACATACTACTCGGCCGTTAGAAAAGTACGTTCTATACAGTATGAATGTAAGAAGTATGAATGGAATTCGGACGTACTACATCCGCCATTTTGTCATGGTCACGTGACCTACCTGCGTCAGTTGCGTCGATTCACTCCCAATTCATGAATTCTCTCACGGAGCATCATGGGATAGTGCAGCGTGCATAGGATGCACACTTCAGAATCTCGCTGGAAGTAGTAAGTTATCCGGGTACTTCTCGCATACAGATTTTCGAATTCGATGAATTCTGACATACTACTCGGCTCGCATACTGATTTTAGCGTACTGTATAGTATGGAAGTATGCGGTTTCGGACGCAGCCAATGACTTACAATTAAGGATAAAAAAAACATTTCAAATCTTCAGGGCAGCAATATATAGATGCCATCACAAGTCAAGTTAGTTTAGCAGTTTCTTTATTATTATTATTATTATTATTATTTAGTCATTATAATTTAGTGTTTATAAGTGTCTGGTGCATTTAAAGAGGAAAGAAAGTCTCTCTTACAGGTGGTTTGTCAAGCCCACTCACCTGCGTGGAGCACACTCAGAATTGCGCAGTGTTTTCACACAAAGTGTGTGGTGCAAATTAATGCTATTTAGTACACATTAGTACTATTTTTGAACAAATAAACCAAAAATAAATAAATTTAGCAACATAAAATAACAATAGTTTTTTGTCTTTTGCTATTGCAAATTAGTGTTATTCCGCTAAATATTGCTTTCCTGATATTTCTGCTATTGTAAAACAAGTATCTGATATTTGGTATTGTTATCTGCCATTTTCTGAGGGAAAAAACTCTAAATGATAATATTTTTTATTTTTAAATTTGGAACAGATGTTATAAAACCTTTACAGAATAAAACAAATCTTAACAATTAACTCAAATACATAAATCGAGAAAAATCAACATGTAAATAAACCAAGCTTTCGTCTTATTATTTTTCTCTTTTTTCTCTGTCTGTCTGCAGGAAGATTCCCAGTTTAAGATTGAATGCACGGCTCTAGGCTCAAACAGTCATTTGTGTAATGTCAGTTATCCTGTGTTTCGCTCTCAGTCGAAGGTAAGCTTCTGTCAGTCAGATTCATGGACACTTACTAAGGCATTTCAATCCATTGACTACTAATTTGCCAAATGTTCTGTTATTCCCAGGTGAACTTCATGCTAGAATTTGAATTTAGCTGTACGTCTCTCATCAGTAAAGTCCAGATGAGACTCGAAGCTTCCAGGTAAACACATACATCCTAAACCAATAACAACAGTCATTGAGTCATGAGACATATATGAAGAAATACCGAGATGTTTTTAACTGATTTAGAGCACCAGATTCAATCTGCTTCTGTTTCTGGGTCCAAGCTTCTACTTATTTGAATTAAGAATACTTCAAAATCTCAATTACTCACATGTCAGTATTCATGACCACTGTTCAGTCATATCACACATTAATGCAAATATTTTACACAGTCATGGTTTTTACTACAGACCCTGGACTTGATATATTGCAGACAACAATATTTTAATGATTAATTAAAAATGAAGGTGACACGGTGGCACAGTGGGTAGCGCTGTTGCCTCACAGCAAGAAGGTTGCTGGGTTCGAGCCGCGGCTCAGTTGGCATTACTGTGTGGAGTTTGCATGTTCTCTCCATGTTTGTGTGGGTTTCCTCCAGGTGCTCCGGTTTCCCCCACAATCCAAAGACATGTGCTATAAGTGAATTGAGTTGGCTAAATTGTCTGTAGTGTATGTGTGTGTAATGGGAGTATATGGGTGTTTCCCAGTGATGGGTTGCAGCTAGAAGGGCATCCGCTGCATAAAACATATGCTGGATAATAAATAATACACTCCATGAATGGCAAATAATTTACCTTATGCTTAGAAACACCCTTAAAATAAAATTGCACTGATGTAAGCTATTTTTAATTTGCAGTGTATCATATATATATTTCACTCAGGGTGGAATAATTGGTCACAGTTTACAATAAGGGTGACGCAGTGGCACAGTAGGTAGTAGTGCTGTCGCCTCACAGCAAGAACGTCGCTGGGTCGCAGGTTCAAATCTCGGCTGGGCTGGGTCAGTTGGTGTTTCTGTGTGGAGTTTGCATGTGCTCCGGTTTCAAACTGCATGTTCTCCAGTTTCACAGTCTAAAGACATGCGGTACAGGTGAATTGGGTAGGCTAAATTGTCCGTAGTGTATGAGTGTGAATGAGTGTGTGGATGTTTCCCAGAGATGGGTTGCGGTTGGAAGGGCATCCGCTGCGTAAACTCGTGTTGGATAACTTGGTGGTTGCGACCCTGCTGTGTATATATATATGATACCCCACTGTGGTGACCCCAGATTAATAAAGGGACTAAAATGAATGAACTTTACAAAAAGGTTCATTAGTTAATGTTAGTTAATGCATTTACATTAACATGAACAAACAATGAGCAATACATTTACTACAGTATTTGTTCATGTTAGTTAACGTTAGTTAATGAAAATACAGTTGTTGATTGTTAGTTCATGTTAATTCACGGTGCATTAACTAATGGTAACAAGCATGAACTTGGATGTTAATAATACATTACTGAATGTTGAATTACGATTAAATAAATAATACGAATAAATTCATTATAATGAATTCAATTTATTATACAAATAAATGCTGTACAAGTGTTGTTCATGATTAGTTCATGTTAGTAAATGTATTAACTAATGAACCTTATTGTAAAGTGTTACCAAATAATTTCACAGGGTAATACTCACCACTCACTATTCCTGAGTAGTTTTAGGACTAATTTTTACTCATAGTTTGAGTAGTGTTTAGAACAGACACTTTTACTCTACTTCTACGTTTTGACAAGTAATGGTATTTTTCCATTTTTTTTCAAGTTTGATTTTTCTGTATTCTGTCCACCACTGGATGTAATAACAAGCATGTGTTGATATGTGTACACTCAACAGCTAAGAACAGGAAACTGAGGCTACAATTTGCACAGGCTCACCAAAATTGGACAATAGAAGATTGGAAAAACATTGCCTGGTCTGATGAGTCTCTTGTTTCTGTTCAGACATTCGGATGGTAGAGTCCGAATTTGGCGTAAACAACATGAAAGCATGGATCCATCCTGCCTTGTAAAATTCATGCTGGTGGTGGTGTAATGGTGTGGGGGATATTTTCTTGGCACACTTTGGGCCCATTAGTACCAATTGAACATTGTGTCAACACCACAGTCTACCGGAGTATTGTTGCTGACCATGTCCTTCCCTTTATGACCACAGTGTATCCATCTTCTGATGGCTACTTCCAGCATGATAACGCACCATGTCTTAAAGCGCAAATCATCTCAGACTGGTTTCTTGAACATGATAATGAGTTCACTGTACTCAAATGGCCTGCACAGTCACCAGAGCTCAATCCAATAGAGCACCTTTGGGATGTGGTGGAACGAGAGATTTGCATCATGGATGTGCAGCCGACATCTGCAGCAACTGCGTGTCGCTATCATGTCAATATGGACCAAAGTCTCTGAGAAATATTTCCAGTACGTTGTTGAATCTATTCTACGAAGAATTAAGGCAGTTCTGAAGGGGAAAAAAACCCGGTACTAGTAAGGTGTACCTAATAAATTGGCCAGTGAGGGTATAGTAAAGTCAATATCTGTGTATGTGTTCACAGTGACAGTGTGGAGAGGGAAGGCACGCTGTCAGACAACACCGTTCAGTTGCAGAGTATTGTACAGTATGAGCCTGATCTCTTCATCACAAGGTTAGTTACTTACCAGACATTTAGAGTATTTTGGTGTCTTCATTATTAAACTAATAGCACACATCTATATTCAGCAAACTGATAAAAATATGTATTTATTTAATAATAGTAGTAGTTTACGATAATTGTTAAATAATAAAAATTTAATATATTACTATGAATAGAGTTTATATTTGTTAATGACAACTGAGAAAGTTTGTTAGAGATGTTTATCAGCTATTAGTATTATTTATGTTGTTGTTTTTATTATTATTAGTCCATTAACATTATTTGGTGAAGATTAAGTAAGAGATAAGAAAAAGAATACTGTATCTATGCACATTCAGCACAATATGAATATGCTTGGTTCTTTATTTCTGTTTGATTTCCTCCAGTGACTCAAACCTAAACCGCTATGAGGTTCACCCGACCAGAACAGCATCAGAGGGGACAGGACCCGAATTCTACACTCATTTCAGGGTGACTGACTGTTCCCTATACTCTATACCCTAAAAAATATACAGAGTTAATTAATAATTGAGTTAATTTGGTGTGATCAGGTGCAGAATCTGGGCTGTTACGCTGTTAGTAATCTGGAGCTGAGCGTCAGTTTGCCTGCAGTGGCTTCAGGAGACCGAGTTTTCGCAGCCGTGGTTGATGCTATCTCTCATAATGTCTGTATCATATTCTAAACCTTACTGTAACTCTTAAGCATCTGTGTGTTCTTCTAAAGCAGATGTTTATGTCTGTTTGTAGGCTTCAGGTGTGAACTGCACTATAATCAATGATATTTCTAAGCTCAAGTCCAGTCAGAGAGATGTCCGTCCACTTCATCCAGAAGATATGAAGAAAACTGAGCTAATGGTGAGCAGACAGACATCATTTTCACACACAGCTTGAAAAAAAAATCACAAAATTAACACAAATTTAAAAGTCCCCCGAAGTGCCTTGAAATATATGTGACATAATTTGAATTTATACAGGAAGACAGGGTGGGACTTACTGAGAAGCTCCACCCCTTTGTAAAAACAGCCAATAGTGTTTTGTTGTCTTCGTTGTTATGATCAACAAACATGAATCAAGACAGTGTCAGATATTGTTTATTATTATGTTCTTATTTGTGCTCGATTTGAGCGCTCTGTCACATAGGATGCTTCAGATACTAGATAGCATTTGAATGGTTAGAATATTTTTTTTTGCTGTCAGTGAGTGCATTTATTTACTTATTTATTATACATTTACAAAACAAATAGTCAGAAGATCTGTTGAGTAACTGATATGTACGGTGATGTCACAAAAATAGTCAAATCTTATTGCCAGAAGTGAGAAGCTACAAGTTCTGAATACTTATATCTTCTAAATATAAATTTTGCCCTTGTTTTTGAGCACACTAGCTTATAGAAAATCTTAAAGGATCAGTTCACCAAAAATAAAAATTCTGTTATTAATTATTCACCTTCATGTTGTTCCAATCCTTTGAGACCTTCATTCATTGCTAGAAAACAAAGAAGAAGAAATCCAAGAGCTCTCTCATGTTCTGTAGACAGCAACAGTCCTGAGATATTTACAGTTTTTTTTACAACTTCAAAAAGTTCTTGAAGCTTTCTATGATTACAGTGGAACCACTGAAGTCACAAGACTTTTTTTTTTGACAATGTTTCGGTGTTCCTTGTTCTGGACTTTAAAAGTCTCAGGAGAGTTGCTGTGTGTGGAGGATGAGGGAGCTCTCAGATTTCATCTAAATTATCTAAATGTGTTTAATTTGTGATTTTGGAATGACATGAGGGTGACCAATAAATAACAGAATTTTCATTTGTAGGCGAACTATCCCTTTAAGACTTACACACACAAAATGATTTTTGATACTTGTTCAAACTACTTATTTAAAATGAACTTAATCAACACAAGTATTGATTTTTTGGGGGGGGCCAACTTAATTGTTTTACATTAATCCACTTAAATTTGTAAAAAAAAACAAACAATTAAGTTAACTTAATTGATTTGTGTCGGGAAAACATGAAGAAATTGTGTGGAACCCAGCATTTTTAAAAGTGCATTTTAAATGCATTAACAGTGCATATTAATACCAACACACTAGTGATGGGTTAAAATAATCTTTTATGTGACCTGAGAATGATGCATGCGCACATTATGGCAGGTGGGGGAGAAAAGCCCCACGTGAAAGACATAAGCCAATCATGTGAAGTCATAGCCAAAAAAATATTTGATCCATTTATCTCTTGGTTCTTGGGTTTGAGTAATTTGTCTCTTTACAATGTCGCATTGTCTTTTGAATGACTTAAGACTTGTCAGCAGAGGTGTACTAAGCTAGGCTAATCATATAAAAGATCCAGGTAAACAATGAATGATTACTTTCACTTTCTAGCATTCTAACTAGTTGTAGTGTGATCAACGGTTGGGCTAGTTGTAGATGTGTTTGGAAGCAACTCAATTTTAATAAATTCATTTTAATGAGAATTTGGCAAATTGAATGAAATGACTCAAAAAAAAAAGATTCATTCATCTCACTCAACAAGACTCAAAGGTCCCTGTGGGTAAAATAATTAAAACTTCCAATCACTACAACACAATATAACTTTCATTTTGATTTCCAGAACTGCAGTTCGTCGTGGTGTGTGGAGGTGGTGTGTCACATCCAGCAGCTGCTCAAGGGACAGACAGCCTTGATCCGCATCACCAGGAGGATACATGACAGCTTCTTCAGACAGGTCAGCTGATCTCTCACACACAGACACAGACAGACTTCAGTGGGATGTGTTTGTGTTTCAGTTTCTAACCTCGTAATTACTGTGTGCTCCTGTCAGGCCAAGTTCAAAGCAGTGACAATCGTGGGCTCCTACCAGCTTTCTGCTCGAGAGTCTAATCTGATTACAATGGGAAATGCTGCCCTCTTGAGGGAGGTGAGAGAACTGAGACTAGATTAGATGACTGGTACAGGTCAAAGATGAAAACTGAATATGAAAACTGAAACACTTTTTAACTTTATTTTTATTATTTGGACAATAGAATAAGTCTTATGTGTCTTTTTTTTTCTTCTGAGCAAAAAAAACAAAAAAACAATCACTCCCTGAGAGTGATATTGTTTAGTATATTTATTAATATTTTTTTCGGCTTAATCCCTTTATTAATCAGGGGTCGTCATGGCGGAATGAACAGCCAACTTATCCAGCACATGTTTTACACACCAGATGCCCTTTCAGCTGCAAACCAACACCGGGAAACACCCACACACTTTTGCACACACTCAGATACACTACGGCCAATTTAGCTTATACAATTCACTTTTAACACATGTCTTTAAACTGTTGGGGAAACCCAACAACATGCAAACATGCAAACTCCACACTGAAATGCCAACTGGCCCAGTCGAGGCTCGAACCAGCAGCCTTCTTGCTGTGTGTTTAGTATATTACTATTAATTCATTTTCCTTTGGCTTAATCATTCATTCATTTTTTTTTTTTGACTTAGTCACTTTATTAATCTGGGGTTGCCACCGTGGAATGAAACACCAACTTATCCTGCATATGTTTTATGCAGCAGATTCCCTTCCAGCTGCAACCCATCACTGGGAAACACACTCTCATTCACACACATACACTATGGACAATTTAGCTTACCCAATTCACCTATACCACATGTCTTTGGACTGTGGGGGCCACCGGAGCACCCGGAGGAAACCCACGCCAACACGGGGAATGCAAACATGCAAACTCCACACAGAAATGCCAACTGACCCAGCCAGGGCTCAAACTAGCGACCTTCTTGCTGTGAGGCGATTGTGCTACTCACTGCGCCACCATGATGCCCTCCTTCTGCTTAGTCTCTTATTATTATTATTATTATTATTAATAATAATAATAATAATATTAATAATATTACTATTATTATACATAAAAAATGTGTCAGGCATGTTTAGTGCCAATATCATTTGATCACGTTAAAACTATTTAAGGATCATAGTACAGGCCAAAAATACACTAATTTAGTGTCCTTTTAAATATTTATTAGTGGTCGGCCGTTATCGGTGTTAACGTGCTGCGTTAACGCAAGACTTTATCACGCTAAAAAAATATATGACCATTAATTTATTCTCAAAGTTGGGTTGGGAGCTGGGTCTGTTCTACGCAAGCTGACTTTTACCTTAATATTTTAGATCAGATGTATACCTGACCGGTGAGCAGTCTGACAAAAAAGTGCCCTTCTGAATCAAATCAGCAGAATGCCCTTCTGGATTTTTCACTTTGAAGACACTCAGTATTGTAAACTATGTTTACATGGACATCTGTAACCTAGTTATTTGCTTTAATAGACAATAATATAATTAAGGTGTTTACGTGAAGTGCTTTCATATAAGAGTTTCATGTAATTTTGGGTGACTAACTGCAGTTCAGCAGTTTAACTTCAACTCATGAACATTTCATTCATGCCCCTGTGACAAACTGGTATTAGACGCAAATAAGGAGTAAAGACTGGTGAGCGTGTTGTGAAATTTAATAACGCACGGCGAATGGAAATGAAAAACTTTCGCATTTCGAGATGTGCATGCGTGCATGCGTGCGGTCCTTTACTGACAGCCGAGTGTGTGGATCTTTTGGGAAAATATGGTGAAAGTCCTACATGACGATAATAGTTTAATTGCTGTGTTTACTTTAATAATGCCACTAATATATGCATACTCCACGTCTTAATTCCATTTCAGTTTAGTTCAGTAATGACTTGATGACTTGACAGTAATGATTAAGGTCATCAAAAATCGCTGTTTGAAGCGTATGTAGGCCTACATTTCAAAATTCATGTTTAACTGAATAAACAGTTAGTAAACACAAGTACATCTTATTGAACATCCTTTATTTTCATCACCAATTATCATAGTAGAATAGTTTCTCAAGACGTTTGTGATTCATTTTGGAAACATGAGATGAGCCCCTGGTCTAATGCACCACCTGGCTTGAAAAACCCATTTTCAAAGACTTATATTTAGTAATTATTTGGGTAGCACACATAGTCTGAATGCCTTCGGCAGAATTCACATTAGCCATTTTAATTTAATCTAAAAAAAAATCATCCATGCCCACCTATAATAGTTATGCTATGTTTTACCTATTTGTTTTAACCATTTAAAATGTAATAAATATTTTTTGAATAAAACATGATACTTTTATATATAGATGCAATAAATATGCTGTTTATTGTTATGGTCTGTTGAAATTCTTAATTCTGATAAGCTGGTAGTTGTGCAAAAAATGTTTAATGCACAGGTCGTTTGTGTGAGTTTTGTTCACAGTTCAAAATAAATGTGCTTCCCCAAACATCTTACATCTCACACATCTTTTGATGTTTTATTGTTTCACAAGTCATTTAAAACATTAGACAGTTTACTTTCATTAGATTTTTTATCTATATAAAATCACTTTAAAAAAATGAACTTGATGCAGACATTGTCTCCTTCTTGGGCTATGTCACTTCTGCAGGTTTGTTGTATCATCATATAGAAAAAAAAAAAGAGTTGCTGAAAATTAAATATTTCCCTATACTCCAGAGTTTAGTATTAACATGAGCCTGTAAAATGTCTGTCTCTGTGTGTATATATAGACTACTCTGGAGGTGCTGAAGGGCCGTTCGATCCCGATCTCCCTGTGGATTCTGATCGGCAGCATCATCGGAGGACTGCTGCTTCTTGCACTCTTAGTATTTATCCTTTGGAAGGTACTAAAAAAAAAACTTGACTCATCACAATCAGGTGTTCTGTAGTGTGGTCACATCTGAGGCCTGTTCCACAAAATGATATGGGTTGACAAAACCAACTGTTAACTCAGAGTTGGGGGGTTTAAGCCAGCATTTGTGGCATTAACACTGGACCGCAGCTGAAAATGGGACACATGCGGCAAACAGCCAATCACATGACACATGAGAGTGTCAGCACAATTTACTTCTCTGTTTAAGAGCTAGATTAAGGGATATCATTATCAGAAATATAATGAATTTAAACACGTTTAAGAGGCAGAATCACTGGTGATCCAGTCAAGTTTATAATGGGTATTGACTGATTTTAATGATGTAGATTCCCAAACAAAGACAGCTCCTTTTAAAATATTTACACAAAAAACTTTTGAAAATATTTAGTAAATATTTAATATAATACATTCTAAATATACATTTTAGAATAAATAGTAAATATTTAAATGTTCATTTCAATTTAAAGCTGTTATTGAAATTAACTGACAATATAATCCAGTATAACAAATTATTAGCAACAAAAATGGTTTGTGTAAAAGGCTTTGGTTGTTGTATTGGCATGTTATTTCTAAAAATAATATATAATGAAGACATGATATTTTGCATGCCAAGAAAATGTTTCTTGATATAAGAATTATTAGATATTTGGACTAGAAACAAGACAAATAATCCAAGTAAGAAAAGCATTTTTTGCAGTGTACATTATTATTTTCATTGATAGAGATCACCCACAACTACAATAGATATGATCATTAGTATTCAAAACACTTTACACCTACTAAACATTATGATTTATTAAATGTTTCTGGACAGTTGGGATTTTTCACAAGAAAACAGAGGAAGGACGAGGATGAAAACGATGACAACTGACACTCAAGCGAAGAATGAACGGAGTTTCCAACCAGGAAACGGGACTTTTGCAGCCATTATTTCCCTTCTGAGACGTGACGCTTGTGCTCCAGGATCCATTATAAGATCCAGGTGGAATCTACACATTTCACTTTTTTCACTGGTTTTTGGATAAAAAAAACTGCAGAATGGATTTAGACCTGATTAAATATTTCATATGGAGCTAAGAGGACTTAAATGTGCCTTAATATTAAATAAATATATGCACAAAATGCATATGCAAGCTTTGTGGATGATGGGCGTCATCGGTTCTTGCAGGTCTGTCGAGTGCATTATTAAGCTTCATGCTTTGCAGAGTCTCACTTTTTTGGATTCTCCCAAGGCAAGATATGAGGAGCAATGCGTTTTACCAGGTTAATATGGGAGATTTTACATTTCACAGAGACAGATCAGTTACGGTTGCATTGCTTTGGGAAAAACAGGCAGAAAAGCAAGGAAATGCACTATTTGTGAAATAGAAAATTTGTATTTGTATTTAAGATGAAAATGTGGAACAACAACAAGCGTTATGTTTTGTCTTAATGTCCATTTCAGGTTTGTACATTGTTTTTGCTTTTTTGACATTCAAACTGATTATTAAATAAAACTTTTGTAAGCCATTAAATAAAACACAATTACACTTTTATTTTTTCCACATGAGAAAAAAAAGATGCTAAAATTGCATTCGCAGCTACACACACACACACACACACACACACACACACACACACACACACACACACACAAACAAAATGTGATTAAATACAAATCAGTCACTTTTTGTTGCAAAAGAAATAAACATCTCAGTTGGACAATGTCACTTTATCCATCTATTTCACATCTTAAACTAGTCTACAGTCAGCGAGAGGCCTGTGTGGAGTTAATGTAGGATTCCAGAAGAAATATGGTCTCATCCACCTGGTTTTCACTGGAATCCAACCTGCCACCATGAGCACAAAGAGAAGAGATTATTGATTCACTGAACAAAAAATATCACATGATTCTACACCATGTGTAGTAATGCCCTGGCTGTATCCAAAATCACCATCTATACCAGGGATGGGCAAACTTAATCCTGGACAGCCGGTGTCCCTGCAGACTTTTGCTCCAACCCTAATAAAACCTGTCTGCAGCTTTCTAGTGATCTTGAAGACACTGATTAATGTGTTCAGGTGTGTTTGACTAGTGTTGGAGCAAAAGTCTGCAGGGACACCGGCCCTCCAAGATCAAGTTTGCCCATCCCTGACCTATACCCTTAAATAGTGCACTGTTTGAGGGAGCAGTCATTTGTAAAGGTGTCTGAAACCACAGTGGATGTTCTGAAGGGTACTCAAATCAATACCATAAAGCTAAATAATGAGCGTACAACCGCACAGCGAATACATTCCCGCATCTGACCACAAGACCACGTCAACAGTGTAATCCTGTCAGTGTTAAAATAATTTTTTAGGGGTTTTTAACCTTTAATGCAGTGGTTCTCAACCACATTCCTGGAGGAGCACCAGCTCTGCACATATTCCATGTCTCCTTAACCAAACACACCTGATTCAGATCATCAGCTCATTAGCAGAGACTGAACGAACTGTGACGGGTGTGACAGACAATGAAGACATCTAAAACATGCAGTGCTGGTGGTCCTCCAGGAGCTTGGTTGAGAAACACTGCTTCAATGGATAGAACTGTGTAGAGAATTGACAGGAAATCATGGAGAGCAGAGATATCAAAGGATCGGCAAAGGACCTTGAGCCAAAAATCGAACTCGGTCGCCGTTTGCACCTTGGTGCTATATTTCGGCGCACTTAACCACTAGGCTATTGGTGCCAACGTAAGTGTAAGTTTCTGAATAATAATTTAATATGGTTTATGAACGTGAAGTGTTTAAGATCTGGTTTGCTTAAAATCAGTGGATCGTCCTTCTACACTTTTACTTTCACTTTCACTATTAAATGAACTGAATCAGTTTTTAACTAACTAGAACTACACTAGCATTCTACCACAGCACTGCTACCTGGCTGATATGCTGAATATGTTCCACAAATTGAAATATTATCATATTTATTCTTCTTTTTCCTGATCACTCATTGTCTTTCTACATTGTATAAAGTGGTGACTACGGAAAGAAAGGTGACTTGATTTGCAGTACTTGTTAATGTGGTGTCGCAGGGACTCGAGCTGCTGCCTCTCTGGAGCTGTGATCATCTCCTCCACCTCGGTCAGCTGTGTTGCCTCCGCACCGGTCGCCTGTAAGGATGCTAGAATGGCCTCAATCCGCTGAGATTTCTCCAAAAGTCGCCTGTCAAAAAAAAAACAAAAAAAACAAACAGATTAATGACAAAATCAAAGACTACCACATTAGATTAAAGGGTTAGTTCACTCAAAACTGAACATTAGCGATTCCAAACCTTTCTTTTTACTACTGAACACAAAAGAAGATATTATGAAGAAAGCTGAAAACCTTCTATAGTAGGAAAATCAAATACTATGGAAGTCAATGGTTAAAACTTTCCAACATTTTTCTAAATATCTGCTTTTGTGTTCCACAGAAGCAACCTGTAAAGGGTGAGTAAATGATCATAAAGTTGAACTTTTTAGGTGAACTATCCCTTTTAAATGTTTTATTGTTAAAAAGAAAAAGAGACTTGCTTGTTCTCTTTGGTCTCATACAGTCGCCGCTCAATCAAGTTCCCAATTGTCTGTAAAGAGGTTCACACACAGATATCAAATCAAAATATTAAGTATTTAATTAAACGGATGCTTTAAAGCTGTTCATATGAGCTACGTACCTTATAGCAGTGTTGCAGAAGTAGTCTTGCAGTGGGAAGCTGATTAACTGTGTACAGGTAGAAGGTTCGAGAGGGTGCGTGATCAGGTGTTTTGGGGATTTCCTGTACATATAATAGAAAAAGAGTGATCAGACTTGATCATGACTAGGGCCAGACAGAATCTGCTCACATTGTTTGCTATTTCTGCAGAGAATTTTGTAAAAAAAAATCTGTGGATGATTTTGGGAGTATCGTAGATAAAAACTTATTATATGAAATAAAATAAAAAAGTATAGCTTTTTAACTTTTATTAAATGTTTACAATGCAAATCCATCTAGATCCGCAGATTTGGTAAACAAAGCAAGTCTCTCATATAATATATCTACTAAAAGAGAAAAAATATTACTTTACAAACTGAACACTTTCATAATAGTCAAAAATATTACAGAATTTAATTTAAAAACTGAATAAATATGAATGTACACACATTTACACAAGAAAATTAATAGACTCAATGATGGGATCAAAATCTGTGGATTTCTGCACGCGCAGATTCCGTGTGGGTCTAAAGCTGTGGTCATGCTGCACTTTTCTCCCCATAGACTTCCATTCATACACACATTAATGCGTCAGACCGGAAATGCAAGCTCGTGCAATAAGGTTCGCATTTCGCTGTGTTGCAAAGCTCAAGCTTTGTGAACTCTGACCTGCAAAATCGCACCACTTGACTACATGAGACCAATTAAGGATCAAAACATGACCTCTCTGGACAGAAATTTAAAATGTGGACCAATCGCTCGCTTTTTTAAATGTCTAATCATCTTGTTTAATCCCGCTTCTTTTCGCAGCGCCATACTACAGAATTTTGCAAGCTCAAACTCGAGTGTGACTGCAGCTTAATCCTGACAAACAGAGATTGTTTACACTCTGTGTTAACAACCATCTGTCCAATCACAAAAGATTTATAGTGATGTACACTCACTGGCCACTTTATTAAGCACACCTCTAAACCATTAATCACATGGTGGCATCTAGACATATGGTGCATTGCTAACAGGTATGCATCACACTCTGAAGGGAAATCAACCATGGCAGCCATATTGAAGTGTTGTTCCAAAAAAAGAAGTGCTCAGAACTGGTCACTTCAAAGCCGTCACTTCAGAAGGTAAACCCTTAGAAGGCATTAGAGCATAGGGATGAGCACTTCTGAATGGAACGCACTGATAATCAAGAAGATCTGCTGAAACTGAGCATCAAAATAAAGAAGAAAGTGATTGAAGTGACCTTTAATGAGGCATAGTTGTTTGTGCCAGATGGCTGATCTGAATATTGCATAGCTGGGATTTTAATGCACAGATATTATTTCAGATATGTATAAGGTCAGTTGTGAGGGTGAAAATGCTTTGTTAGAGGATGTTTCAAAATGATAGAAAAACAACAGCAGGAATTCGGACTTAATAATAGTAATAATAATAATAAAATTGTTTCATTGAGTTCTATTTTTCCTTCATTGAATGGCCATTATAAGAGGGATAATTTACCTTTAGCATCTTTGAAAAGAAATGACAACAAAACTAGAGCTCTCATTCGAACATCCAGTGTTTGAATTGGTCATTTTGTAGCCAAGGCTCTTGAAATTTACATTTGTAATACATGTTTGCCTTAGTTAACACGTACAGCTTGGTGACTGCCTAACCATAATATGCAAAGTGTGAAACTATGGAATAAAATCATAATTAAAAATGACATTCAGATAAATGGACATTTTAAAACCAACAGAAACATTTTTGATTCCCCGACTTTCAATTTCTGGAAAATCATGGAAATTTAAGATCAAATAAAAACTTGCATACCAACTTGTTTTAACAGATGTCTGCGTTCATACAGACTCAACAATCTGGACAATATAAGATTGGAAAAGGTTGCCTGCTTGATTTCTGCTACAATATGCTGATTTTAAAACCCTGGATCCATCCTGTTGGGTCTCAATGATAGTGTATTTATTGAAGCGTGACTATTGAAAAGCTTCTGACACAATCCTTTTTGAAACAGACAAACGAGAGACTGACGCGCAAAAAAAACAAAGGAGCAAATGATTCTTTCAGCAACCTAAAAGATGAACAAACTGCTATGTTTAACTATTATCATCACCTTTTGGACTCTTATGAACTTTGCATGATGGAACTACTCTCTAACAGAGGTTACATGTGCTGCTGAAGATTAAAGATACAGATGAGAGCTTTGCACTGACTGGGCTATATGTTGTGTGTTGTTTTTGAACCCAAATAAGGACTAAATGTATGCTGTGTGTAGTTTTTCTGTAACTGGTAACATATCGGAGACTGTAAGGGTCTGTGTGTGTTCATATATGTTGCATTTCTTTATTTATTTTATATAATTGCAGACGTTACAGTAGGCTATTTCACACTATCACTGATCTGCAGTTATAATCAAATCATGTTCATAGAAAAGTTAGTAATAAACATTTATACACAAGTATTTATGTGTATAAAGCATCTGTTTTGTGAGGAATGCTTCTCATGTGATGTTTAAACGACCCGTACAGCTTTACTTTGACATTTCCTCCAGCGAGAGTGACGTCGACTGAAACTTTCTGTTGTACACCACGCCCAACAAAAGCGTACCATTCAGGGTTCATACGGTCATGGAAAACCTGGACAAGTCATGGAATTTTGACATGGCATTTTCCAGGCCTGGGAAAGCTTTGGAAAAACCCACAAAGTTTTGTAAAAGTCATGGAAATTAGTTTAACAAATATCTGTATACTTGAATTAGGGCTGCACGATATTGGAAAAATATGACATCATGATATTTTGTATTTCTGTGATATATATTGTGATGTGAATACAATTTCACCAGATTATTTAACAGGTTTATTTGGATTGATTGGGGGGATTTTGTAGAAGAGTGAATCTTGAATAATAAATAACAAATAAATTAAGAGCATAGACAAAATATAGTAAAGATAAAAGGGAGTTATAGTTTTCAGGTATTCACTATTCAGGTACAGATATTGAATATTCAACACTGCATAGCCTTCATTGTATATTATTTCATCTTTATTAAAGTTACATAACATTTTTTTGTGGCCGGATGTTTTCAAATGTGAATTATTGAAATGTTTACACAGTCACAGGCCTTAAAGGGACAGTTTACTCAAACATTAAAATGTACTCACTACTTACTCACCCTTCACTCGTTTCAATACTATAGGAGTTATTAAATTATATTCTTTTTGTGTATTCTCAAAAATTGGGGTGAACTATCTTTATAAAAATGCATGCAGATATTTAACTTTTACTCCATTATGATTAACTCTATAGTAAACTATAGTCCTAGCGTTGCTTATCCTGCGATGTGACTATAGCGGATGCACACATTGCGATATCGATGCTGAAGCGCTATATTGTGCAGCCCTAACTTGAATATAGGTTATTTGTCTTTACTTTTTTTCTGTCCTTGGCCAAAAGCTTGCTCTCACATTGTTAGTGCTGCGTAAGCATTATCAAAATCAATTTTACATAGATATAAAAACTAATTTAAACAAAACAGATTGTTGCAAGTTCTATAATATGCTGTAATAAATTTAAACGTCATTGTTTTTATTATTATTTATTATGTACAGTTGAAGTCAGAATTATTAGTCGATAATTTTTTTTTTTTTTGTAAATATTTCCCAAATGATGTTTAACAGAGCAAGGAAATTTTCACAGTATGTCATATGTCATAAATAATATTTTTTTCTTCTGGAAAAAGTCTTATTTGTTTTATTTCGGCTAAAATAAAAGCAGTTTTTAATTTTTTAAAACCCATTTTAAGGTCAAAATTATTAGCCCCTTAAGCAATATTTTTTTTTCGACTGTTTACAGAACCATCGTTATTCGATAACTTGTCTAATTCCCCTAACCTGCCTAGTTAACCTAATTAACCTAGTTAAGTCCTTAAATATCACTTTAAGCTGTATAGAAGTGTCTGGAAAAATATCTAGTACAATATTATTTACTGTCATTATGGCAAAGATAAAATAAGTCAGTAATTATAAATGAGTTATTAAAACTATTATGTTTAGAAATGTGTTAAAAAAAATCTGCTCTCCATTAAACAGAAATTGGGGAAAAGAATAAACAGGGTGGCTAATAATTCAGGGGGGCTAATAATTCTGACTTCAACTGTCAACATTATATGAAACATTACATCATGAAAATGTACTTGGCAGTTCTGGAAAAGTCATGGAATTTTAGTAGTAAAAATGTGTATGAACCCTGACCATTGGTACCCTTTTAGCAGTGGAAACGCAAGCCTGATAAAGGTGACCCGTAAGAACCTGTACTGTACCACTGGAAACTGGCCATAAAAAGGCCTAATAGAGTAGCCGGTGAGTGTACACAAACTGAGTCCTCTAATATTATACCCTAATGATTTTATTAGGGTGTAGTCTTTAGCATCATTCACTAACATTTGACATGAAAACATTTCAATCTGAGAAAGCCAGCTAATACCAAGAGTGAACTAGATTAGAAGAACAACAATACAAACAGTAGAACTCTGAATGATTAAATCACAAATATAGAAGTCTGCACCTGTAGCTGGACAAGGTTCTCAGACAAGAGTGTGTAGAGCATTTCTTTGGCCTCTTTGGCAGGAATCATGGCAAAATCTTCCACCTGCTTCTGCTCCAAGTGCCGTTTCCGTAGTAACAGACGAAAGATGCGAGCTGAACGGGAACCAAACCTGACATAAAACAAAGAGCCTAAGAACGAACACAAAAGGTGTTTCCAGCATGCTAGAACAGTCCCTAAACTCTACTAACCTCTCTTGAACCACAGACTCCAGTGTAGCTCTGGCCAGATTAGCTAGTGCTCTGTGGAGATCTGGCCACAAAGTCAAGGCTCAAATCAATTAGTTTAAATTTCTACCATTCTGTTACAGGGTTTTTAATACCATTACAGTAAATACGTGGGCAACAAGATTTTTAATGTTTATGTATTCTCACCAAGAATAAATGAAACAAATAAATGGCACACCATACACTCTGCACTTATGCACTTTGTACTTACACTGTGTGTACTTACACACTTACTTAGTATATGCATGTAGTGTCGTCCCAAATGGAACACTAATGTTTTTTTTCCCTGATGACATTTGAAGGTTGCCAAATTAGTGAAATAAATGACCATATAATACCTGCCATAAGTTTAACCGCATTCACCATCGGGAGGCGCTATAATCACTCTCGTAGAATTTTGCTTTCACAATCCAAATAAATAATCCAACGCCCTATAGCTCCGCCCCTTCAGTATGTGAAGAATGATGTGGTCGTTGAGTGTGTGAAGTGTCCATGGCTGTGTCTGAAACCGCATACTTCCATACTATACAGTATGCTAAAATCAGTATGCGAGCCGAGTAGTATGTCTGAATTCACAGAATTCGAAAATCAGCATGCGAGAAGTACCCGGATGACTTACTATTTCCGGCGCAATTCCGAAGTGCGCATCCCATGCATGCTGCGCTATCCCATGATGCCCCGCGAGAGAATTCATGAATGGGGAGTAAAGCGACATAACTGACGCAGGTAGGTCATGTGATCATGACAAAATGGCAGCTGTAGTACATCCGAATTCCATTCATACTGCTCACATTCATACTGTATAGAACGTACTTTTTTAACGGCTGAGTAGTACATTTAAATTCAAATGCAGTACCTACTGAGTAGTAGGCGGTTTCAGACACAGCCCATCATTCCATGCTTCATGTTACTGTTGAATGAGTGCATCATCCGGGTATTTAAAGTGCACTTATTATTTTTAGAGTTTTCAGTGTGAACGCACTACTTACACTATGGCGTAAAATAGTGCATAAGTATGCGATTTGGGACGCACCTAATGACTTGGAAGTCCAGAAGTATTCACTGCATGGTGAAGACTCCAAGAATGCAGTTCAGGTTAAGAAATCTAAAAATATGTATACCCTTTTACAGTTCATTAATGTGATATATTTTAGATGCAACCATTTAGCAAACAATAAGTTAATACTGAATGAAATTTTAGGCATATATTGTCTGGTTTTTATTGTTTCATGATCCAAACAAACCAATGATTCAGTGACATATTATTTTAGAGAATCACTTGCTTTATTTCTAAAAAAAATGAGTCATTCTGGACAAATTGTATGAATGAATGATTCAATTAATCATTTATTAAGACTAGCACTTACTGCCACCTACTGATGGTCAGTGTCATATTTATTTATCAATAACCAGCCTAAACCAAAGATCCAAAGATTGTGTATGTCTGTATGTGGTGTGAAATTATGGAACAATTGATTGATTGAAAACAATCAATTTTAAAAAGTTGTATTAATATATATTAATAAAGGAATATAATGATGAAGGTTATTTAAAAAGGATAAAATGAGAAAGGTATGATGAAATTTTAATTGAGATAGATTTTAAAAAGAGATAAGTAAAAGAAGAAATAAGTTTAAGTAATAGACAAATGATGTATGTGGTATTGGGGTGGGAAAATAATAAGCCTTTGCTTCATTCCGCTCCATTTTCTACAGAAGCCCTGAACCACAAGGTAAAAAAAAAACAATGTTGGTGGTGAGGAAAAAAAAAACTTATCTCGTTATACCGACATAATATCTTGTTTAACGACATAATATCTCGTTATAACAACATAATTAAGTCAATATTTCGACATAATTAAGCCAATATTTCGACATAATTAAGTCATTATTTTGACATAAGTCGTTATTTCTATATGAGCAACAAGATGGCAGAATAAGACTAGGAACAGGTCAATGTGCATGCTTTAAGTAAAATCTTTAAGATTTCGAAATTATAGAGCCCAAGCATGGGAATTTACTAGGCATATTCTTTCATATAGGCACTGATGTGCTCACTTGTTCCAGAAAAATGTTGAAAAAAATAAATAGCATAAATAGCTATAAAACTTTGTGAAACACTGTAGGCGTTTATTAGCCTAGTTTTTACAAGACATGATATTCTATAAATTATTTAAAGTTTTGTAACATTTTAACTGTCTATATTGCATCTTTATTTATCAAATTTGGTTTATATGTTAGTATTTTTGTGGGTGGTAAGACTGTTAAGAGAACATCCCGTTTCTACATCTATTCGCCTCCAAAATTGATTACGTTTGTCCTGCGCTGCATCATGTCCGACTCCAACTTTTAAGGGTGGGCCAAGCGACATTCCCATACTTGCACTCTATAATTTTAAAACCTTAAAGATTTTACTTAAAGCATGCACATTGACAAAGCGGCAACCTCCCGCTCTCCCTCAGGAAGCCAATACGGAAGTAACTAAAACTGCAATTCATCGACTCGCCTTGGGGGACTGGCTCCAGGAAGTCCAAGTGCTTTCTTTCTGCATTGGTAAATTGGCCATTTTTACAGCTGATAAAAACAATGGCTTTGGTGCATATAGCTATGATTACCCTTCATGACAACTTCATGACAATTTTTTTTATAACTCATCCGTTTCAGTTTTATTAAGTTATATTAAGTCTGCATAATTAAGGGCGTGGCCACCTAATTAACGGCGTGTCTCGTCACCTCAGCTGATTCTGGCTAATTAGCCGCTGATCTCAGCATATACATCATATTTTTGTTTTGGTTAATGTTTCTTTACACAGTTAATTGCCTTTTGGAATTTTTTCCTGCAATTATCAGATGATATGGCATGCTGTGTGGACTTAATTGTGCTTACAAACCGTTCAAGTTGCCTCCATTTCCCAGGTAGGTGAAATTATATACTTATATACCATATCTATGAATGTATTTGATTTATTTAAGATCATATATCATTTATAATGTTCTTTAGACCTGTAATGCACTCCAGAATCTGACATATTGATTAGCTGTAGGCTATAAAACAGTCATCTGAAGTGTTGTCATACAGTGTTAGTGCTGGATTTTATAAATAGCCTTGCATTTACTAACACAGACTATATTTGAAGTGTCTAGAAGTAATTTCTCCTAAAGAAAAACGTCATAAGAACAATGTTTAGTGGCTCCATGTGTTACAAAAGTGTTTTTAAAAGTCTAAACATTTTATTGATATAGTCTACAACCAAGCACTTGTGGTCAGAACACAAACGAGTCACAGGTAATGAAGTATTAAGCGTTCTCCCAAAGTAAAAAGTCTGTCTAAGCCAGGTCTAAGCAAAATGCTGAGAATCAAGCATGCGTCTGTAGCTCCGCTCACTCTCCGCCTCTTTGCCCTTGTTTGGTATCCCGTGTTTGGTGTGATGACGTGCTAACAAAATGGCGACGAATGGCAGCGCCTACTTGTAGCTTCTTTTGCAGTGTTCAGAAACCTATGGGTGACGTCACGGACACTACGTCCATATCTTTTACAGTCTAGGACATTGACCTGTTCCTAGTCTTATTCTGCCATCTTGTGGCTCATATAGAAATAATGACTTAATTATGTCGAAATAACGACTTAACTATGTTGTTATAACAAGATATTATGTCGTTATAGCGAGATAAGTTTTCTTTTTTTTCCTCACCATCAAGATTGCTTTTTTTTTTTTCACCTTGCGGTTCAGGGCTTCTGTAATTTTCAACCATGTTGAATTTATTTTTTTTTTTCTTAAAGATATTTTATGTATGATATTTCTGTACGAAAATTAATAAATCAAATCAAACTACCAAAGGGACCTGCATAAAAATACACAAAATCTGAATTATTGGAATTGAACAAAACAAAATTTAAACAAATTAAACACACACACACACACACACACACCCTATTTAACGATAAAAATAATAATAATAATAATAATAATAATAATAATAATAATTTCAGTTAAACTTGAAAAGTTTGTTTTTGTCACTCAGGCAGTGTTTTAAAAGGATACTGACAACAAACATTCCTCCTCCACTGTCACCTGCCTTTCCCACAAATTCCATCTAGGAGGAAAAAGAAAACTCATTTAATCCTTGTTTGAATAGCAAGTATAAAATAACATACATTTGTGAATGCATTGCTTTACCGGATCATCAACCAGGAGAGTGAGGTATTGGTCTAAAATTGGCCGAGCAATGTTGTAATTGGATGGAAGAGATCGGAAAATCTGACAGAAAACAGAAAAAAAAACATACTTCACATTGATCCATTGTGTTTTTAAAATCTCATGTTTGGTATTGAAATGAACTCAATCCTACAATAATTCTGCATTATTTTAACTGTTTCCCGGAAAAGTGGATAAATGTAATGTTCATCCATTACCTCATTGCCTGAAAGAGCTTGTGTGAAAGCAGCGTTAGCCGGCGTTGTAACTTCACTCATCCGCAACATAGTTCTGACTATCTCACCGCTAGTCTACAGGGGGGAAGAGAGAGAAATGTGGCTGACAAAGACCTACATTTGACCGACTTATTATTTCCCTTGAGGAGAAAGTCTAAATGTGAGAATCCAGAACGTTCTGTATCATCAGACACACCCAGGGAAGATTATTCAGTCCTCAGCCTAATTATATCTTGCAGACCATCTTACATGATTTGATACAGAGAGTGGTGTTTATATAGTCACCTGATCGAGTTTACAGGAAACAGCACTGATGATGGCCTGATCCCTGAAGTGCAAGTGAAAGCGCTCGAAATTCACCTGCCAATGGATTCCTTCATCCCCGCACTGGAAAGAGAGGAAACTGATGAATAAATTGATCGTTTACACTAAATGAATAATTCAACTAATGGTGTGAGAGGTCATTTTGTTGATTGTTATACCTCACTGTTGTCTGTCTTGGCTTTTTTTGCCGCACGCTGATCTGCTTCACCATCCTCACTCGAGCGCCTGCGTTTTCCTTGACCTGAACAAACACCCAATTCAACCTCTTAAAGGAACACAAGACTTTTTTTTTGGAAAAAAGACTCGTTTCACAAGTCCCCTAAAGTTAAACAGTTTAATTTTACTATTACTGATCTCTGGGTATGGCAGGAGCACTTTTTGCTTAGCTTAGTATACAGTGTATCCAGAAATTATTCATAGCGCTTCACTTTTTCCACATTTTGTTATGTTACAGCCTTATTCCAGAATGGATTAAATTACTTTATTTCCTCATAATTCTACACACAATACCCCATAAATTTACAAAAAAAAAAATGAAGAACCTAAAAAAAAAATCACATGTATATAATTCACAGCCTTTGCCGTGAAGCTCTAAATTGAGCTCAGGTACATTCTGTTTTCACTGATCATTCTTGAGATGTTTCAGCAGCTTAATTTGAGTTGACCTGTGGTAAATTCAGTTGATTGGTCATGATTTGAAAAGGCATACACCTGTCTATATAAGGTCCAAGGGTTGACATTGAATGTCAAAGCACAAACCAAGCATGAAGACAAAGTAATTGTAGACCTCCGAGACAGGATTGTCTCGAGTCACAAGGCTGGCGAAGGTTACAGGAAAATTGCTGCTGCTCTAAAAGTTTAAATGAGCACAGTGGCCTCCATCATCCGTAAAAGGAAGATGTTTGGAACCACCAGGAACCCACGCCATCTAAGCTGAGGGATCGGGGGAGAAGGGCCTTAGTCAGGGAGGTGATCAATAACCCGATGGTCACTCTGTCTGAGTTCCAGCCTTACAGAAAGACAACCATCTGATCCACCAATCAGGCCTGTATTGTAGAAAGGCCAGATGGAAGACACTCCCCGCCTGGAATTTGCCAAAACGCATCTGAAAGACTCTCAGACCATAAGAAACAAAATTCTCTGGTCTGATGAGACTAAAACTGAACTCTTTGGAGTGAATGGCAGGCGTTACATTTGGAGAAAACCAGGCACCGCTCATCACCAGCCTAATAGCATCCCTACAGTGAAACATGTTGGTGGAAGCATCATGCTGTGGGAATGTTTTTCAGCAGCAGGAACTGGAAAACTAGTCAGGATAGAGGGAAAGATGAAAGCAGCAATGTACAGAGACATCCTGAATGAAAACCTGCTTCAGAGTGCTTTTGACCTCAGACTGGGGTAACGGTTCATCTTCCAGCAAGACAATGACTCAAAGCACACTGCCAAAATAGCAATGGAGTGGCTTCACAACATTTTTGTGAATGTCCTTGAGTGACCCAGCCAGAGCCCAGATCCTATTAAACATCTGTGGAAAGATCTGAAAATGGTTGTACACCGTCGCTTACCATCCAACCTGATAGAGCTTGAGAGGTACTCACTCTCAATTGAATCATTTGAGGCCATTAACATCTCTCAAAAAATAAAAATATTAAAAAT
>CAIGQZ010033112.1:3164182-3184130 GCA_903798205.1 Danio tinwini
ATATATATATATATATATATATATATATAATAATTCAACTTTTAAGTGGCACAGAATACTGTATATCATGTGAGTTGAGCTGTAAAAAGTGTTTTAGTAGAAGGACTGACCGGAAAGACTGATGTAGGGTAGTTTGTAGCAGTCTGGGTGGCTCTCTGGGTCAGATGGCTGTGTTACAGCTGGAGGAGTTTCTGCTGATCCAGAGCCTGATGATCCTGCTGAGGCCATTGGAGGACAGCGCTGCAGAAAATGAGTCTCCACCAGCCGGGAAAATGCTGAGACAACCTCATTGTAGTCCATACTCTGACCCTCTGTGAGAATAATAAATAATAAAATAACAATTGAAAATAAATAAAAAGACAGGTTACTTTCAAAGCATAAGAAGGTGGATGGAGGATTATGACACATAGATCATTCAATTAAATATGAAATATTGATACTATATTTCTCAGATCCAAAAAGAACCCAATTCAGACCCCTTCAAGTGCTCAATTATGTTTCATTTAGACTTTTTTTAAAAGCAGGCTGAGATACTTCACAGTCCCTTTAAGGCAAGTCATTTTACTATGCGGCCATCTTTGAAACATCTCTCAGGCAGTATGCTCAGGCATTCTGTTTGAATGGAGAAACATCAAATTCTCCAAAACTGCTTGCCAAGCTTACAATTACATTACATATTAAGAATCACCAATAAAGTTAAACAACAGCTGTATCTTTAGTTTCATTTCTAAACATCCAAATTACACAAAATCTGCAGAAACTCATGCCTGGTTCAAGCCCCTCCCCCAGAGTATCGTAACATCAAAAAGATACCACTGTACTTCTGTAATCAAAGGTTTAACAAACATTTACAATTAATACTGCATAGGGCTGCACAATTCTGGCTAAAATGAGAATCACAATTTATTTTGCTTAAAATCAAGATCGTGATTTTCTCATGATTCTGTAGATGTAAAATAATGGTTAATATGAGTGGCTAGCATTATTATTTCCCAAACATATGGTAAAGCAACAATAATAATATAAGGCCTATTGTAGGTTAAAATGCTAAATTTCGTATAGGCTTGGAATAGTGGACTTGAACAGACTTTAAGTATGTCCTGGTCATTAATGCACAGTAATGTGATGACATCAGAATACAACTCTTCATAATTATGTTTGTCGCATACTGTATGCTTGTCATTTGTCATTGACAACATTATTAGACCTTTTTTTTCACTGATAAAATGAAACATTTGTCATTATCAGATTCCTCCTTGCATTATATTTAACATTATATAGGCTAGAGTAGCTATACTGACATTGTTAAACATTTATTTTCATGCACAACACTTTGTGTTTGCAATGAAAGAAAAAACATATCAAATGCTTGTCGTAATCATAACTCTAAAATGTGATATGATCATTTAAATGATGTGCGAGGTTTTTGTTTTACTTTTCACTGCTGACTACATAAAGACAGAAATTACATTTTTGGGGTGACTATACCTCATAAATACAGTATGTGACACTTTTAAAACCATTTGGAGGTGTTCATGTTGCTGAGCAATGTATATGAAACAATGTGAACACTTGCAAAACTCCCTTTGTTTCTCTCCTGACCTTAAAAATATAATTAGCTGAATCGCAGACAAGCTAAATTAAGATTGTGTGTAGAGTCAAATAGAGATAGCAATCTTTTTTCGATTAATCGTGCAGCCCCTAATACTGCATGTGTGTCTGAATCAAGTTTGCAGTCTTACTTATTGATCGCATATATATATATATATATACATACACTATATTAACTATATTCTTTTTTTAACTATTTACTATTTTCCCAAGTGTATATAACTACTACTACTGTAAAAAAATATCAGAATTTGCTACATACTTTCAGTATTACCTTTGCTTGAAATGTTTTTTCTGTATTTAGTTTGTTGTGGTTTCTCACCTGGCATGTTGTGGGTCAGTCTGTCTGCAACAGTCTTGACTGTGCTGCTCATGGTCATCTGGCCTCTTTGCAGGATCTCCTCAACAATGAGCTCTCCCGTGTCCCCATACAGACTCTTGGCGGTGTAGATGTAGCGTGGATAACGGAGCATGTGTAGGATGTGCTCACAGCTGATATGATACTCCACAGGTCCTGCTGGGCCACGACGACCTGGACCAAACGTACACATCCCATGCTGCACCAGCACACACAGAGATTTCTTGACCTAGTAGGAGGACAGCGTTAAAAACAAAATATTAAAAACCACAAAACCAGCCCTATGTTGCATTGTTATATTATTGGCAATAGCCAAAAAATCATACTATCAAAATGATTGATGGGGCAGCATGGTGGCGCAGTGGGTAGCACAATCCCTTCAAAGCAAGAAGGTCGCTGGTTCAAGCCCTGGCTGGGTCAAATGGTATTTCTGTATGTAGTTTGCATGTTCTCCCTGAGTTCGTGTGGGTTTCCTCCGGGTGCTCTGGTACCAAAAGCATGTGGTATAGGTGAATTGGGTAAGCTAAATTGGCTGTAGTGTATGTGTGTGAATGAGTGTGTGTGGATGTTTCCCAGTGATGGGTTGCAGCTGGAAGGGCATCCGCTGCGTAAAACATGTGCTGGATAAGTTAGCAGTTCATTCCACTGTGACGACCCCAGATTAATAAAGGGACTAAGCCAAAAAGAAAATGAACGAATTAATAAAAATGATTGATTTTTCTTTTTTGGCAAAGATCATTAGAATATTATGTAAAGATCATGTTCCATGAAGATATTTTGTAAACATCCTACTCAAAATATATTAAAAGCTCAATTTTTGATGACAAGTATATTGCTAAGCGCTTCATGTAGACTGCTTTAAAAAGTCATTTTCTCAATATTTGGATTTGTTTAAAAATATAAACATTTCAGATTCCAATTTTTTTAAATAGTTTTCTTCAGTTTGGATTTTGGATTTATTGAATATCCTAAACCACGCATCCAAGGAAATCTTTTTTTCTAAGCTATCAGGTAATGTATAAATCTCAACTTCATGTTTTTAGTATCAAAGAAGGCTTTAGGTAGTGACATTACCAGGTCAAGAGCCAGTTTGGTCTCATGGGCAAGAGCTCTCAAGGTCAGAACACCATTGCGGATGAGATGAGTGCCTACATTTTCCACCACGTCTCCAAAGTGCTCCTGCAGCAGAAGCCCACAAAGACGCACCTCCTGCGCTGTCATCTGCAGGACAGAGATCAAAAAACAAATCACAATCAGCTGGTCAATTTATCTATGAATAATGTCATTTTTTTTACAGGTGCAGTATGTAAGTTTGACGCCCAGTGGTTAAACTAGGTATTACATTCTTGAATCAAAACAAACGTAAGCGCAGGTTGCCAGATTGAGGAGTAACTGTGCGTTCACACCGAAAGCAGCAAGAGCGTCAAAGTAGCCGAAAGTCATTCAGTTTCAATGGGAGCTGGCGGCGATAAGCAGCGCGGCACGTCTTTGCCGGTGTGGTCGTCGAGGAGAGTTGAAATCAATTCAACTTTATGGTAATGAGCTGTGACCCCGGTTCGGCGGCAAGCAATCAGAATGTAGAAGTCCACTGCTTGAGAGGAGTCCAGAGAACACAGTCACTGTGAACTTTGGTTCCAACCACAGTTGTTCCCAAAGGTTTTAATATTACGGTCGCCAGATTTCCAATTATTTGCAATGTTTTTCTTACAGGAACAAAAATTAAAAAGTTACTGCCAAGTTACTGATGTGCATCAATGTTATATTTTTTTTTTCTTTAAAAAAGCGGGAATCTTATGCGACAATACAAAACAGTATTGCTGCTTCAGAATATTTCAGGCATATGAACACATAGGATAATTAAGTGGAGCAAAGCCACACCACATGCAACTAGATCTTCCGCAGTTAAATGAATTTGATAATAAGTGTGCAACATCTTCATGCTAAAAAAGCATGTTTTATGCGGGAATGTAACTGATTTGCTGATATACTGCAACGGCTCCTTTAAATACAAGATCAATGTAGTGAATTTTGATGCTCTCGCCTTCAGAGCTGAAGGCAGAGAGTGTTGTCGCCAGGGCGGCCAGAGCGACCTTTGATGCTCTCGCTGCTTTCGGTGTGAGTGTACAGTAAGTCTGACTTAAGTCATGTTTTAAATAAAAGTACAGCACACGATAGAAGGAATATTTTCCATATTAAAAGGAGTTTTTTTTCCAACCAACACCTCCAATTGATATATTAGAAACGGCTTCTATTTCTTGCTGCTGAACAACAGAATAAACTGTGATCACCTGAGGTAAACCTCGTGTGCTTTATTCAGTGTTAAATGCTAACAACCAGTGGTGTAGTCGAGGCTATACGCACGTATACTCAGTATAAGCTGTTTGGGTATTACGACTTCTAAGGATCAATAATTGCGTATACCCTTGGTATACTCACTTGTTTTTCTGATAAGACCTCCCTAATTTATGTGTATTTGCGTCCCCTTTAACTGTATACCAAATGTTGTTGTTTTTTTACTTGCATCTTATTTGTTGCAATCAGTGCATTTTTGTTTAATTTGCGCCATTCCCCACCCCCTGACGACCGCAGCAGCTGGGAGAAAATTTTGGGAGTTTTTCGATAACGACAAGTCAACTAAATGATGTCTCGCTGAAACACTGAGGTGAAATTATTTTTAAAAAGCATGGGCATCGCTTTAGCCCCCTATATTTCTATTCAGTGCCTCTAAATGTTTTGCGATTTCCTTATGAGCTGTACACTACTAAATTATCACCTCAGTTAAATTTGATATGAAAACAGCTGCAGACTTCCGCTCCTCCGTTTTTCGTTTAATCAGCAAACCACAGCTTTGCAGAGTGAGAGCAGAAGGTGTGTTAATCTATAGATTGTTATAATATCTGCACATTTGCAGTTCTTTGCTATAGAAACACTTGTATCACATGTACCAATCGGGTTTCCCCATCTACTGTTTCCTCGGCGCTCCCCTCATCATCACAGCTGTTCCTCCAACAAAAATGCAACTCTTAACGAACATTTATTATCAATTAACTATGATTATAAAACACATTACAGTGCATGTGGCATTATATATCATACATTCATGCACAGGATTAAACAGTGACAGAACCACTCAGTGAATGTCCTCATTTTAACTGCATATCAGAGTGAAATATTGTGTTGTATCTTTGTTAAAAATTATTTACTATTATGACTTATATTATTATAGTGAAATGTGTAAATGAGCCTGTACATTTTTTAACATCTTTATATTTATGCCATTTTGAAAAAAGTGGTAGTTCTATTTAAAACATGGAAAAAATACTTGAGTATAGGCTAGTAATTGAGTTTTTGAAAAAAAAAACTTTTTTATTTTCCTGATAGGATTAGGCTATTAGCATCTTGCTTTAAAATGAACCAATTTGTTTAAATATTTTTCCTTTTTTAATGGATAGTTCATAAAAAAAAAAGTAAAATTGTCATCCTTTACTCAACCTTTACTTGTACAGAACCGGTTTGTCGTTTTTTTAGATTTTGTTTAACACAAAAGATATTTTGAAGAAAGCTGGACACCTGTAACCATTAACTTCCTTAGTATTAGTTTTTTCTTTCAATAGTTACAGGTAACTTATGTTAAAAAAAATAATAATATATATATATAGTTTCGTCATTTCTTTGCCTACTTTTAAAATTTGTGTTGGGTGGGTAATAGTACACTACTTTTTTTTTAGGACTACACCACTGCTAATAACGTAAGTTTGAATGCCATTTTACATGACATTTATTGCCATACTACTGAAAGCAGCAGCAGATAGTTCACCTCAGATCTTGAAAATAAAATAAACTGTTTGAATTTGAACTTTAGAACTGTGAAATAACACAAACCAACACATATCAGTAATTCAGCATCTACATTTTAATGATGTTAAAGAGGGTTAATATGCATTAATTAGATTCTAAACCCTACCATTTCGTGAGTGAGTGCATTTTCTGTGCTTCTGAATGGCTGTATTTAAATTTCTGTCGTGTTTCGTCTGGTGCAAACGGCTAAATTGCTTATCATTGCCCATCTCGTCACGTAGCGTGTTGCTGGGACACAGGGTTACAATGTAACCAGCTCACCAAATGTTCACGCTCATAATATTTATATTATTTGCTTGCCAACCACCTTATGTGGAACTGAATCCACATCTCATTTCGGAGGCTGCTACTGTCCACCGGAGGTCGCATTTCAGTCATGGACGCATGCTTTCAGAGCCTTTCTGAATGAATGAATGAATGAATGAATGAATGAAATACACTGTTTTCCACCAAGGCAACCTGGGGTGCTGAAATATAATTGGCTGAAGTGGCAGTGGGCGGCTTAAAAGAACCAAAACAAAGACAACATTCTGGCACGGAAAACACATTTTCAAAACAGAATATCTGACTTCAGCATTGTTTTTCAGATAAACAAGAATTTTCACTTAGCATGTTTCTTAAATATCTGCAAACATATTATGATATTTGTATGTTGTAGAAGAGTTAAAAACTTACATACAGCACCTTTAAACATGTCAACTTGTTTTTTGCTTCAATCGCACAATTAGTTTTTTTTCAGCCTATCCTTGTTCCAGACTTGCACACAAAATGCATTGCAATCACTTTCCCAAATGTCTTGTGGGAAAATATTACAAAGACTGAAATGGGTAACACGACACATCAGCACACAATATGCTAAACCATAGTAAAACATTTTAAATATTGAATTGGGGGTGGGGCGGTGCAGTGGCACAGTGGGTAGTGCTGCCGCCTCACAGCAAGAAGGTCGCTGGTTTGAGCCTCGGCTGGGTCAGTTAGCATTTTTTGTGTGGAGTTTGTATGTTCTCCCTGTGTTCGCGTAGGTTTCCCCCGGTTTTCCCCACAGTCCAAAGACATGCACTATATGTAAATTGGGTAAGCTAAATTGTCCATAGTGTATGTGTGTATGAATGAGAGTGTTTGGGTGTTTCCCAGTGATGGGTTTCAGCTGGAAGGGCATCTGCTGCAAAAAACATATGCTGGATAAGTTGGCGGTTCATTCTGCTGTGGTGACCCCTGATTAATAAAGGGACTAAGTCGAAAAGAAAATGAATGAATGAATAATTTGGGGTTGAGGATTAAAGGATAAGAGAAGGGCTGTTACTTCTGTTATATAAGCACCATCTATTGATAAAAAATGTGAATTTATGAAATATGAAAATATGAATTTTCATTCAGCACATCTATACGGTTTTAGTTGCATGCAGAAAAGCTTTATGAAGCATATGTTTGTGAAACTATAGTGAGAACTTTTTTTTCTTTATGGGACATTCTACCAGAAACGTACATTATCTGTCCCTGAAACAAAAACATAAATACAGTGAATAAAAAGTATTTCATCCCAAAAATGTCTAAAATTCACTGATGGTTGATTTCTGTAAGTTGTTTTGTAAAGGTCATTCATTCGAATGTCATTCATTTGGTTCTCAGATTTTTGTTCTCTAGTAAAAACACTTTACAAATGTACAAACCCTGTCATTGTCCTTGTCCTCAGACTAATTGAACCTACAGCTTTATAGTATTGTTATGCTAAAAACTGTTATTTAGAAAATAAAACAGAAATAGCAAGTTTAATTTGTTATCATTCACATCAATTGATTAAAACATGAAATTATAAATAAATTCTACAAATAAATACAACAAATGTATAATACAAATAAATTTTCTGTCAGTCCTGTCACATTTGCATAAAATTTAACATAACATGCGTGCAATACACCTTTAAGGCTATAACTAAAAAAAGTGACATCATTTGATAGAGAAGCTGACAGTGATCAGTGATGAGATCTATCATTAAATTTGTATGATTTTATGCTTGTTTTTTTTTTGAGAAAGACAAGCTTAAAGGTCAGGCCCCGTCACATTTTTTATAGGTAAAAAATGTATGTTTCTGGTAGAACTTCCCTTATATTTTTAAATTATACAATCTAATTTGTACAGAGCAACTTTGTAGATGCCTCATATGTAGTTTCATATAAGCAAGCCACTAAAAAGGCAAATAAAATCTTGTTCATGCAATAATGTTCACTCAAGTAATTTGATCATTTCACAGTCTCTGTGTATACTTGTTAACATTTAGTGGATCAACTTTAATGAAAGGTTTTGATCAAATGTTGACTAATATGTTATCAGTTTTTTTTATAATGTTTACATATATGATTTCGTGTTATTTCTTTTCTACCCACATTTCCTCATTACAAAACTTCACACATTTGTAATATTACAGTTTTCCTCTTTTATCTGTAACATATTTTACCTGTAACCATCACAAATACATGTAAAGTCATGTAACTATATATGACTAGAATTTTGCTAATTTTTATAGCTAAACAAGAGATAGCTAAATGCGTCATTTTAAAAACAAAACATTGTCTACAACGTACAGGAGTAAACATTCATATCTGCGTTTTGACCGACTACTAGCACATGATGAGCGCAGAACTAGTTGTTGTCTGGCCCTTCTACAAAGCAAACATCTCACACAGCACAAACACAGCACAAACAGCGCACATGCTTAACGTCAAACCTACCTCTAAAAAGTATCTAGCTGTCCGTATTTGTAATATAAATGAGTTCAGACTTTTTGATCTCACGTGTGGCGTTCAGGCGGTGTGCAACGCCAAGCACTGACGAATTTCCGTGGTTTGATCATGTGGAGCTCTAGTGTGTGAAGCCTGATCATTGAACGAATCGCTGTTATGAACTGAATCTTTTGGTGGATCAGAAGAACCGAATGTAAGATTCGACTAGAATCAAAGGAATCGAAAGAATAGTTCACCACAGTATGAAAATTAATCACTATTTACTCACCCTCGGGTGTACCTTTATGTAATAAATTTTTCTGTTAAACATAAAAGATGATATTTTGGAAAAAGAAAAGTTAGGACATATCAGAAGTCAAACAGGTGTCTAACAAGGGTAAGTAAATAATGAATTACAATTATCAGAGTAAAGTTCAATTAGGTGAACAGCTCATTAACAAATAATAATAGACTGACATAGTAGCATATATAATATATAATACACTTTTTTTCTAAATGAACTATAGGAACTAACACGTTAACCTTTTTACTTTTTAATTTTACAATGTTCACAAAAATAAGCGCACTGTTATAATAAGCGATGCCTGTAATACTCGTAAAACGCACACTTCACAGCCTATGTAAATAACTTTGACTCAGTATGTTGTTTTGATCAGTTCATTCAAACGACTCGCCTGAGTGAGTCTACTCGCCTCAATGACTCGCACTACTGAGTGCTCATTGCCAAAGCGCCTCCCTCTGCAGTGGGCGGACCGACGCTCGGCCAGCGCTGCTGCTGCTGCTGTTGCTGTTTGGGACACAGACAGTCTCACAGAAAACATGGCGGAGGCTGCGGCGGTCCCTCCGCATCGCTTCTTCTGTCACTGTTGTAAGGGTGAAGTGAGTCCCAAACTACCGGTGAGTCCGTGTCGCTGGTAGCGCGCAGCCGGTTCATGTTAGTGTCTTTCTGTAGTTCCGCTGTCGCTCTCGCAGGTTCCGCTGTTGTGCTAAAGTTAGCATGTTAGCAGTGTATCAGCCTGATGTGGGCGAAAGGCCTGTCGTGGTTTGTTGCTTGTGTATAAACACTAAAAACACACGTATTTACCGATGACCGGTTTTAATAGATGTTAGACAGGCGCGTGTTAACGTAACACAAGCGGAAACCAACAGGTTTTGTGTTTAGCAACAATGCTACATTCACGTCTTGTGTTTTTGTACTGTAAATGATGACTTTTTCACATTTTGAGACATGTTCAGCTTTATAAATAGTTCAATCATTAATGTCAGCTTTTAGAAACTTTCAGAAATGTCTTTAAATCCTATCGATACTGAACTCTTCTCAAAAGTGAAACCGGAATGCTAATGTTTCTGTTTCTGTTTTACTTGTTTATAATGTCGCATTTGCCGTAAATTATATCACAAATTATTCAATGAACGTCTAAATTTAGCACTTGTTGGTCAGTGTGTCAGTAAGTCATTAGATTGTCCCGGTGAGGATGAGTAACTTGGTGTGTATCGTTAATCCTATCTTTACTACCCATTTTGTTTAGTAAACCCCTTGTCATGAATCAAAACTAGTTCATACTGTATATAGTATGAATGAAGCAGAATAATAGCCTACATGTCGTTATAAGCAGCAACTGTGCTTCTTTTGCTGGAGATCGACAGGATGGCCTGTCTTGACCTGTTCAATTCAAAGAAGAAGAGAAAAAAATAGGGAAGTAGCCTCTTGAATCAGCCAGCAATTGTTGTGACACACTTCATAGGGAGTGTCTGGACTCATACAAGACTATTTGTTTTAAAATTCAAATAAACAAATGTGTGTAGTACTATGCAAATGCGTGTCCTCATAATGCCGCAGCTATCTGTATGTTTATTTACATTGTCCAGGTTTTCTGGGTTGTATTGTGATTTCATTATTTATTTTGTTTGTTTTGCTTGCGTGCAGGAGTATATTTGTCCCAGATGTGACTCGGGCTTCATCGAGGAGGTTACAGAAGACTCCAGGTGAGCTGCACTTCCTCATTTGATTGTTTCCATTGGCATGTTGTAACTCCTGCTCTTTCGGTGCTTTGTGGAGTATGTAAATAAGCTGATTGGTAGCACCACCAAACGGCGTGAGAAATAAAAGACACAAGCATGGGTTTAGAGCTACTGCTTGATGATGCTATGTTGCGCTAAATAAATCATGTCAGTGTCATAGATCATTCGTAGTTTTTGCTGCCAGTGGGGCTTTTATTTGATTATATCGCAATGCATATGCCAGCTTAGTTTGTGTTTTGTCAGAGATGTTGTTTAGATCAGTGGTTGCCAGTGCTTGCCTGCTGTAGCACTGCACATTGTGGAAATCTCCTCTTTTTACCTCACTTTATTGATATCATTAGGCCTTTAAAGTTGATAGTTCAGTTAAAATTAGGTCATTATTTACTCCCTATTCACTTGTTCCCAAATACTCTTCAGGATATCTTGTTTTGTGTTCAGCAGAACAAATAAACTCTTAAAAGTTTAGAAACACTAGAAGAAAATGCAGTTTTCAAACAATTATATTTGATTTGACCAAAGTCGCACAAGTGCCAATTTCACATCTGTTACATCTGTTACAAAGCTTTGTCCTCATAAATGGAAAATGTCAAATAAAATCAATCAATAATTTTTGTTCTATGGTGAGCCAGCTCAGGCGACGTGGTGGAGCAGTGGGTAGCATCATTTGATGAGCATTATTTCCTTTGGGTTGTGCAGTTTAATTCACAGAATTTCTACAAAGTATGTTGTTTACTGTAAACTCGCAAACGTTTTTGGTCACATCCAGGGTTTTACATTAACACCCGCCAACCCGCCAAATGCAGGTAAATTTCAGCTCTGGCGGGTTAGACAGACACCTCCACTAGCCACTTTGGCTGGTTGGAGATAATTTTTAAATTGTAGTTTTCTTAAAAGCAGGGTTTGAAAATAAGCATGGCCCAATATTCGGGCAAATGTGATCTTACAATCGAGAAGCAGCACGACTGACCAAAATAACTTTGTTTGCGCGAGCAGGAAGCAGGTAAATACCGAATGAGAGGATGATCACTCGCATGCACAGATGATGTAATGTGCGCGACTGTTAAAAAGCGTGCACGCTCCCATTTACTTGCGCGAAGCAACCGTGCGCAAGTGCGATCGGTTCTCTTTGAAATAGACTGGACAAAGTGCGATGATCATGCACCCACAGTCCTGCTGCTTTCAAGAGCTTAAGATTAAAAAAAAAAAAACATTTATTTGTAAGCAGCAATGATCATTGCAATTTTTTATTATTCTTTGAACAGATTATTAACAGGCCTATATTATTTGTGTGCGCTTCATCATTCTTTCATTATCAAACACGGTATGTTTCACCTGCTTTCTTTTGCTTACAGTTAATATGGTTTAATGATATTTCTTACAATAATATGCTAATGGGAGATTACTACCCGTTTATGTGTAGTTAACTGCTGATCTGGGACTTTTAGCCAGGACAGGTTACTGTGCATATTTTAGATACATGACAATACTTCTTTTTTTTAAATGTAATGTTTTTTTTTTTAAGAAAAGTTTTGTTTAATTAAAAAGTGCACCTATTCAGCTATATTTTCCTTGTTTTGACACAAAAAATTTGTGGCTAAAAAATACTTATTTGGTTTGGTCAGAGATAAATTTTGGTAAATCCTTAATTTTGAGCCCTGAAAAGTAATGTGAAATAAAAACTGATTGTATTGCGACACGACCCCTTTGCTCATGCACAAGCTAATACACAATACACACAAGAAGTTAAATTAATGAAAAGGCATGTGGACATAACGCATTTAAATCAAGTAATTTTAGCATGTTAAAGTCAAATTTATCCATATAAAATATATTTTCCCAACAAGAAAAGTGTGGCTAGTGAAAATGGTGAGTGGCAAGTAATGTTGGAAATCTATTAGCCACAGTGGCTGGTGATCAAAAAAGTTAATGTTAAGCCCTGGTCACGTCCATAACGCATGTTCATTTCTCCTACGGCTGCACAATATATCGTTTCAGCATCGATATCGCAAGTCACATCGCAAGATATGCAGTGTTGAGTCTGAATTATAGTTGACCAGGAGCTACAGAATTGTATTTAATTAGTGTATTAACTTTTTTTAATAATCAAACAAACTTATTCTTACTTTTTTTTTGTTTTGTTTCCAGTACAAATATCTGCATTTCAAAGCAACATTATTACAAAAACGAGATTCTTTTGCTTACCCAGCTGGCAGATAATTGTTCTTGTTTTAGGGAAAAACGCTTCATTTTGACTTATTTATTCTAAGGTTAAAAAAAAAAAACAATAGCTGTACTTGCACTAAGAATTTTTTGATAATTGTACTAGAAAGAAGACAAAGCAAAGTTGGAACTGCCTTTTGCATTGTGATTTTTCAATTTCTGTACCTGAATACTGTTAGACTCCACAGAAAACCGTCAAATTGTGCTATTCAAACTATCTTGTTAAACTATTTATATCACAATATTTATCACAGAAAAATAAAATATTGCAATATTAGATTTTTTATATATATAATAAATATATTTTAATAATATTTACAGATTAATACTTTTCTGATTCCATAGCTGTGGTTAGTTCTTTTGGAAAATATAAACAGATGTTTCAATATAATATTAACTTAAACTTTCTATGTGAATTTATATTTTAAAATGTTTAATTAATTCATTAAAATAGACTTGCAGACTTATTATTTTTTATATAAGAAAAAAATCTGTTTGCTTAGTATCTTACTACTTGGCTTAGTAACAGTGATTAATTTTTTTAAATCATCTTTTTTGTGTAGGTCTGATCATTTATTTGAAATGTAATAAAATGCTTTGTATACGTAGTAAGAAAATATGATTTAAATGTTTAAATATTAATATTTTGGAAAACATTTGTTTAAAAAAACGAGGACTGTTGTGGATCATTCAGGTTCGACTTAAAATGGTAATTCTTTACATTAATGTCCATTAACTAACAGTAAGCTATTTATTTGGTACAATGTTGATCTGTCTTTATTAATGGCAATTAATACACATATACAACTGTTCATTGTATGTTAGCTTGGTCCAATAAATAGTATTCTTTAATTCATTTTTTTTATCAAAAAAGTGGATTTGTGGTAATGTTCACTCAAATAATTAAAAGTATTTTTCATGTAGTTAACTAGATTTACGGGTGGCGCAGTAGGTAGTGGTGTCGCCTCACAGCAAGAAGGTCACTGGTTCGAGCCTCGGCTGGGTCAGTTGGCGTTTCTGTGTGGAGTTTGCATGTTCTCCCCGCGTTTGAGTGGGTTTCCTCCGGGTGCTCCGGTTTCCCCCTAAGTCCGAAGACATGCGGTACAAGTGAATTGGGTAAGCTAAAATTGTCCGTAGCGTATGAGTGTGAATGAGTGTGTATGGATGTTTCCCAGAGATGGGTTGCAGCTGGAAGGGCATCCGCTGCATAAAACATGTGCTGGATAAGTTGGCAGTTCATTTCGCTGTGGCTACTCCGGATTAATAAAGGGACTTAGCCGAAAAGAAAATGAATGAATGAATGAATAACTAGATTTAGCAAATATTACTGTATTGTGAAGTGTAATCCATAAAACAGGAAATTATAGTATAGACCATGTGGACTGTGATGACCAAAAAGCTCTTAAAAAAGAATCTGATATTTTAGTTCATTTCTAACATGGAAAGTATATTTCAATTTGTAAAATGTCCATTGGTGCGGCCTTTCCAAAAACACATGTATATTTTATAAAAAGATATATCTTTTTTTAATGTACCCAATTGTTGATTTATAAAAAATAATACTCATCTAGTTTAGTTTTGAGCAGTCATAGGCCTGACTAGGCCAGTAGACAATTCTGGCAAAGGAAATTTTGGCAAATAAAGAAATGAAGACATGCATGATTTATTGTAATATAATTAATATAATAATGTAATTATTCAGTTGTATTTTAAAATGCACTTATATTACAGTGTAAAATGTTTCTGTCTTAAACATTATTGTAATACTATCAATAAAATATTACAATCAAATTTAATTGTAGTTTTCAAATGAATTAAATAATTGTTGCTTTCTAAAATGTGAATGTGTTAAGTGAACCGCTATACTGACTTGCATTTGACTTTAGATATGTCAATACTTTTCACATTTAGTCTAATGCCCCTGATGCTGTGGCAATTTTTCTCTATAGTATTGAATATGTTGGTCTTTTTTTAGTATTGTGTCTGAAAAAAAAAACACTATTTAAAAAGTAATAAATTACAAGACTTTAAAAATAAAGTCTTATATTTTAATCAGTATACATTAAGTTAGCATATATGGTTTCTCGCTCGATAAAATGGTTAAATATTTGTTTGCTTATGACTAAAGCACACATGAAAACGGATATAACCAGTTTCCTTAGGAGGTGTCATCATACTAAAACACTGCTCTGAGGTCATCGACAGTCTGGGCACTGTGGTTACGAATGCAGCTGCCTTGACATTCAAATGAGCGAGACTTCCAAACTGTGCATCTCTAGAATAAGCGCTGGTTCCGTCACTGTGACAATCAGCTGTACTGTATTTTGACATGCCAACATTTTGACATGAATGTGATCGTTTTCATCCTCAGCCTTCTGGACAACAGTTCAAATGGCCTTGACGACACAAGTTCACAGTTTGCTGAGGTATCTGGACTCCTTATTTTCATAGCGTCTTTCCTGAGAGTGTGTAGCTGATGATAAGGCACTTTGTCCAGCTCATTCATAACTCTCTGTTTCACTATAGCTATGGCAGCTGTTGTTCGTGGAGCGGCCGTTCGGTCTGGATCTGGACAGTCTCGACTCTGAGCGGCTTCCAGGGGGGGGCAGTGGGTCTGGGAGTTTCGGAGCAGGACCGTTTGGTGGGTCCGTCCCAGGTGGGCTTGGTGGACCTCTGGGTGGTCCTCTAAGTGGAGGAGAGCACTGGGGTCCGGGTCGTCCTCCTCGTCTGCACACTCAAAGGAGATACAGATCCAGAGGAAGCAGTCGACCAGATCGCTCGCCCGCTGTGGAGGGGTATGTTAAACATATATGATTTTACTTGTTCTAGATTTCTGAAATGTGGATTTGTTTTTATTCTCTTTAGAGATGGTATGAAAATTGCATCCAATGATTAAAGGTTCATGGTGATCTATTATCATGGTGGAGTGATACCTGAAAATGTTCAAAAATAAATGTCACATACTCAAAGGGATAGAAAAATTTTAATTCATCCTTCACTTAATCAAAATGTATGACTTTGATATTTTAAAGCAGGGCTTGACGCTTACTTTTTTCAGGAGTAGCACATGTGCTCCAAAGTTGAAAAATAGGAGCACAATAAAGAATTTTTGGAGCTCAGTGAAAATATATAAAATAAAAAGTGTTTTTGCCTAATAAATTTACATGAGGAGATCTTTAGAAGCAAAGCAGTTTCATTCATTTGAATACAATAAGTACAATAGGTTTATTTTACTGTATAACAACCTTAATAGTATTTAATAATTATTTATAATTTAAGCTGTGGCGACGTGGTGCCGCAGTGGGTAGCATGTTCGCCTCACAGCAAGAAGTTCGCTGGTTCGAGCCTCGGCTGGGTCAGTTGGCGCTTCTGTGTGGAGTTTGTATGTTCTCCCCGTGTTAGCGCGGGAGGCCAAACCGGCCAAAGTCTATGAATAAAGTAATGCTAAAATGAATACAATTAATAGTGAAAGCAGAATATCGGACATGTCCGGGGAAAAGAGAATGTATTGTCACCCCAAATAATGAGCTGGATCAGTCTATTTAGTAAAATGCTATTCTTTTCCGCATCACCGCGCTCTTCTCAAAGCTGCTACCAAAGTCAGAACAGCAGTTCTGTATCCAGCGCGATTCAGTTCGTCTCTGTGTGTCTGCATGCAGAGCATGTGAGTCTGTGGCCGAGTGTTCTCGCAGTTTCTCGCGAATACAGAGCCGGGCCACCCCAATAATATCTCGGCCGCCCAAGTAAAATCTGTGTAAGAAACGCTGATGTTCACTAGACGTGCCACGATATGCCATGCATGAGGCTTGCAAGTTGTGCGACACACTGACATTCGGTGCCATGCGTTGCTTAGCAACATATACAAAACAATGTAAAGACTGCTTGACGTGAAAGTAAATAAACCAGTAGAGATGTGCTGTTGTTGATAGCGTCAGCATGTGCTACAGTCACAATAGATTTCCAACGTAATACACCATAAGTTAGTGTGAAGAGCATGTTGTTTTATCGTGGCCGAGTGAATTAAGTCATCAATCGAGCTTATTAAAAAAAGAAAATCGCACATGTGCGACTAAATAAATTTTCCAGGTCGCACACGTCTATTTTTAGTCGCAAATGCGAATGAAATGGTCACACTGTCGAGCCCTGTGAAGAAGGCTGGTACACTGAAAAAAATAATTTAAAGATCATTCCCTGGATTTTACTTTTTTTAGTTAAACTGTTGTAAACAATTTATTTAAGCTGAATTAAAACAAACAAATTAAATTGAACATTACTAAATTTAACCAATATAAATTGTTTGCAACAATTTTGCAGAAATATTTTTTTTTTGTGTAGTCACCCATTGACTTCCACAGTTATAAAATTAATATGGAAATCAAGAGGTACCAGCAACCAGCATTGTTCAAAATATCTTATTTTGTGTTTAACAGAACAAAAACTCAAATAGTCTTAAAACCTACACAAGGGACAGTAAATGATGAGGTAATTTTAATTTTTGCTTAATTAACCTTTTAGTGCATTCCGTCAAGGTTTTTTTATTATCTGAAGATGAACAAACAACAAGGAAAATTGCAGCTTTATGCAATTTTGTGCCAATGTAAATGTGGATCCCCACATTTTGCGTTTATGTTGGTATTATTTCATGTACATCTTTATTCATTAAATGCATTGTTTGTTAAACCTACACTTGGAAATCTACCTCACAGGGAACCACTTTTACCTTGTTTTTTTACAAAATTGCTTAAAGCTACTTTATAAAAGCCAAAACGAGCTGTGTGATTTTTACAAAAATATGTAATTTATTTATTATCATTTTTGTTTCTGACTGATACTGCAATTTGATGTGCAATTTAATTTCATAAATCCAGTCTTGAGCTTAGTATTCCCAATAGTGCGCATCACACACCTTAATTAAAAGAATTACAACATACTATTACAGTATATATACATGTTTATTAACTCTCAGTATAAACATGCATTTACATTGTTGCCTTTTGCGATTAGTTAATCGCAGTGTTACAGGATTTACTGTGAGTTTTCAAAATTACAATAATCAAATATAAATGGTAAATTTACAGTGGTTAACCTTAAAACTGGTAATCATGACGATGCAGATTCTCACTCTTTTTTTAATTTCTTGTTTATTTTGCTAAAGGCCTATTCACACCAAATGTGATACCAGCACAATTGTTCAGCATGCTTAATGAAAACATTAAAACACACCTGTGCTTATCTACCTGTGGATATTCAGCTGAGAGTTAAACAGTAATCACAGTGACCGTTTGAAGGCTAAACAAGCTGTTATGATGCTTTGAGAACATAGTTTGTCAATCGAAGAGAAATCACAATTGTGGTAAATCAAAAGCTGCAATTGTCATACAGGTCTTGTCAGGAAAGCATGGTTGTGTGATCAGTAGTAAATGTCATTTTAGAGCAACCTATGATTTAGTGTTGAACAATTCGGTTGAATTCTTAAAAACAGTAGTTTGCTTTATTCTTGAATGAGTCATTTAAATGACTTAATAAGCACACTTGACAGACGTGTAACTGTTATGCTTGCGTCTCGCATCATTTGAAGCACCTGTTTTTTGTTTTTTTTAGATGTGTAACAAAGTATTTTTGCATTTTTCATCCTTCATGTTTATATATTCATAAAAAAAACAACAGTATTTATGCAGTAATGTTGAATTGTAAATGCACTATTGAGCTTCATTAAACATACAGTTTAAATACTGAAGGACAAGCACATTACATGGCTCGTTGTCAAGCTTTTTTTTTTTTATAAGAAATGCCTTTTTTCTTCTATTGGCAATAAGAGTTTTACATGCTGCTTATGTGTCTCATGCACCTCACGTTTTAACTGAGCTCAACCTCATCACTTTTTTTTTCTTTTCCATTGTCCAATGGAGTGAACCGAGATGTGGGCTATCATTTGTGACAGAACAGCTGATTCAGTGGTTGCTTAATAACATGAAATAGCGCAGCGCACTGCAGCATGCCTCTTGTATTCAAAACTGAAGATACATGTTCTGTGTAAAGGCCATAAAGATGTTGTGTTCTGTCAGTTTTGGGCTGCAAATTTCATATAAAATAATCTTTTTATTTCAATCATCAATCAAAAGGTGTGTCTGTTATTTCACTTGGTGTGCATTGGGCACTTGATGCTATATATTCTAAATGTCTAGAATATTGCATTTAGATTTCTTCAGTAATTATGAAATAAACCTAAAGTAGTGGCATTATTATGAACGCATAAAATGAAAAACAAAACAGTTACAGTAAATTAACAAGTAACTTTAGGTCTCCTGTAGTATTTCAATGGGTAACATTTGTTCTGCTGAATCTCTGGTTTAGCAGCATGCAGGACACTGTTTTCAAACACTGTTTTTTGTTCCTCAAAATGTGGATGACAAAATGTGTATTTTTTGTACATTATATACAAATGTGCTTAACGTTGCTGCCAATATATGCACACACTGTATGAGTCAGCCGACAACTCATGAAATATCAATACAAAAATGAAGGACGTTGGCAGAATTCCCCAAAGTCAATCTCAGTTCCTCACCGATGTCTCCTCTCTCCTTCTAGAATTGTACAGCAGTTTCTCGCAGGCCTTTTTGCCAATTCAGGAGTACCAGGCTCTCCTCCAATGTCATGGTAAAGAATGTCATTAATATATATATTATGTTTTTATTTAGAGCATTTTTACATAAAATAATAAAGATGTTTCCTATATTCATTATTAAACAACACGATAACAATTTTTAACCTCAGAAGATCAATATGTGGTGAATTGGAACCCTCGTTTTCAGTCACAACTAATGAAAACATTTGTATTTCTGACCAATGGTCAATTTCTGTATGTAGTTCAAATTTAATTTGAAATGATATACAAGTCTCTCTGTATATAATTTAAATGTCTATTATATATAATTTAAATGAAACTATATAATGTGTGTATGTGTATATAGCATTGGACATTTAAAGTGGATCAATAAAAATTACATTGTCCTTAGACAAGAATGAGTGTTCAAATGGGTTTTATTACAACTTGTGATGAAAGGTTTTGATACACTTCAAATGTTGACTACTAGTGTGTGTGTGTGTGTGTGTGTGTGTGTGTGTGTGTGTGTGTGTG